>OX451739.1:953636707-954053281 GCA_948472305.1 Vicia faba | reverse complement strand
AGAGAGAGAGAGAAAGAGAGAGAGAGAGGAGAGAGTATTTGTATTGTTCAACCGATATGGGACAAGTTACTGAATATGGAAAAGTTTATTATGAAAGTATAATAAGTTGAGCTGATAGATGATATATAAGAGTTTCATGAAATAATTTGTTCATGTATAACAAAGCTAGGCCTAGAGCTCTCTTGACTCTTTGGCTTGCTTGTCATGGAAAGCTTGCTACGAAAGATAGATTACATAGGTTTGGAATATTGGAAGACATTATTGGTTCTTTCTGTTTGCAAGAGGAGGAGTTTATCAATCATCTATTCTTTGGTTACCGACAGTTGAAAAGTATTTGGGGAAATTTTCCACTAGATGGGTGTTATGCATGAACTTGAAGATTGGAATGAAGAATTGTGTTGGATTATTCGTAATACTAAAGGAAAATGTTGAAAGGCCGCGATCTTGAAATTATCTTTTACTGAGACTATTTATGGTGTTTGGCAAAATCGAAATGATATAAGTTATGATAGGGATATAAATATTACAAACACAACTGAGAAAATTATAGATTTTATTATTTATAGGAGGTGGAATAAGTTTAGAGTTCATATAATAAAAATAATTATATAGTTGGGTGTTGTTTGTTCTTTGTCTTTCTCGTAGGCTGAATCTTAGTAATTGTTGTGTAATTCTTGATTTTTTTGAATTAATCTACAAATCTTTAATGATTAAAAAAATTCTAATCAAAATATTCATACATTCGCATGAAACTAAAATTCAACACGACAACACAAATATTAGAATTGTGATTTTACATCTTGGCTATGTATTAATGTTTTGCTTGTTCATTCCTAAGTCATATTTAGGGATGGTAAAACAGGCCCGGTCTGTTGGGCATGACTGTTTTGTCCGCACTTTAGTGCAGGACGGGTTAAGAATTTAGGTTCTCACCATCTAATTTGTTTGTCCTGTTCCGTCTTATTTTTTACACCGACTTTTGCGGGCACGTGTATTTTCATAAATTTTTGTGATTTTAGGCCTTAAAAGGTGTGATGCCTGCGGGCTTTCTCCATCTCGCCTTTACTTTTTTGTGAGACATGACTAGGTTTTAGGTCCGCATTCTTAACTATGACCTTCCCATCATATCCAATTTTTTTTCGGATTTTTACATAACGGACCCTAAATGGAGTGGGGCAATACCCATTTGCCACTCCTAAATATTTAAATATTTCAAAAAACTAAATATCATTTTTCATTGATAGAAAATAAAATAAAATTATGTATCTTCGTGATCGCTCCATTAACTCTTTTACTCATTACTATCTCCATGTCTAACTCCTTAAAAAGATGACGATGAACGCCTCGTATTTATTAACGAGCCTAAATCCAAAATCTAAAATTTATAAAATAATTAAAATCACTATCTTAAATAAGTCCATGTAAATATAATTTAATTAATATTGATACCAACCAAACAAAAAAAAATACATTCAGAAATTTACTTATTCATTCATGATTATTTAAACTCTGAATAATTATTTTCAAGTGATTTTAATAAAAAAAATTTTACTCCATCCTATATGGAAAAGTGACACTCAATATAATTTTGAAATTGTTTTTCGAAAAATCGAAAATATATTTCTGATTTGCATCATATTTTGCACAAAACAAATTATATGTGATTTTACCCTTTAAAATATAAAAAGCCATATTGCAAGTATACTTCTGATTCTTGTTGGGGGGAGATACTAGAAACATTATTACATAGTGTAGGAATAAGCTCATTTGTGAGAGACACACCACTTATCCACCTAAAACTATGAGGTGATAAGTGAGTGAGTTCTCTCACTTATATATGCTTAAGTCTTCACATTTCTATCCAATGTGGGACTATTTTTCCACTTACTCACACTTGCTATATTATTCCAATAGTTCTAAATTGGATTTTTTTTCCCGATTCTATTAGCGGAAAGAGTAAATTTTGTTGTCACCTTGATATTTCATATATAATCGAACATATAATTCCGATTTTATGAACTAAATTGTATTGTGAGATTATGATATAATTCAATAATGTTTTTTAATTTCTGTAAAGAATAAAATCAGAAATACACCTCTGATTTCGAATCAGAATTAAATTTCTGATTTTTATATATACTTTATCAGATTTAAATGCGCACTGAAAATATATTTTTAATTTTAAAGAACATTTATAAAATTTAATATAGTGCGTAAGAAAGTTACGAGGTTGATTAAAAAATTCCCATTTTAATATATAATTCTCTTTATAAAATAGTATATCCAACCCTATGTCAATATCAATATTTTCTACTTGTATAAGAAACCACAAATATTAAACAAAAAATTGTGAAGAGAAATACATCCCACGTAACAAAACATAAGCACAGCAGAGCCCTTGAAGCTGACTATTGACCGTAGCAAAGTAAGACATTAGACTTTGACTTGAAAAATTCTCAATAATATTTTTTTCAACCATTTTTAATTACACATTAGTCACTACGTGCCAACTACCAACTCGTGCGCATCACCGCAATCTTGCATCACTAAAAAATAATATTAATTTAAACATGAAAGGGCCACAAGCCTGGACCTTCTTTTTTTTCTTGATAAACTTTGAAATTGAAAAAGAAAATAAATATAATATATTTATCTCTTCACGTGCGTACAGAAATAATAATAATAATAGTATTGTCTTCTAGTGTCTGCATCGTTATTAATTTAAGAGCAAGTTGTTGAATAATACAACTAAATAGTTTGGTCATATCTTTGCAAAGTTACGTAAAATATTTTCATTCAAACAAGTTGAAATTCTTTTCAATATAAAAATATATCTTTACGTCAAGTTGTTGATTTGATTACTTATGTTGTCGTTAGGGTTCTCTATCTGAAACTGTGTTTGAAAGCTAAATAATTGGGGGAATGCATGTGTTTTTTTTCTTCAAAAGTAGATCATGTTTCAAAGTGATTACAGTAGAGTCAAATAATTCATATTTTAAATTTGGCTATGGTAATAATCCTTGTGGTTATTTCATTGAATTGGATTATCACTATTACTCAATCTGTTTCATATCTTTATAGCTACATTTGAACTAAATACAATTAATTTTTTATAGCTACATTTGAACTAAATACAATTAATTTTTTGGCTTGAATCGTAAAATTAAAAGTAATGCATATACATTAAAAAGAATTGTACTATTACTTTTTTCTCTAATTTTTTAATCATAAATTGTATTAAGAGTTTTTAATTATTTTCAAATAAAAATATAGATGAAAAATAAATAATTTCACATTAATTAATTTTTAAAAATGGATGGGCATGCATCCAAGTAATTTTTTGGCAACAATCCAGTCATATTTTGAGTGCTGTTTTGGTAGGCCCTGCTGCTTTAAGGTAGGGTTGCTATGTTTCTATTAGTTCATGATTTGATACATTTATCTGAAAGAAGAAAAAAAAAAACGAAGGAAAAAAATGATTCCTCCTCAAAATTTTGCTATCTATCTTTTCTATTAGTTCATATAATTATAGAAAATTATTCTATAAAATTGTAATCTTAATATTATTCAATTAAATTTATGTTTAACGTCTTTTACATAATGACAAATATATCAATTGATTTTGATCGTATCTGAGCAGAATGGATCGTCAAAGCCTATGAGCTGTAAGTTAGGCAGTAATTGAAAACGAGATGGGGGTACCTGTAACACCCCATTTTCCCATAATAATAATAATAATCATATCAACATATATCAGAGTACACAACTAGGATGTCACATACTTCTAATATTCATAAAGTCTCAAGTCAATTTATTATTTCATTTCATATAAAAGAATCAATTACACAGCAGAAATATCCAATTATTCATTTTCATAGCATCACAGTTTTAATAACAACATTCTCCACAAAATCCGTGGTTCAACATAAGCATGAATTAATATACGTAACAATAAAACAATGCAAAAACATAACAAATTCCAAAATCTTGTGTTATGTATCAGAGCAAGACTCTCTTTATTCAAAAGAAACACACTAAAGACTCCAAGCTATCCTCAAACTTCTACAAACTAATCTTGATCACCTGTGCGTTACCCACGTGGAGACAACATTCAAACAGAAATTGTGAGTAATCACAATTCATTACAAAAGATATAAGGAAAATATATAGTAGTTATAAACAACATCAATCATGAAATCTATACATTTTCATTTACCAAGTTTTATACTCACACATTTGTATCATAATAACATATGCACAACTTCATCATAAATCATCGAAAACACGTATTTCATTCATACATCACGACATCAAATCAAGGTAGTGCAATGCAATGCAACCGACAACAACTAAATGCATGTGGTACCAACAAAGCATATGCCTTCAACACAATGCCATTTTAGGCCAACAGCAGAGCATAAGCCCTCAATATAACGCCATTCTAGGCCAATAACAGAGCATAAGCCCTCACCAATGAATACGTGTAACATCAACATGCAACAACACAATTATACAACCGCATGGCATAAGCCTTTAACACTATGCCCATTTAGACCATAAACATAATTATCATCATAGCATTATTAAAATAATCATATCATCATCACAACATCATTATCATCATAGCATTATCAAAACAGTCATATCATCATCACAACATCATTATCAAATAACCATGATAAAACATCATAATCAACATCATGTTTATCATTAAAATAACACATCATGGTATAGTAAAATGTAATAAATCAATCTCATAAACATATAGATATTGGAATCATAAATCAAAATACTCATGTAATTCAATCATAATATAGTTCATCACGTTAGTTTTCTAACACTTCAAACGGCGCATCAATCAGACTCCTGAAACTCAAGTTACGATGTTTTGAAGATTTATGCTGCATCACTTCTGCCATTCGTCGCCCGGCGATGCCTTTGCATCGCCCAACGAAACTTGCGTCGCGTTTGCGTCGCCCGGTGATGCTAACTAGATTGCACTTCTCCTTCTGCAATTTTCCATGGTTGGAGGCCTTCCGGACCTCCGAATTCGATTTCGTAAAAAGTCCCGGTTTCATAATTCGAAATAATATGATTATATAATATTCGTAACAGCCTATAACACTTATTTAAAGGTCCTAAAATCATACATTTATCAAGGATTCATTTATTCATTCATTCAATATATGGTTTTTTCCCAATTTCATCAATCCTCATCAAAATCAACACATAAAACACAACCTACCAACACTTTAACCCGATATCAATTATAATAAACGTGATTAAACCCCTTACCTTATTGTTTTGAGAGATCAATTCTTCTCTTCACGCTTTTCACAGTGATTCTCCAAACTTATGTGCCCTAACCTTCTTTTGCTCTTCTCCCAATATCACGATCGTACATAATGGTCGTATAACTCTCTTTTTCTCTGTTATCACAAAGGGCCCCTAATATATTCCTCTATTACCCTCACTTAACAAATTTTCAATTACCATTATACCCTCACTCTTTCTCCTAATTATCAACATAATATTCTAATTAAAATAATCCTTTTTAATTAATTATTCTAGTTATTCTATATATATAATAATAATCTAAGTAATTACTATATAATTATTTAATTATTCTAACACCTTTACTCATCATAATTCACCTCACATTGTCCTACACAATAAACAATAACATACCAACACACATCATATAAAACACCATTATTCACCAATAATTCACAAATACTTTTAATAATTCATCAATTAAGCAATTCTAAAAGTTGGGGTGTTACAACTCTCCCCCACTTAAAGAATTGTCGTCCTCGAAAATTTATTTGATGTACACAACTCTTGATACGACTCTCGCATCTTCTTCTCAGACTCTCGACAATGAGGCAACAACATAATTTAAGAACGTAGAGTTCCATGAAAAGAGCATAGTCTCTATCATTTCATCACACAATAATACCGTCATAAGAACATCAACATAACCATAACACTGACAACATTGGCATACAACATTAGTACAACAATGCTACAATTTATCAATTGAATATGTAACTCGATACATCTATTGACATGGCGGTGACTCGAATAATATATAAACCTCTCACTTATCACATCCATTCTGGATTGCCCAATGATTTGCATCATTCCCGTAGGCTTCTAAATTTTAACTCTTGACACCTAACAAGTCTCACACGCATAAGAATCTGCACCACATCACGCTTCAGCTGCACTACTCTGATTATTTACCTTAAATTCATTGTCCTTATTTTGACTTCCATCAACTATAAAATCCACAAGTTTCACCTGTAACTCCTGACTCTCTTTAATATCCACCAGAAAATCATTGTTCACTTTTGATAACCTCAACTTTCCACTCTACAACGTTAGCTTGCATACAACCTCAAGTCTCTGAACTGTTCAATAAGTCCCAACTCTTTCACAATCACTTATTCATTCGGTTCACCCGAAATGATGAGCGAATATCCTCTTGATAGAATTTCAAACACTTTACACACCATTAAGCTAATAATATAAGTCTATCCCATCCAACATGATCCTGTCTACTATCAATAAGAGATTAAGGGTGATCAGTTCCTCAATTTGTCAATAGGTAGCCGGCAACCATGATGGTGCATAAACCATCGTTACTAAACTATAATAGTGTTTATTAGAACTTATGCACAGTCACCCAAAGCACCATGGTCCAATTAATCTTCGTCATTGTAATCATTCTTACTCGGCATAAGTTGCATCTCCATGCACTTCTCCAATATCTTCACATCCTTTCTAATACCAAACATCTCATTCCCTCAATTCTTTCGTTTACAACATTCTGTACTTGACCTCGTCTTAAACAAGCTGCGACAATAACTAGTTAAGCCCAAGAAGCTTCTAGTTTCAATAACCGACCTGGGAATCTCTTAATATAGAACTGCATCTTCTTTGGATGGATCCATATATACCACCATTCTAAACAGCATGCTCAAGAAAAATCACCTACTCACACAATGATCTAAACCTTGACAACTTAGCATATGGTCTCTTCCCTTTCTACACCGTAATTCAAATTGCAACATTCAACATTCCCTTATTCTTACTTAGATTAAATCATAATGCCCTTAATAAACACCAGAACTAACTAATCCAAATATTCTTAATGCCTACAAAAGTTCCAAAATCTTCCATCTAACTATCCTCACTCTTCATCCGAATATGAAGGTAACCTGACCTCAAATCAATTATATTGAATACATACTCACCTACTAGTTGGTCCATCAAATTGTCAATTACTTTAAGTGGATATTCACTCTCAATCATTACCTTAATCAATTGTTGGTAATCCGCATACAACCTCATACAACTGTTGTCACGGACATGCAAACATCTGAGCCTCATATCCCAAGAGTTATCCTACTTGCTTAGCAGATAAAAACATCAATTCTCTACTATCACCAAACTCATATCTACACTCTGGAGGCAAGTCACAAATATATTTAGAAAAAACACCAGGAATCAAACAACACTGGCATATCACTAGCCATAACATTTCTCTCTATTCTCCAAGAAGAAAACATAAAAAATACCTGATCGTTCTCCCCCAAGACATCCTAACTTGACTTGCAGACAAAATCACGAATTCGTACTCTCTTCAGTTTCCATAAACAACATAGCTCCAACAATATTTGTGTTCTTTGTAACTCAGCAGTATATTGCACCAACTCCCATACCCGAAACACGTCAGAGAAGAAAAAGCTTCTCCCCCACTTGTTTCAAACTAACCCTTGCAGATAAATAGTTAAAAAAACAAGCAAATACGCACAGTGTTTCACACACATGTCGCCACTAAGGAACAAACAACATTAGACAACATGGCCGGACGAAACGACCTGCTCTGATACCAATTGTAACATCCCACTTTCCCATAATAATAATCATATCAACATATATCAGAGTACACAAGTAGGATGTCACATACTTTAAAAATTCATAAATTCTCAAGTCACTTTATTATTTCATTTCTTATAAAAGAATCATTTACACGGCAGAAATATCCAATTATTCATTTTCATAGCGTCACAATTTTAATAACAACATTCTCCATAAAATTTGTGGTTCAACATAAGCATGAATTAAGATACGTAAAAATAAAACAATGCAAAAACATAGCAAATTCCAAAATCCCGTGTTACGTATTAGAGCAAGACTCTCTTTATTCAAAATGTTAGTTCTCTTGTTTTAAGATTGGCTTAATTTTTGTAAAACAAATAATAGCAGCAATAATTTAATGTAGAATAGGATAAGAAGAACAGGTACAACAAGAAGTCCTATTACAATGTCAGAACATGTTTTGTTGAACTTTTTCAATAACTGGAACAACATGTCGAAGAAGATGTCTTGACATCACGCCTACTGAGCTGGACTAATGAGATTCAATTTGTTCTTAACATAGGCAGAATATTCAAGAGAATATTATGCATCCTATGTGGTGCATACT
Organism: Vicia faba; assembly: GCA_948472305.1. Lineage (NCBI taxonomy): Eukaryota > Viridiplantae > Streptophyta > Magnoliopsida > Fabales > Fabaceae > Vicia > Vicia faba. The sequence continues at coordinate 954,044,787 of OX451739.1, read as the reverse complement.
TAAAGGTCCAGAAAATTCAATCAGAAATCAAGGAGAATGAAGACTTTCTAAATAAGGAGATTATTTAGGAAAGTAAAGATTGAAGACCTTTCTTGGGGCAGAAGTTTCTGCAGTTTGTTACAGCTAATTTGCTGTAATTGAAGGCCCAAAACCAGTTGGATAACATGTTATAAATAGAAGGGTTTGTAACTTGGAAAAGTCACGGCTCAAAATGTAGAATTCTAAAGGTTTTGTCAAGGTAAACCTCCCGGGTTGTGGAAAGGTTACCATGTTCATCTCGAAGCCTGTAGGTAAGATATGCATTGTTCTTGGAGGAAGCTTTGAAGCAACTTCAGGGTGTGTTAGGAGAAAAGCTAACAAACAATGGAGTTTTACTTAGAGACTTAGCTAGGTTTTCATGGAAGTATGTCTTCCAAAATGTTTATCTGTGTGATCAGAATCTTGGTGAAGGGTCGTGTATGCAGTGACTGAGTTGTTGACTGCTAGACATCATTGTGATGATTCGAAGTGGGATGGGGATATTCCATATCTAGGGAGGACCTAGGTAGAAGGGTCATTGGGTAGTGATTAAGTTCATAGATCGTCAATAGGTGTGTTAACTGTAGAGTCTGCAAATTGATACTACTGATAGTGGACTTCATTCCAGGCTTGGTAGCCCCCAAAGTAGGTGTTGTTGTACCTGAACTGGGTAAACAATTATGATGTGCTCTTTATCTTTTTAGTACTGTTTTATCTTGCCTGTGTGTCAATGTCAGATCAGATGTCTCAACATCCTTGTAGAATATCTGAGTCTGCTATGCCATAATTTCAACTGGTATTAGAGCATGCATCTTGTTCTGCTCTGGGTGAGATCCTGGGAAGGTACTTTCTAGTCATGGACAAGGAAGAAAGTATTTACTGAAAAGAGGTATGAACTTGGATAATTCATACTACTGTGTGGATGATCCCTTGGGAAGGATCATTGGTTATATCTGACAGGTATTGTTCCTGGCTGGCCTACAGCTTAGTGGGAAGCTGTTGTATGTAGGGTTTATTTCTTCAATCCTAGGTTGCCATGCTTGTACTTGGATACTGGTTTAAGCATTGTGTTTGAATATTGTTGAGGAGTTTGTTATATTCCGCTGCATGGTTTCTTATACAACTCTAAAAGTATGGGAAGGAGACTAGGGTTGTTACCCTCAACATAATATATGCTGACATTTTCAACCCTTTTTAAAGTGTCAAAGATACTTGAGATTTTCCTCAAGTCCACTCATAAAGACATTTATCAATAAGATTTTTTGACCAATGATGCTCATATACATCTGCATATATACCTTGAAGACAGTCAAGGATGGTTTGTTCCAAGAAGAAGGAACTGATGTTCTATGGGATGTTAGAACATTATTTCAGCAGGCATGCAACTACCAGTTGAAGAACAAATGCTTTGGGTGCTGAACAAAAATGTTATGAATACTTTTTGGTTTGGAGCCTACTCCTGGTCTGAAAGAGGAGGCATCTAGTTTGTGGAGGTTGGTTAGGACACGATCAACAGTCTATCTACTCCATGTGAGCTCCATGCTCTTGAGAAGAACTCATAAAGGAATCTCCACCAGACCCTTTATGTATATGAGATGAGCTAGTATCTGGAAGATCCTTCCGACCAAAGGAACTAGACTCATGGAATCCTGTTTATGGCCATATAATAGATTATGTTTAAAGAGGAGTTTTGTGATCCAACCACATTGTTTGATGCTCCTGAGTATTGCTTTAATTGCCCTTAAGGAAGAGAATTGGTGATTCTCTTTGTGTACCCTCAGAAGTTATTGGAAAAGATCCCCTTGTCAAGGGTTGATATAATATCAGACAGAATGTCATGATATCTTTGAAGATGTTAAAATCTGAAGGGAATTGTTTTTGAATAACCAAGGGAAACAAATGCCTTTGAAAAGTACAAACAATGACATCCACCATCTCAAAGTCAGACATGAGGTCTAAAGAAAAGCATATTGAGATGAGGCTCGTGCAATCCCATGCATATGTTGATAGTATGATCCAGAAGATCGATCAGTTGTTGTTGGTTTGTTTCCTTGTGTTAACCCCCACAAGAGTTGATTATAAGTTACTATAGAGGTTACCCTTAAAAACCATAGTAAGAATGGATGATGGCGTATCTAATGTCGGGACATCATCTCTAGGCGTGTGTTCCCTCTAAAAGGAAGTTGTTGTGTAGATCATGAGGTGAGTATTATGGAGTTCAAAGTTGGAATGTTTGATCACGGTGGAGATAAAGACCACTCTCTGACCAAGTCTGTAATGTTGAAAGGATCCTCGTGTGTTGAACGATGAAGAAGAAGGATGTCAGTTCAAGTGCTCTACTGTTGAAAAGGAGTGTCATATGCAGTTGTGTGATGAAGTTTTTCCTCTGATGACAAATATATTATGGGGAGTTGAGTACTTATCTGAGGTATGGATGCAAATCTACTATCTGAACTGATGATTCAGATATTGTTGAGAGTTTATATCTCTCTATGGTGATCAGGTGGCTGTATCAACCTGAATGAGTCGCAGAAGATGTAATCTTTTGTGATCTTCTCCTAAAAAGACTATCAAGCGTAATAATCTCTTTGGTTGATAAATCAAGAACTGAATTATTGGTATCTGTGAAGAAAGGTTGATGTCCTAAATGATGTTGTAACATCACTTTATAAAGGAAGGCTTGGGATTATGATTATGGAAGATTGAGGATCAACATGGTTGTCAAAAGAAGGAGTTCCAACTTTGTGGATTAGAAGATGCAGATCCTGATCTTGTCCTTAGTAGTATGCTTTGTGACTGGATAACTACTATGTTGAAGACTTCACTAGTACCAGCAATTGCCAGTGATTGTTAGAGCAAAGGAATATGAAGAAGGTGTTTTTCCTCTGTTGTGAGTATGTTTAGAACAAACTTGTGTTTGTATGATGTCCAAGTATGTGTTCATGATATCTTGGCTATCCAATGAAGTATGGATATTTGTGTAGTTATGTAGGGCCATGTATCAGACATGACCTTGTAAAAGTCTGAAGACCTGGAGTTGGTATATCAGATTCAGGATGAGTTATTGATATGTTTCAGTGAGTGCATGAAGTCTCTTGGTGTCCAAGTGTTCATCCTCAGCAAAATCCTTATTTGTCTATGATAGGTAGAGCTTATAACTTATCTATGGTTATTGTTGTAGTAGTTATGGAGCTTGCGTGTAATTCAAGCTTGTGAATATTACAGGCAACATGTTGTGACCTGTGGCTACTAGGTGTAGCTGTCTATGCCCCTGTTGGGTCTATGTGGTTCTAGTCAGGAGAAGCTAGTATACTCTATTTTCTCCAAGGGTTAAGCTTAAGGTCAAGTCACTGATCTAACCTGGAATTTTTTGGCTGCCATGATTGGATGTCTTGTAGAAGATTCAACAAGTATCACAGGTGTGAAGAAGAAAGATGCCAGTTTTACCTAGTGTGAGAAACTTACTACAGAATATAGTGAGAGAATATTTCTGTTGTGTGGTTAATCTGAAGATGAGTCCATGTAAGATCCTCTTGTGAGAATGTGGAGTTTACTAAAGGGCATGGATGGAAATAAGTCCCTTGGATGATATTTCTAGAACCAAAGCAAATAAGCTTTGTGGTAATGTTGTTGATGTCTCAAACGATGTTGAAACATCATTTTTGATGATAGTCTATTAAAGATACTTAGAACTATGAATCTCAATATTCAAACTCCACACTCATTAGTGGTAGTTTTATTTATGGTGTTGAATAAGGAGATTCTGATTAAAGGAGAAGTATACTTAAGTAATGTATAACTACTATCTTGGTTTGAAGACCTTACTAGTGTCAGCAAATACTATTAATTTGCAGAAGGAGGATTTAATTAACACATTGGTTAAGGAGTATTCCTTCTGTTGGAAAGTCTGAATCTTAGTAAAGCTTTTAAGAACACTAATAAATGGTTTGAAGTTGGTTTCAGACTATGGGTACATGACATCTTAGCCATCCAAAGAGTCATGACAATATGTGTGGAGGTGCAAGGGTATGAATCATGTGTCTAGAGGAGAATTTGTCTGATCAATTCTTGAGCAACCTTGAGCATTTGAGAACCCTAGGAGAATGTATTGAAGAAAAATGGGAGGGAAAATTTTGGGGTACAACACCTCTCAGCTTCTTTACCTCTCAATTATTGATCCTCACAGGTACAATTTCAACAATAAGATCATCCCACACTTGTACATCATTCATTGGAATTACATGCGACAAGCCAGAAATATACATTTGGAGTTTCCACACATGGAATACATCATGCAAATTCGACAGATTGGGTGGCAAGGCCACCCTTTACGCAACACTCCCCACCTTTTCTAAATTTTATACGGACCAATAAATCGAGGAGTCAACTTCCTTGACTTCAAAGCACGTCCCACACCAGTCACTGGCGGTACCCTCAAGAATATATGATCTCCTTCTTGAAAGTCAAGGTCTTTTCTTCTCTCATCATGGTAACTTTTCTGCCTACTCTACGAGACCCTCATATTATCTTGGATCATCATCACTTTCTTCGTAGTTTCTCTCACCATCTCGAGTCCGAGCACCACATGCTCACCCGATTCATACCAACACAAAGGTATTCTACACCTCCGACCATACAGTGCCTCGAAAGGTGCCATGCCAATACTAGAATTGAAACTATTGTTCTAAGTGAACTCAATCAATGGAAGGCAACTATCCCATGTACCTCCTTGTTCAAGAACACAAGCTCTCAACAAATCATCTAGCGACTGAATAGTCCTCTCCGTCTAGCCATCTGTCTGTGGATGATATGCAAAACTCAATTTCAGCTTTGAACCCAATGCATCCTTCAAACTCTTCAAAAAACCAGAGTTAAATCTCGGGTCCCAGGATATAAATCTCCGACAACTTCCGTACAGGAAATTAATACCGATCGGAATGAAGTGAGTTGATTTCATTAATATATTAACAATCACCCAAATTGTGTCGTGCCCCCTTGGAGTAATTGGTAGCCCCATCATAAAGTCCATAGATATACTATCCCATTTCCACTCCGGAACATCTAAAGATTCCAACAACACTGTAGGTTTTTGATGTTCAACTTTCAATCTCTGACAAGTCAAACATGCATAGAAAAACGGTGTCATATCTCACTTCAACCCGAACCATCAAAATAATTTATTTAAGTCATGATACATCTTGGTAGCTCCCGGATCAATACTCAAATTGCTCCTATGGCCCTCTTCCAGAATCATCTTCTTCATATTAGCATCATCAGGGATACATATTGTGATACGGTGGAAGAACTGACTGTTTTTGGAATGCTGGTTTGTGTTTTGCGTTTGTTTTTGCAAAATGTCGCGGTAAGCAAGAGTCACCACCGACTTTTATTTTATCCAACAAGGAAAGGAAAAAAGCACAGAAAAATTCCTTTTTTCGAGATATTTCTTAGTACGGGGGATAGATTATAGAAAGGGATGGTATTAGCACCCTTTCTATCCGTAGTTATCTACGGGCTCTTAGGTACTTCCTCATTGTTTTCAAAATTTTTTTCTTTGTGTTTGTGGGTTTTGAAAAGTTTTTGTTTTAACTTCGATTTAACTCTTGCTTCTGTCTTCAAGAGTGTAATGAAGTGTTTTTGAAAACTTGTTTGTAAAGGAGTGTAAGTGTTTGTTTTATTTGAGCAAGTATCTAAGAACTAATCTACCTACTCGAAAAAGGAATCGTTCTATGTTTGTTTCCTTTAGACAATACTATCCCACTATTAATGAGTAGGTAGCACCTTCGTTGGGAGTTTGAGGGTCAATTCGAAAGAGGGACATACAGTCACTAAAGCAACGTTAGGACGTCTTAGCGGTAACCCTAATGTCTTATATCATTTATCCGAGGCGACAATGTCCAAGGTGACCTTTCCGAGGAAACTATGATCTTTTAGACAAGAGGGCGACCTCTAAAACAACCTATACTCAATGACCGTTACCGAAGGCAACCAAGTGGGGTGTACCCTAGGAGTGCGCATGTGCGAGTGTGTTGATTTCAGATTATTTATCTTTGCACATGTTTAGGGTGATCTAACTGTTTTAAGATTAAACATACATTCTTGTCATGCAAACCCTAGTTATTCACATATCTAGCAGTTAAATATTTGCAGAAATTAAAGTGCGGAATTTAAACTAAGCTATTACAAGGCTTCGGGTATTTACATAGCAAAAAACAAACCCTTTGAAAATAAAAGTGGTAAAAGTAAATGTCCTAATTTAAATTATTACAAACTGTGAGTAGATACAATAATTGGGGTAAAAATAATAAGTAACAGCGCGCGCGAAGAAAATTAGATCGACGAGAAACTAGGGTTTTGACCCTTCTAACCTAATTAAAAGAAAAAATATTTTTTTTGTTGTTTTTAATATTTTTTAAGAAAAGAAATTAAGTCTTAAAATTAAATACTAAATTAATTGGTTATTAAATAAATTAATGAACAATAATTAAATGACATATTTTTGGTTTTTTTGTTATTTTAGGAAAAAAATAAAATAATTAAGTTAGTAATAAAAACCTATTGATTCTAATTAATTTTAATTATTTGCAAAATAAATTAAAGTTATCTAAAACATTAATAACCTAATTAAATTAATTGATTTATTGATGAAAAAATAAAATTCTAAATTTATTTGGTCATAAAAATATTTTTGGTGATTTTTGATAAAAAGAAAATAATTTTTGGTTAATAAAATAAATAGAAAATAAATTAAATAGAATAAATAAATAAAAAGATGAGAGATGGGCCTGAAATTAGGGGGTGCCAATAGCAGGAATTTGGGCCCAAAATGATGAAGATCCATGTTGACTTTGAGGATCCTGTGCGTTGCGTTTGACTGCGCTTATGGTGTGCTTTCAATGGTGGCCACCAGATCTGGCCATCTGGCGCGTTGGATGATGAGGGAGTATGATGGACCCTGGAGTTATACACACACTGAATCACCTGAAATAAAATGAGAAAATAGCAAATGCTGGAGGCAGGGATCGAACCCCTGACCTCCAACCTCCTAACGCCTTAAGCATCCACTTGGCAACCATTGGAGCACTTGTTTTTATTTGTTCATAAAATATACAAGAATAATAATATATGAAAACAAACGTTAGTGGAAACAAAAAAGATAACGCGCGCTAACGTTCAAACATGCCAATGGAAGTTGGCCATGTCTTCATCCCTGTTCTTGTGTTGTGGCTAAAAGTTGAACCACCTATACCTACGGACAAAGTCCATTGCTACAGGCATGTACGTTTCCAAAATCCTCCATGGGCCATGTAAATAACATCTAACACCATGGTTAGACTCGTCTTGTCCTCCTGATCTCAAGGGTATCACTCATGAGGGCCAATTTTCCCTGCATTCAAAAACCCTAAAACAAACTCCAAAAACCTAGCAATAGTGATTCACGATTCAGCCCATTAAAATGCAATTGGCTATTGTAGAAAGTTTGCAAACATCATGGTGATCAAGAATGTACAATTATTTTACACTATGGATGCAATAACAGGGCTATACGAATTCAAGAAGATGGCAATACCGTGACGGACTTACAGTGTGTTGTAGGGCTTGAAAACACTTGCTTTCGATTGCTTTCTCTTGTGGAGACTCCCTAGAAGTGATTGGGATCGTCAAAGAGACTTGAAACTGCCTCTAAAGGGGATTTCTAACTCACACTTTTCTTGGTTTTTTCCAAATCTGGTTTTTGTTCTAGCGCCTCTTTCTAACCTTCCTTTTGATCTGCATGCAATCTATATGTATTAGTGAAGGAATTAGGGTTGCAAAACTGATCAAAATCCTTCTCTTTCAATGCCTTTTGATTTGATTTGATTTGATTTGAAAACCTTCCAAATTTGGCTTATTTCCAATCTTTTTGTGCACACAAGCCTTGATGCGAATTTGAATGGTGGCTAGTTGTGTAATAAAGCCAGAAACAAGCATCAAATCTTTGGTTTTCAATAATTTGGATTTTATATGATTTATTATGATTTAAATTAAATTAATTGAAATAAAAATAAAAATAAATAATAAAAATAAGATATGGACAAGTGGAAAGGGCTAGAGCACGTGGGCTATGTTGCCAACTCAAAACAAGTGAAAAAGATTGGGCCCATTTGACAAAATTTGAAGTTTTAGGGATAGTTGACTTTTGGCAATTTTGCAAAAAGGGTCAACTTCAACAATGCATAACTTCCTCAATTTTGACTCTTTGGAGGTGTTCTTGGACTTTTTAGAAATCTTGAGATGTCCTCTAAGCAACCCTTTTAGTATCATCTCATTTTGGTATTCCATTCTCATGTATGAAGCTTTGAAAAAAAAGGTATTTTTGTTGACTTTTCAAAATGACCTATAATGTCCAAATTCATAACTTCTTGTGAGTGCATATTTTAAACTTGGGAGATGAATATGTATTGTAGGGAATTGCATCCTCTTAAAAATGAGCTTTGTATGGGTCATTTCTCATAAAGTATTAGAAAGTTATGCTTGGTCAAAGTTGAGTTGGCTTTTCCTGCAAAACCCTAATTTAACAACTTTTGAGTCTTGATGAATTATGAGCAATCCTTGATGAATAATGATCAACCCTTGATCAAATGATGAGATATACTTCAAAATGAGGATGTTGACCAAAAATCTTGAAGGTTGACTGTATGTAGGCCACAATTGACTTTTGCCCTAGCAAAGTCGAATTTTGGACCTTTGAGCAATTGACTGAGCAAACTTTCTCTGCAAGGCTTGAAACTTGTCATGGATGATCTTGAGAACATATTAGGACATTGGTGAGAATTTGAGATCACTTGGACTCAAGTATCTTGATGCAACATTGTGATCGGTGGATTTAGAACTGACTTTTTTTTTAAGCTGGTTTCGCGAAATGTCGCGGAAGCAAGAGTCACCACCGTCTTTTATGTTCTCCAACAAGGAAAGGACAAAAGCACAGCAAAATGCCTTATGAGATATGTTTCTCGGTTCGGGAGTTAGATTTATAGAAAGGGAAGGTGTTAGCACCCTTTCTATCCATGGTTATCCATGGGCTCTTAGATACTTGCTCTTATGTTTTCAAAGTGTTTGTTTGCTTTTCAAAATGTGAGTGGGTTTTGCAAAAGTTTCGTTGAAAGATTTCTGAATAACTCTTGTATCAGTCCTCAAGAGTGTTTGAAAAATTGTTTTGAAAGCTTTTTGAAAAGTGTCGGTGTGAAAAGATGTTTTGTTTTGTTTTTGAAAAGAGCAAGTACCCATGAGTCATCTACCTACCCTAAGGAATTAAGCTGTGTAAGTGTCCTTTAGGTAGTGCCATCCCACCATTGAGAGGTAGGTAGCACCACCGTTGGAGGTGTTCGGGTCAATTCGATTGTAGGGACAGTGTGGTCACCGAAGCAACAGTTAGGACATCTTAGAAGCTACCCTTATGTCCTTGATCCTTTTTTAATCCGAGGCAACCGTTTCGAGGCAACTGTTCCGAGGCAACTGTTTCGAGGCAACTATTCCGAGGCAACTGTTTCGAGGCAACTGGATCATGGACATAAGGACCGCTAAGACGTCCTATACTTGACGACCACGTTTCGAAGGCAACAAGTGAGGTGTACCCTAGAAGTGGTGTGTGTATTTGTGTGTTGTATTCAGTTAATGTTTGTCTTGTTAATTAGTGAGCTACGAGTTGTTTTTATTTACATACATTCTTTCATGCAAGTTAACAGTTAAGGGGTGCGGAAAGTAAATTGCGGAAACGTAAATCCTACGCTATTACAAGGCGCGGGTCTATACATCGCCAAAAATTACAAAGACCCGTTTTTTTGGTAAATAAGTACGGAAAGTAAATAAAAACAGTAAAAGTCCTAGTTACTATTACATGTCCGGAGCAATTACATAATAATAAACTGTGCGCGAATAAAAATTAAATCGGAAAGTGCTAAGGGTGTTGACCCTTTTAAGAAAAGGAATTGATTTTTTTGGTCTTTTTTGTAATTAAAATGAAATTAAAGCTAATTAATGACTAATTAATTAATTTAATTAAAAGAAAATATTTTTTTTTGTTTTTTTATGTTTTTATGAAATAAAAGAAATGAAATAAAATTAAAAGTTAATTTTTACCTAATTCTAGATTTATTTTAATTATTTAAGAAAAGGAATTAAACTTGCCTAATTAAACTATTTTGGTTAATATTTATTTACAAAATAAAATAATGATAATAATAATGTTAATTCTATTTTTTTGTTTTTTTATGAAAATGCGTTAATTAAGTTAATTGTTAATAATAAAAATAATTAAAAGGTTAGCAATTAAAAATAAGAGAAAATGACAAAACAAAATAAAAAAGAAAGTAAAAACCAAAGGGGGTGTGGGCCAAATAGGAGGTTTATTGAAGCAATCCAAGCCCACTGAAATCTAAGCCACGTTTGACTTTCATGATTGCCTGCAGCACGCTTGACTCCAGAGTATGGTGTGCTACACTTTTTGTCCTTTGGATCTGCGTTGATGACACTTGGAGCGCTGGGATATGAGGTTTATGGTGTTCCTCCTTTGAGAATCTGCACATGAAAGTAATGAAAAAAATGATATGGAAATTATAGGGGACCTGGGAAGAACTTACAACGCGGTATGAGCCTCAGGACTTGGCAAAGGTTGCTTTAGATTCAGGGTGTGGCAAGGAATAGAACCACATGCTTGTTTTGATCTGAAGATGCTCGCAACTATGTTTTAGAACTCTCACTTTTTGAATAATTTTTGGTTTTGCTCTTGGCCGTTTCTGCACACACTCTTTTTTTTGAATGAGGTTGGGAAGGCTTGTATATATAGTAATGTAAAGTGTATCAATAAGAATAATGGTCATTAAGCTTATGCAATTATGTTCTTGATTTCCTCCATAACCAACATTGAACCATTTGCCATATTTGTGAAATTTTGAATTTTTATGCCCATAATAGGCCATGCACGAATTTGGAATGTGTTTTAAGGTGTATCAAAGCTAATCATCACAAAATATATCCCTCCATTAATTTCTTTGATTTTTATTTGAAGTTTAAAGATTTAAAATGAATTAAATCAAATAAAATTAAATAAAAATGAAAAAATTAATTTTAAATCTTGAAATAAATTGTGGGACACGTGGGAAGCATGGCCAATCTTAATCAAGTGGAAAAAGTGGGTCCCTTTTGTCAAAAATGAAGTTTCAAGGATAATTGACTTTGGCCATTTCACAAAAATTTCCCAACTTCTCCAATGCATATCTTGCTCAATTTTGAAGCTATGAACATGTTCTTGGACATTTTGGAAAGGTCTTGAAGTCCTATAACCAATGTCTTTGGTCCCATGTCATTTTGATTTACCAATCTCAAGTTATGGTCTTTGACTTAAAGTCCCTTTTTGTTGACTTTTGAAAATGACCTATAATGTTGAAATTGATAACTTTTTGTGAGAGAATTTCTTGGACTTGGAATATGAGGATGAATTGTAGGAAATGTCTTCCTCTTCAAGATGAGCATTGGATGGGATTTTTATGATGAACCATGAAAAAGTTATGCCTTGGTCAAGTTACAGTTGACTTTTCAGCTGTCCAAAAATAGAAACTTTTGCGTCTTGAGACTTTTTGAGCCATGCTTGAGGAATCATGATAAAGAATTGATCAAATGATGATTGTGGCTTCAAAATAAGATTTTGACCAAATTTTTTGACTTTTGACTGCCAAATGACCATTTTGCCCCTACAGTTGACTGTTGAGCAATTAGGGTTTTTGACTGTGCAACTTGACCTTGTGAGCCTTGAAACTTGATATGTAGGTGCTTGACAATGTGTATGAGCATATAGGACTTGATTGAGCCCTTGAAAACCTCAGCTTCCTTGTGAGAACCAAAACCCTAGTTTGACTGGCTTTAGGAGAGTGGTTGACTGTGTAGCCCTTGAGTGGACTTTGAACCCTTTGAGGCAAAACTTTGAAGATTATGGGATGGCAAATTTTGGGGTACAACAGTTGCCCCTGTTCAATCTTCTTAGACCTGAGGATGTAGATTGGCTTGTGTGCCTTTCGTGATCCGAGGGTGGAAGATGATTGAACACTAGAGTGCCCAGAAATTTGCACTCACATAGTAGAGTATCAGCAGTGTGATGTCGGGAATGGGCTTACAAATGCCATTTGGAGGGATGATGGATGGGAGGATGGGCTTAAAGATTCCATCTGAAAGTGTGACAGAACCTTGTTGGGAATGGGCTTATAGATGCCATTTGGAAAGATGGTGGATAGGTGAATCTGAATAAGAAATAGAATAGCTTCCGTGTCTGGAGCATATCTAGTCTGTGTCTAATTGCTGACGTCTGAATAAATGGTAGAATGACCTCCGTGTCTGGGGTATATCCATACTGCATGAGTAACAGAATGTCATCCGAATCTGGATCGTATCTGGACTGAACGATAGAATAGCATCTGGGACGGAGCATCTCTAAGTTGTCTTTAGAAGTTTGAATCTGAATAAGCAATAGAATAGCATCCGGATCTGGAGCATTTCTAGGCTATATCTGAAAGGAAATCTGAATAAGTATCAGAACATCTCCATGCCTGGGTCACATCTGAACTATCTCTAGAAGGAGGATTGAATAAGCAAAAGAATAGCATCCATATCTGGAGCATTCCCAAGCTATCTCTGAAAGGAAATCTGGAATAAGTATCAGAACATCGCCATGCCTGGGTCACATCTGAACTATATCTAGAAGGAGTCTTGAATAAGCAAAAGAACAACATCCATATCCGGAGCATTTCCAAGCTATCTCTGAAAGGAAATCTGGAATAAGTATCAGAACGTCGCCATGCCTGGGTCACATCTGAACTATATCTAGAAGGAGTCTTGAATAAGCAAAAGAACAGCATCCATATCCGGAGCATTTCCAAGCTATCTCTGAAAGGAAATCTGGAATAAGTATCAGAACGTCGCCATGCCTGGGTCACATCTGAACTATATCTAGAAGGAGTCTTGAATAAGCAAAAGAACAGCATCCATATCTGGAGCATTTCTAAGCTATCTCTGAAAGGAAATCTGGAATGAGTATCAGAACGTCGCCATGCCTGGGTCACATCTGAACTATATCTAGAAGGAGTCTTGAATAAGCAAAAGAACAACATCCATATCTGGAGCATTTCCAAGCTATCTCTGAAAGGAAATCTGGAATAAGTATCAGAACGTCGCCATGCCTGGGTCACATCTGAACTATATCTAGAAGGAATCTCTGAATAAACAATAGAATAGCATCCGTAGTTGGAGCATCTCTAAGTTATCTCTGAAAAGAAACCCTGAATAAGCAACAGAATAGCGTCTATCTCTGGAGCATATCTGAACTATTTCTGAACAAGCAACTCTGAATAAGAAACAGAATAACGTCCATCTCTGGAGCATTTCCCAGCTATATCTGAAAGGAAACTCTTGAATAAGCAAAAGAATAACATCCATCTCTGGAGCATTTCTAAGCTATCTCTGAAGAGAAAATCTGAATAAGCAAAAGAACAGCATCCATATCTGGAGCATTTCCCAGCTATATCTGAAACTTTGAATAAGCAAAAGAATAGCATCCAACTCTGGAGCATTTCTACGCTATCTCTGAAGAGAAAATCTGAATAAGCAAAAGAACAGTATCCATATCTGGAGAATTTCCCAGCTATATCTGAAACTTTGAATAAGCAAAAGAATAGCATCCAACTCTGGAGCATTTCTATGCTATCTCTGAAGAGAAAATCTGAATAAGCAAAAGAATAACATCCATGTCTGGAGCATTTCCCAGCTTTCTCTTTAATCTCTTTAATATAGATATACCCTGGCAGGATACAGGAATCGGATCTTCAAACTCTTCAGACGTGCCCTGGCAGGATACAGGAATCGAGTCCGGAAAATAGTCGCTCACAGATATACCCTGGCTAGATACAGGTATCGAATCTGGAATTACGACAGTTGATAGTAATCATCTTTGTATTGATCTTGGTCCTGAAAAGACAAAACGTTAGTTGTATGCAATGTCATGATGTATGACATGCGTGATGTTCTCAGAATAAATGAGATTGTATGTCCATGATGCGTACGTGCATGCTATAATGTATGAAGATGTGATGTTTATGACTTTATTTTTGTCTAGGAAAGTAAATCCTTGACGGGTTCCGAGAAGTCAAATCCTGGGCTGATGTGGAAGAGGAGAGTTCTTCGTTTCCGCTGGGGATGATAGTTGCAAGAACAAACCGGTAGGAGAAGATGACTCCGTTGGGGAATAAACTTGTTGGAGAGATTACTCTGCGGGGAATTGCTCTGTGGGAAGAGATACTTCGCTGAGGTTTGATGATAACTCTGCTGGGGATTCCGTTGATATGTTATGTTGGAAGATTTGATGAACTCCGCTGGGGGGAGGAAGAACTTCGCCGAGGACGATCTTTCCGTGGCAATTAGTTGAGGATAACCCAGTTATACCCCGGTGGGGAATAACCTTTGAATAAAGCCGGGGAGACGCGTTCGTGCTCTGCGGGGGGATAAGCTTCCAGAATCTACTGGGGATAAGCTTCCAGAATCTACTGGGGAGATTGATTCAACTCTCCTGGGGAAACTTCTTGGACTGTACTGAGGAAGTGATTCCACTGGGGTGTCTGGTATTCCGCCGGGGAACAATCTTAGATCAAGACTGCCAGGGATGCTTGCTTGGGAACATCTGTATACTCCGCTGGGGAATGTTGAGATCTTCTGGGGATACCCATCTTCCTTAAGGCTGACAGTAGGCTAACTCTGCTTGGGGAGAGTGTCGCTGAATTGCTAGAGATATTGTGCCTTTTTAGGGCTGATGGGAGACCAATTCTGCTCGGGGGAGAGTATTGTTGAACCTTGTTTTACTCCCGGGGAGTGGAGGCCTCTTGGTTATGTTCTTCATCTGAACCTACCTTGGTACCTTGGTTGACAGAGCAACTAGATCGCTTGGACAACTCATTATTGCCCCTGTTTCTGACGTGAGAGAAGAAGATACCTTGTGAGGTGTTAGACAACTGCCGATTCGACAAATCTTCTTCTGGTAGGCAAGTCACGAGATGCCGGGACATAGTCGTACGCTGTGATCCCTAACTTTTGCCTGGACCGCCCTTTCGGGTTTTCAGTCCACCGGGATACCCATTTTTGCCCAAGCCGCCTTTTCAGGTTTTCGACTTGCCGGGCGTACAAATTTTTCATTTCATCCCTTATTTTGCCCGAACCCTTTTGGTTCGACGGGAAGCCCTTATTTTTGCCTAGGTGCGTCAACCTAGCGGGTCTTTGATTATGCGTAGTATTTTTTTGACTATGTCCACGCTCTCAGGATGTATGGAGTTGCCCCTGTCAGAAGTGTTTTGCCATGCCACCAGAAGATGTTTGATCAGGCAAGATTCGTTGCTGGAATGCCCCAAGTGACTTAGGCGGAGATTCGCCCCAGGCTATTTGGCATTTTGAGAGATTCCTTGAATCTTGACTGGACTGCCCCAGATGATAGACAATGACCATGTCGTGCCCCTTGATTGGAAGTGCTTTTGTTCGCTGGATATTCTTCGTGCGAATTTCTATGCTGTTCGAACAAATAGCCATATGCAAACAATGTTATTTTAAGAATGCAAATCTTATGTCTGTCTTGAAGTTTTTGAGAAATGCATTTTTCATAAAAACAAGTGATTTTTGTAAAATGTGATGTCAACTCATTATTTTATAGAAAACCTTAAGGAGTCAGGATACCTTTGGTAACAGTATGCTTTCGAACTAACCCATGCTTCAGCTAGGACTTTTAAGGGTTGTAGCGTGGCCTGGTTCACGGTTTAAGAAACAAAGGATAAAGGCTCAAATTTTATTTGTACCCACCCGTTCTTCGTGATGTTCTTCAAACCTAAACTCAGCTAATCGTGCGTTTAGATCTCGTTTGAGTCTTTGTCCTGATGTTCCAATGATGGTTCAGATATTGACAGATTATTTTGAATAGGCAGTCATTTCTTTTTTTGTTGAGAGTCTGTAGGACCTCTTTGTTTTTGATTTTTATTATCCCTGTTTTTTGCCTGAACTGTTTCTTTTACAGTCAGCGGGATGCCCCAGTTTTGTAAGTCTCCTTTATAGGTTTTGACTTATTGGGCTTTTATTTTGGGAGATAATGACTGCTTGTCTTTATGATTATTTGGAACCATCACTGTCTTTTGTTTTAGAAGGACCTCTTTGATGCCATTCGTTGTGCACTTGGATCAACTGAGAGAACTACCCTGCCCCAGGTTATGATTAAGGGTTTTAATTTTTTTGTGAAAAGAAAAACTCCTACTTCTTTGGCTCAAAGGGGTTGACAAGGGATTATCATCCTTATAACTCCAGTGTTTAGGAATTGAAACAATGCCTGTACCTCATCAACGGGGTCTGTTCAAAAGCATACTGTAGATTGTGGTATCGTTTTCGTCATCCCCCCTCAAGAGGCTTAGAATTATTAACTGAGAGTTGGACATCACAAAAAAATATGAAAGCAATTTGAATATAATGAAAATAATTGGATTAATTCAAAAACAGACATATGCAGTGCATTAGTGAAATAAAAGAGTTTGCTATGACATTAATTGTTTGTATAAGCAAAAAATTACAACTCGGAAATTCAAATAAACAAAAGCCTTCAATGATTGGGCAAAGGAGCATTGATTATGTTTGGAGTCTCTGACGCTTCAAACTGAATCTCTCCGGCGTCGATCATGTCTTGAATCTTGTTATTCAAAGGCCAGCAGTTGTCCGTAGTATGACCCGGGCTATCGGAGTGGTATGCGCACTTCTCATTAGGATGGTAGTTGGGAGCAGAGGTGTTTGGATTCCTGAGAGGAGCCCTCAAGGTAATCAACCTTGCCTTCAACATTTGCTGTAGAGCTTGATCCAGTGACATGTTGATCTTAGCGAACTGTCTCTTGGGTGCGACCTCCTTACGTTGCTGCCCCTGTCCTTGTTGACCAGGCCTAGGATTAAAGATCTGGGTTTCCCCTACATGTTGATCATGGCGACCCTTTTTACTATGCACAACATTGGACTCCTTCTTCCCACTGTAAGGCTTTTTATGAGTATCAGAAGGTGTAGCTTCTTGAATCTTTCCAGCCTTGATACCAGCTTCAATCCTCTCCCCGGTGAAGATCAAATTTGTAAACCCAGCAGAAGAATTCCCAATCAAATGGTTGAAGAAAGGACCAGACAGGGTCCCCAAGAACATGTCAACGAGTTCACAGTCAGTCAAAGGTGGTTGCACCCTTCCAGCCAAGTCTCTCCACCTTTGCGCATATTCCTTAAAACCTTCACCCGTCTCCAGTGACATACCCTGGAGTTGGGTACGCGTAGGAGCGAGGTCGGCATTATACTGATACTGCTTATAAAAAGCAGTAGCCAAGTCCTCCCAGTTACGAATAGTGGTTCCATCCAGCTGATAGAACCATTCGAGTTGAGTCCCTGAAAGACTCTCCTGGAAGAAATGGATCCATAGATTCTTGTCTGTCGTGTAGGGCTGGATCTTCCTTGCGTATGAACGGAGGTGCAGCTTAGGACAGGAAGCCCCGTCGTACTTTGCAAAGGCAGGTGCCTTGAACTTGTGAGGGATCACCACCCCAGAAGATAAGCCTAGGTCTCCGAAGTCCAACCCGGGCACCTGTTGAATCTCCATGGCATTTAACCTGTCCTCCAGCTGTTTGTACCGGTCCTCAGCAGGAGGGTACTGTTCATCGTTGAAGTCTGTCTCGGTGTCAGAGACCACAGGACTAGGAACCCTTCTCTCTTGGTGACTTCCTTCCCCAACAGATGGAGTAGTCCGCTCAGCTTCATTCTGCAGTGTATTCCCAGATCTGCGTCTAGGGTTGAACAAAACAGTCCTCTTCTTCTTTTTCTTCAAAAGCAGAGTCTTCAATTCCTGTTGTCCTTGGGCTAAGCTCATGACCAGCTCCTGGAACTGGGCGTTCTGGGCCTGGAGGGCCTTGATAGCTTTCTCATTGGATGATTCAGGATTCATGATGACTGCTGAAATAAACAGCGAAGAAGGTAAGCGACCTGTAACAAGGGTACCTGTAATGCAAACATATATATGATATGTATGCAATGTTTTCAAGAATCTCGCGAGGTAAACAGAGAAACTTGTTAGAATTTGAATTTGGGTAGCTTGATTGAAGGAACTTCATGTTGTTGAGAGTCCTTCTTCAAGAGTCAAGGCTCACCATATCGAGTGGGTCATAGCCCCTGACTCAAGTCATTAAACTTGGCTAGAGGAAAATAAATCCCCTTTTCCCCTTGCTAGACATTTGATTCATCATGACCTGCATCACAAGCCCTTGAGATCCTTGAAATGGATTAGTCCTTATGTAGGATGTATGCAATGGTATGATGGTATGATGTTATGCTGTGGAGCAATGTAGGTAAACCCTGTTATGAGTCCAGATTAAGGACTGTAAACAGAACCTGCAAGAAACTCAAGTGTCAGATAACAAGTATGCAAGTAGTCAAGTTTTGAAGGCACACAAGTCACACAAAGAGCCCTTAGAGTTTAGGCCAGCATGACGTTTGGGGTACTACCCTCTTGAAGTTGGTGGGCTCAAACCTGTCCTATCAAAGTAACCGGGTTCTAAGGAGCTCAATATCATTGGATTGTTTTCTGTGTTCATCGTTTCGATTTAGCCACTGAACCGGCGATCAAAATATTCCAAGAAAACAACCCTCAACTGAGTGTAGTATCGAGTATCAACCAACTTCGGACTACACCAAAGTAGTCATCTCACTACCCTAAAGAGGCCAAGATGGTTCAATTAAGGTTCCTAAGGTCAGTTGATGCTTCACGGCACCATGCGGCGGCCCCATACTCTCCTTGACTTGACTCAAGGGTTACCGGTACTCACCAAAGTGCCACATCAATGTAGCAGACTGCTTCAACCGTGTCGGTATACCCCGCACAGTTCCCTCATAGCCTTGTTGCTACTTTCTAAGAAGGTATCCCCCAGATCCAGGTTAGGATCTATAGAACTCCCGAGACAGGCCCAATAATATTAAAGCACACAAAACAAAGCAATTGAAAACACAAGTATGAGCTATCCTAAGGTACACCTCACTTTATAGTATTCCCCAGCAGAGTCGCCAGTTCTGTGATCGGTGGATTTAGAACTGACTTTTTTTTAAAGCTGGTTTCGCGAAATGTCGCGGAAGCAAGAGTCGCCACCGTCTTTTATGTTCTCCAACAAGGAAAGGACAAAAGCACAACAAAATTCCTTATGAGATATGTTTCTCGGTTCGGGAGGTAGATTTATAGAAAGGGAAGGTGTTAGCACCCTTTCTATCCATGGTTATCTAAGATCCATGGGCTCTTAGATACTTGCTCTTATGTTTTCAAAGTGTTTGTTTGCTTTTCAAAATGTGAGTGGGTTTTGCAAAAGTTTCGTTGAAAGATTTCTGAATAACTCTTGTATCAGTCCTCAAGAGTGTTTGAAAAATTGTTTTGAAAGCTTTTTGAAAAGTGTCGGTGTGAAAATATGTTTTGTTTTGTTTTTGAAAAGAGCAAGTACCCATGAGTCATCTACCTACCCTAAGGAATTAAGCTGTGTAAGTGTCCTTTAGGTAGTGCCATCCCACCATTGAGAGGTAGGTAGCACCACCGTTGGAGGTGTTCGGGTCAATTCGATTGTAGGGACAGTGTGGTCACCGAAGCAACAGTTAGGACATCTTAGAAGCTACCCTTATGTCCTTGATCCTTTTTAATCCGAGGCAACCGTTTCGAGGCAACTGTTCCGAGGCAACTGTTTCGAGGCAACTGTTTCGAGGCAACTGCTCCGAGGCAACTGTTTCGAGGCAACTGGATCATGGACATAAGGACCGCTAAGACGTCCTATACTTGACGACCACGTTTCGAAGGCAACAAGTGAGGCGTACCCTAGAAGTGGTGTGTGTATTTGTGTGTTGTATTCAGTTAATGTTTGTCTTGTTAATTAGTGAGCTATGAGTTGTTTTTATTTACATACATTCTTTCATGCAAGTTAACAGTTAAGGGGTGCGGAAAGTAAATTGCGGAAACGTAAATCCCACGCTATTACAAGGCGCGGGTCTATACATTACCAAAAATTACAAAGACCCGTTTTTTTGGTAAATAAGTACGGAAAGTAAATAAAAACAGTAAAAGTCCTAGTTACTATTACATGTCCGGAGCAATTACATATAAATAAATTGTGCGCGAATAAAAATTAAATCGGAAAGTGCTAAGGGTGTTGACCCTTTTAAGGAAAGGAATTGATTTTTTTGGTCTTTTTTGTAATTAAAATGAAATTAAAGCTAATTAATGACTAATTAATTAATTTAATTAAAAGAAAATATTTTTTTTTGTTTTTTATGTTTTTATGAAATAAAAGAAATGAAATAAAATTAAAAGTTAATTTTTACCTAATTCTAGATTTATTTTAATTATTTAAGAAAAGGAATTAAACTTGCCTAATTAAACTATTTTGGTTAATATTTATTTACAAAATAAAATAATGATAATAATAATGTTAATTCTATTTTTTTGTTTTTTTATGAAAATGCGTTAATTAAGTTAATTGTTAATAATAAAAATAATTAAAAGGTTAGCAATTAAAAATAAGAGAAAATGACAAAACAAAATAAAAAAGAAAGTAAAAACCAAGGGGGGTGTGGGCCAAATAGGAGGTTTATTGAAGCAATCCAAGCCCAATGAAATCTAAGCCACGTTTGACTTTCATGATTGCCTGCAGCACACTTGACTCCAGAGTATGGTGTGCTACACTTTTTGTCCTTTGGATCTGCGTTGATGACACTTGGAGCGCTGGGATATGAGGTTTATGGTGTTCCTCCTTTGAGAATCTGCACATGAAAGTAATGAAAAAAATGATATGGAAATTATAGGGGACCTGGGAAGAACTTACAGCGCGGTATGAGCCTCAGGACTTGGCAAAGGTTGCTTTAGCTTCAGGGTGTGGCAAGGAATAGAACCACGTGCTTGTTTTGATCTGAAGATGCTCGCAACTATGTTTTAGAACTCTCACTTTTTGAATAATTTTTGGTTTTGCTCTTGGCCGTTTCTGCACACACTCTTTTTTTTGAATGAGGTTGGGAAGGCTTGTATATATAGTAATGTAAAGTGTATCAATAAGAATAATGGTCATTAAGCTTATGCAATTATGTTCTTGATTTCCTCCATAACCAACATTGAACCATTTGCCATATTTGTGAAATTTTGAATTTTTATGCCCATAATAGGCCATGCACGAATTTGGAATGTGTTTTAAGGTGTATCAAAGCTAATCATCACAAAATATATCCCTCCATTAATTTCTTTGATTTTTATTTGAAGTTTAAAGATTTAAAATGAATTAAATCAAATAAAATTAAATAAAAATGGAAAAATTAATTTTAAATCTTGAAATAAATTGTGGGACACGTGGGAAGCATGGCCAAGCTGAATCAAGTGGAAAAAGTGGGTCCCTTTTGTCAAAAATGAAGTTTCAAGGATAATTGACTTTGGCCATTTCACAAAAATTTCCCAACTTCTCCAATGCATATCTTGCTCAATTTTGAAGCTATGAACATGTTCTTGGACATTTTGGAAAGGTCTTGAAGTCCTATAACCAATGTCTTTGGTCCCATGTCATTTTGATTTACCAATCTCAAGTTATGGTCTTTGACTTAAAGTCCCTTTTTGTTGACTTTTGAAAATGACCTATAATGTTGAAATTGATAACTTTTTGTGAGAGCATTTCTTGGACTTGGAATGTGAGGATGAATTGTAGGAAATGTCTTCCTCTTCAAGATGAGCATTGGATGGGATTTTTATGATGAACCATGAAAAAGTTATGCCTTGGTCAAGTTACAGTTGACTTTTCAGCTGTCCAAAAATAGAAACTTTTGCGTCTTGAGACTTTTTGAGCCATGCTTGAGGAATCATGATAAAGAATTGATCAAATGATGATTGTGGCTTCAAAATAAGATTTTGACCAAAATTTTTGACTTTTGACTGCCAAATGACCATTTTGCCCCTACAGTTGACTGTTGAGCAATTAGGGTTTTTGACTGTGCAACTTGACCTTGTGAGCCTTGAAACTTGACATGTAGGTGCTTGACAATGTGTATGAGCATATGGGACTTGATTGAGCCCTTGAAAACCTCAGCTTCCTTGTGAGAACCAAAACCCTAGTTTGACTGGCTTTAGGAGAGTGGTTGACTGTGTAGCCCTTGAGTAGACTTTGAACCCTTTGAGGCAAAAATTTGAAGATTATGGGAGGGAAAATTTTGGGGTACAACAAACATGAAACCCTAATTTTAAGTAGACTGCCTTAGGAGAGAGCTTGTCTGGCCAACCCTTGGGCTACTTTGAGCAACTTGGAGATCTTTCTTGAGATGTTTTGAGAAATATGGGAGGGCAAATTTTGGGGTACAACAACTGCCCCTGTTCAATCTTCTTAAACCTGAGGATGCAGATTGGCTTTCGTGCCTTTCGTAATCCGAAGGTGGAAGTTGATTGAACACTAGAGTACCCAGAAATTTGCACTCACATGACGTGGTACCCGTCTTGTGATGTCGGGAATGGGCTTACAGATGCCATTTGGAAATTGTTGACGAGGGGATGGGCTTAAAGATGCCATCTGAAGGAGTGTCGATCGCATAAGAGATTCCTTAGCGAGAGCTTGTATACCTGTTGTTGTGGAAGATTCCGCCGGGGAAGTCTGATCTTTATTGAGAGAAGTAGAAATTTAGGAGCTTCGGCATCCGTTATTCTGCTGGTGAGTCGTCTCTGTTGATATTTAGGAACTTCGATTGTCTGTACTTAACGGAGGAATAATCTCTGCTGATATTTAGGAACTTCAATCGTCCGTACTCAACGGAGGAATCATCTCTGCTGATATTTAGGAACTTCGATCGTTCGTACTCAACGGAGGAATCATCTCTGCTGATATTTAGGAACTTCGATCATCCGTACTCAACAGAGGAATCATCTCTGCTGATATTTAGGAACTTCGATCTTCCGTACTCAACGGAGGAATCATCTCTACTGATATTTAGGAACTTCGATCGTCCGTACTCAACGGAGGAATCATCTCTGCTGATATTTAGGAACTTCGATCGTATGTACTCAACGGAGGAATCATCTCTGCTGATATTTAGGAACTTCGATCGTCTGTACTCAACTGAGGAAATATTTTTGCTGAGATTTAGGAACTCGTCCGTAATTCAACTGAGGAAACATCTCTGCTGAGATTTAGGAACTCGTCCGTAATTCAACTGAGGAAACATCTT
This sequence comes from Vicia faba, assembly GCA_948472305.1. Classification (NCBI taxonomy): domain Eukaryota; kingdom Viridiplantae; phylum Streptophyta; class Magnoliopsida; order Fabales; family Fabaceae; genus Vicia; species Vicia faba. The sequence goes on along the minus strand of OX451739.1, from coordinate 954,021,483 downwards.
TGTCGAGATTTAGGAACTCGTCCGTAATTCAACTGAGGAAACAACTTTGCTGAGATTTAGGAACTCGTCCGTAATTCAACTGAGGAAACATCTTTGTCGAGATTTAGGAACTCGTCCGTAATTCAACTGAGGAAACATCTCTATCGAGATTTAGGAACTCGTCCGTAATTCAACTGAGGAAACATCTCTGCTGAGATTTAGGAACTCGTCCATAATTCAACTGAGGAAACATCTCTGTGGAGATTTAGGAACTCGTCCGTAATTCAACTGAGGAAACATCTCTGTCGAGATTTAGGAACTCGTCAGTAATTCAACCGAGGAAACATCTCTACTGAGATTTAGGAACTCGTCCATAATTCAACTGAGGAAACATCTTTGCTGAGATTTAGGAACTCGTCCGTAATTCAACTGAGGAAACATCTTTGTCGAGATTTTGGAACTCGTCTGTAATTCAACTTAGGAAATGTCTCTGATAAGATTTAGGAACTCATCCGTAATTCATCTGAGGAAACATCTCTGTCAAGATTTAGGAACTCGTCCGTAATTCAACTGAGGAAACATCTCTGCTGAGATTTAGGAACTCGTTCGTAATTCAACTGAAGAAACATCTCTGCTGAGATTTATGAACTTGTCCGTAATTCAACTGAGGAAACATCTTCGTCGAGATTTAGGAGCTCGTCCGTAATTCAACGGAGGAATCATCTATGCTGAGATTTAGGAACTCATTCGTAATTCAACTGTGGAAAAAGCTTCATAGCTTGAATTTTGTGAGAATCTGATTGTATATTTCCTGAAAGGTAAAGGTTAGTTGTATGTAATGCATGATATGTATCAAGCAATGATGTTCTCAAAATAAATGAGATTGTGTTGTATGGTGCGTATATGCATGTGTCATGATGTATGGAAATGTAGTGCTTTTAGCTGGGGAAAATAAATCCCAGATTGCTGCTAGAGAAAAGAATTGAATTCTTCGTTTCCACTGGGGATAGCGAATGAAGATGATTGTGAGAATAAACCTGCAGAAGAGGATAACTTCGCTGGGGAATAAACTGATGAGGAGATTACTCTGTGGGGAAGAGATGCTCTACTGAGGATTCCGCTGATAAATTCAACTGGGGATGAATTACCGTTGTTGGTGATACTGAATCCTGTTGGGGATTGAGTTTCTATTTGTGAAAGGAATGAACTCTGCTGGGGATGATCTTTCAGTTGCGAATTCACTGGGGATAACCTTTTAGACTCTACTAGGGACAATCTTCCAGAGTCTACTAGGGATGATTCTCTAAACTCCACTGGGGAAGATTTTCCAGACTCCGCCAGGGATAATTGTCTAGTGCTGATGACGGATAAACTCCGCTTGGGGAGAATATTGCCGACTCATTCGTGGTTGTGAGCCTCACCTGGAGAGAGTTAACATTATTGGTCTTTCTCTTACTCTGCGGAGAGTGAATGTACCTTAGTCATATTCTTCAACTAAATCTACCTCTGTACCTGGTGGATAGAGCAACTGTAAGGTCTGGACAATTCTTATTTGCCCCTGTTCCTGATATAACAAGTAATCGTCTTTTGTTTCATATGTAAATATTCACGAGCAGCAATTAATGTCAAATGCATATATCAAAAATGAACATTGGACGTTCTTGCAAAACAAAACAGAAAAAGGAAAAACAGTTTGAAATTTCTTTGAAAATGAATTGTATTGACTTTGAAGTTTGGCCTGTAAATAGGCGTTTTTGTACAAGAGGCTGACGTCCTAGTAAGAGAACTCCACCGAACAATAGAGTTTATACAATTTGTGAAAAACTAAACAAGACAACTATGTGAACAATCCCACTAGGTTCCAACTCTGCTATTTCCTTTATGTCCTCGAGCATCTCATCACTTTTCTACTTGGTTGAAGGTAGATCAGATTGATTAGTGTCGTCCGAGCTTGATAATCGATACCGAAGTCTAGTCGCGAGGTGATCCAATGAGACATAGTGTTACGCTTTGATCCCTAATTTCTTCCTGGACCGCCCTTTCTGGTTTTCAGTCCACCGGGATACCCTTTTTTGCCCAAGCCGCCTTTTCAGGTTTTCGACTTGCCGGGTGTACAGATGTTTTCATTTTCATCCCTTATTTTTGCCCGAGCCCTTTTGGTTCGCTGGGAAGCCCTTATTTTTGCCTAGGCCAGTCGACCTAGTGGGTCTTTGATTATGCGTAGTATTTTTTCACTATGTCTGCATTGACGGGGTGAGGAAGGTCGTCACCATCCATGGTGGTTAGAATCATAGCTCCTCCTGAGAAAATGTTCTTAACCACAAATGGCCCTTCGTAAGTAGGGGTCCATTTTCCCCTGGGATCACCTTGTGGTAGGATTATGCGCTTGATCACTAGATCCCCGAGTCGATACTCTTGTCTTCTAACTTTCTTGTTAATTGCCTTGATCATCCTCTTTGATACGTCTGACCATAACAAATAGTAGTAAGCCTCTTCTCATCGATTAAGCTCAGCTGATGAAGCTGGGTCTGGATCCAGTCATCTTTGCTTAAACCAGCATCCTTCATAATCCTAAGAGAGGGTATCTGAACTTCAATGGGCAAGACTGCCTCCATACCATATACCAAGGAATAGGGGGTTGCCCCTGTTGACATTCGCGCTGAGGTACAATACCCATGGAGAGCAAATGGTAACATCTCGTGCCAGTCTTTGTATGTCACTGTCATTTTCTGCACAATCTTCTTGATGTTCTTATTATCCGCTTCAACAAACCCATTCATTTTCGGCCGGTAGGGAGAAGAGTTGTGATGCTGTATCTTGAACTGCTTGCAAATCTCGACGATCATCTTATTGTTGAGATTTGTACCATTGTCCGTAATGATCCTCTCTGGTACACCATATCGACAGATCAGATTGTGCTGAATGAACCGTGCCATGACATTCTTGGTCAATGTAAAAAAGGAAGCTGCTTCAACCCACTTCGTAAAGTAATCAATAGCTACCAGGATGAACGATGTCCGTTAGACGCAGTAGGTCTGATCTCGTCGATCATATCGATGCCCCACATTGCAAAAGGCCAAGGATCTTTCAAGACGTTCATAGGAACGGGAGGTATGTGCACCTTATCAGCATAGACTTGGCACTTGTGACAGGTCCGAGAATGCTGATAACATTCGGCTTCCATAGTGGACCAATAATATCCTGCCCGTAGGATCTTTTTTGCCATGGTATGTCCACTGGAATGAGTCCCGAAAGTACCTTCATGTAACTCTACCATAACTCTTTCCGACTCGTTCTTATCCACACATCGCAGTAAGGTCGAATCATGATTACGCTTGTAAAGAATTCCATTGCTGATGAAGAAATTCACCGCGAACCTCCTCAGAAACTTCTTATCATTAACAGATGCACCCTCGGGGTATTCTTGAGCCTCAAGATACCTCTTTACCTCATGAAACCAGGGTTTATCTGCTACCTTTTCAGCCTCAATGTCACAGAAATGTGCGGGTTCGTCCAACCTTTCGATGGTAATCCGGGGAGCCTCGTTGTCCCAATTGACTTTGAACATAGAAGACATCGTAGCTAGCGCGTCCGCTAACTGATTCTCCTCACTAGGGAAGTGTTCAAAGGTTATCTCCTTGAGGTGGGGAAGCAACGTCAATACGTACTCCTTGTAAGGAATAAGATTTGGGTGTTTCGTATCCCACTCGCCTTTGATCTGACTGATCACGAGAGCGGAATATCCGAATACACTCAAGAACTTAATCCTTAGGTCAATTGCTGCTCGAAGACCCATGATGCACGCTTCATACTCCGCCATATTGTTGGTGCAGTTGAAACATAGTCGGGCGGTAAACAGAGTGTGAGAGCCTTCAGGAGATATGATCACGGCGCCAATTCCATTGCCCAAAGCGTTTGAAGATCCATCAAAGTACATAGACCATCGGGATCCCTCCTCAGGTCCTTCATCCGGTCCAGGTTCTTCACAGTCGGTTACTATCATGATATTCTCATCCGGGAACTCGAAGTTCATAGACTGGTAATCATCCACTGCCTGATGTGCCAAATGATCTGCCAACACACTTCCCTTGATTTCCTTTTGGGTCGTGTACTGGATGTCAAACTCAGTCAAGATCAACTGCCATCATGCTATTCTTCCGGACAAGACAGGCTTCTCGAAGATATACTTGATTGGATCCATCTTTGATATCAATAGAGTAGTGTGAGTCAGCATATACTGTCTCAGCCGGCGAGCAGCCTATGCCAAAGCGCAGCAAGTTTTATCGAGCAATGAGTATCGGGTCTCACAGTCGGTAAACTTTTTGCTAAGGTAATAAATAGCATGCTCTTTTCGGCCAGACTCGTCATGCTGCCCCAGCACGCACCCCATTGAATTGTCGAGTACTGTCAAGTATAAAATCAAAGGTCTCCCTTCAACTGGAGGCATCAGAATGGGTGGCTCTTGGAGATATTCTTTGATCCTTTCAAAAGCGGCTTGACACTCATCATTCCATCTTAACACTTGATCTTTCTTCAGCAGCTTGAAGATTGGCTCACAAGTAGCAGTCATATGTGAAATGAATCGAGCAATGTAATTCAAACGTCCCAAAAAGCCTATGACTTCTTTTTCTGTTCGGGGAACTGGCATTTCCTATATAGCCTTCACCTTTGCAGGATCCACTTGAATACCTTTATCACTAACGACGAAACCCAGCAGTTTACCAGATCTCACCCCGAAGGTGCACTTGTTCGGGTTTAACCTTAGCTTGTACAACTTCAACCTATCAAATAGCTTCTGAAGGTGGTCAAGATGTTATTCCTCAGTCTGGGATCTTGCAATCATGTCATCAACGTATACCTCAATCTCATGATGGATCATGTCGTGGAACAAAGCGACCATGGAGCGCTGATACGTTGCCCCATCATTCTTCAATCCGAAAAGCATGACTTTGTAGCAAAAGGTACCCCACGGCGTAACAAAGGATGTCTTCTCCATATCTTCGGGAGCCATCTTAATCTGATTATAACCGGAGAAACCATCCATAAAGGAGAAGACCTTATGTTGTGCGGTGTTGTCAACCAGAACGTCTATATGAGGTAGAGGGAAATCATCCTTGGGGCTTGCCCTGTTCAGACCCCTATAGTCAACACACATTCGAACCTTACCATCCTTCTTCGGCACTGGAACCACGTTGTCTACCCACTGCGGGTAAGAAGTAACTGCTAGAAAACCGACGTCAAATTGTTTCATAACTTCAACCTTGGTTTTCTCAAACATCTCTGGGTGCATTCGAAAAACTTTATGTTTCACTGGAGGACAGTCTTCCTTGGTAGGCAGGCGGTGAACCACAATATCAGTATCCAACCCAGGCATATCTTCATAAGACCAGGCAAAGATCTCAACGTAGTCACGCAGCATCTGAATCAACTGTTGCTTAACACTAGGCCCCAGATTTGCACCGATCTTGACCTCTTTCTTGTCTACTTCCGTACCCAGATTCACTGATTCCACTGGCTCTTCATGCGACTGTATGGCCCTTTCTTCCTGAAATAACAGTCTAGCAAGTTCACCAGGCACTTCGCAATCATCCTCACCTTCGTCCTCGGCTTGGTTGATCGGACTTTCGAAGTCATAACTGGCATTAGCAGAGTCGTTATCAGTGGGATCCAGAGTGGATGTAGACCTGTATATGTGAGTGTGTGTAAGACAAATAGCTATTTTGCAAGATAGAAAAAGAAAAACAAGGAGCGCAAAATTCGTAATGCAAGAAAAACGTCCAATGCTTTTATTGATGATATATGGCAATGACACATAATAAGCCCTCAAACAAAGCCACGGTGTCTCGGGGAAGGCACCGGGCCGTAAAGTTTTAAAAACTGTCTGTTACAAACTCAAAACAAAAGTCTGATTAATGTGTAATAAAAGAAATTGGCACGAAGTCCTTTGCTGTCCAATTGCTTAATCCGCCGTCGGTATTCAGGTAAATCCAGCTGTCAAACTCAGAATCTTCATCATCGTCTTCAATCACATTCACTCTCGAATTAGTGATAAACAGGGAAGGTCTTCCAATCCGCGCACACCGAACGGCCCTTTGAGCTTCTGCAGTAAAACCCAAACCAAACTTGTCAGTCTTGTGTGTAAAGTCAGGGAGTTGGCCCCAATTCGCACACCCACCTTTTTCAAAAACAACCCGGGCATCCTTGAGGGAAGCCATCTTCATTGGAGGATCTTCAGCAATAGTTTCAGTCGACGCCAGTGTCTGGGGGACTTCTTCAAAGTTTTGGCACGGGGTTTCAATGAATTCCCGTCCATTTCCACATACCGAAAAGAGTTGAGGCGGCTCACCATGTACTCCTCTTCTCCTCGTACTGTAACAATTTTCCCCTTCATTGGGTATTTCAGCATCTGGTGGAGCGTAGAAGTTACTGCCTCAACTTTGTGGATCCACGGGCGACCCAACAAACAAGAATAAGATGGCCGAATGTCCATCACATAGAATGTAGACGCGAAAGTCTAGGAACCAACCTTAACAGGAATATCCACTTCTCCATGTACCATCCTTTTGGACCCATCAAAGGCCCTAACCACAATATTGCTTGGCTTTAGTACCAACCATTCACAGTCCAACCGGTCTAATGCTTTCTTGGGTAAAACATTCAACGAGGACCCAGTATCTACCAACACGTGAGCCAGAGTAGTGCCCCTGCACTTGATTGAAACATGCAGAGCATCATTGTGATTCTTTCCCTTGGTCGTCAAGTCTGCGTCGGAGAAACCCAACCCGTTGTCAGCTGTCAAACTAGCCACACAGTCTTTGAACTGATCAGCAGATGTCTCGTGCGGCACATGCGCAGTTTTCAGGAAAGCAATCAGAGCCTTAACATGGGCCTCTGAGCACAGCAATAAAGATAACATAGAGATCTTTGACGGGGTTTATCCCAGCTGTTCGACTATGTTGTAGTCGCTTTTCTTGATGATCTTTAAAATTTCCTCTATCTCCTGTCTAGAGGCTTCAACAGTAATCTTCTTCGGTGCCTCCGTCCGGGCAGGCTCACCGGTGATCCCTTTGCCCCGAGTGTTAGATGACTCGGTGACAGGGGTAAGGATTGGAACATGAACAGGGACAGTAGCAGATGTACTGGCAGGTGTAATAACAACAGGCTTCCAAACAGTTAGTGGGGAAATTTCAGGAGAGAAAAGTCTTCCGCTGCGGGTGACCTTGCTAGATCCAACAATATTGCTGACATCAGTATCATCCTCTCCAACCTTGAAGTCTTGTTTAATCCCGTAATAATACACGTCAGCCCCATAGTGCCACGGGATAGCTTTATCTGACGTATAAGGGATAGGTCCAGGAATGGTAATGATCAATGGAGAAATTCTCGGAACAGATGTAATTCTAACAGGATTTTTCGAGGAAGCCTTGGAAGAATTGGCGGAAATGGTGATTATAGAAACATCTTCAAAAGGAATTAATGGAACCAAAGTTTTCTCAAACAGAATTTCTTTGTTATCCATCAGGCGTTGGACACCTGACTTCAATAGATGGCAACCAGTAGGTAGGACGGAACACAGATGGCAACCTTCGCCATAGTCTGGAAATAAACTGGCTAACAGAAGGTTCTTCTTCACGATCATCAATGGAGTAGCAATGTCTTTTATGGAAGTCACAAACGAGTCATCATCCACAGCATTCACCCCATGCTTGGGCATCAGAGCAGTCATGACATTAGGCTTTTCAGGTGCTTCGAACTCAATCTCCTTAGCATCAATCAGATCCTGCACTTTATTCTTCAAAGCCCAGCAATTGTTGGTATCATGCCCTGGGCTATCAGAATGATAAGCACAACGGGCGTTCGGATTATACAGCGGTGATGTTGTGTTGGAGTTCTTTGAAGCCTCCTTTGGAATCACCAAGTTGGTCTTTAACAACTGCGGTAGAATTTGAGATAGAGTCATACTGAGCCGAGTAAATTGTCTCTGTGGCGTCTCTGCTCTTTGCTAGTTGTTGCATTGTGGGGCAACAATTGGTCTTGCTATAACCACCGCATTAACCGCTTGGCGGCGCTCGGGTCGATTTTGGCTCCTCGAGCTGTAAACTGCGCTTGACTCCTTTTTGAAAGGCTTCTTTTCTGTGCTTGACGAAGCACCTTTCTGTATTTTTCTGCTCTTGATATCGGCCTCAACTCTTTCCCCGGTCATAATCAGCTCAGTAAACCCGGACGATGAGCTACCGATCAAATGGTAGAAATATGGACCAGACAAGGTCCCAAGAAACATCCCCACTAACTCCCTATCAGCCAGAGGGGGTTGTACTCTCCCAGCAAGGTCCCTCCATTTCTGAGCGTAGTCCTTAAAACCTTTGCTCGCACCCATAGACATACCCTGAAGTTGGGTACGCGTGGGAGCAAGGTCGACATTGTACTGGTATTGCTTGTAAAAAGCAGAGGCAAGGTCCTCCCAGTTACGAACGTTAACTCCTTCCAGTTGGTAGAACCATTCAAGTTGAGTCCCTGAAAGACTATCTTGAAAGAAATGAATCCAGAGTTTCTTGTCAGCAGTATATGGTTGAATCTTTCTAACATACGAGCGGAGGTGTAGCTTTGGGCAGGAGACCCCGTCGGATTTAGCAAAGACTGGTGCTTTAAACTTGTGGGGAATCACCACCCCAGATGCCAAACCCAAATCTCTAAAGTCCAGCCCAGGTACCTTTTGGACCTCCATTGCGCTTAATCGGTCTTCAAGTTGCTTATATCTGTCTTTAGAAGGAGGATACTGGTCTTCATCAAAGTCAGTCTCATTGTCAGAAACTACAGGGCTAGGATCCCTCCTTTCTTCTTGATTCTCTCCCCCTCCCGATGAGTGAGATAAATCAACATCCTGTCTTAATCTGTTTCCAAACCTGTGACCCATATTCAGGAGGACCGTCTTCTTCTTTTTCTTCTTCTTCTTATCCTTCAAGATAAGAGTCTTCAGATCTTGCTGACCCTTGGCCAAGTTCATGAACATTTCCTGGAATTGGGCGTTCTGAGCTTATAGAGCCTTGATGGCTTGATCAGTAGACGTTTCAAAAGACATGTTTGCTGAAATAAACAGCGAAGAGGATGAGAAACCTGTAAGGGTACCTGTAATGAGGTGCATGGGAATGAAATGCGTATGATATGATTTCAAAGACTTTAGAGAGATTCAAATTCGTAAAACCAAAATGAAACACACTTTTATTAGATAAAAAACTTGAAATCAATGTTTAACAGAGACCTTTATGGCGTTACAAAAATAAATACTGAAAGCAAATCTATGCTAGAAACAATAAAAGACAATCAGCGCTCCCATGGTCATTTTCCTTTGGTGCTGACATAGTCGTTGAGGACTCTCTCATTCTCCAGCTTCCTTGTAAGCTTCAGGATCTTCCGCTCCTGCTCATGATACTTCTCTCTATAAGTATCCCGTTCTTCCCTTAGCTGGATCCAAGACCTGTTTAATGCCCCAATGTCAGTAGGCATGTATGGATGGAGGATGGTAGGAGGAACCCCTTCTTCATCAGTACTCTCAACAATTACCGACAAGACAGCTTCGTACGATATCCCCATCTTTTGGGCACGGGCTCAAACCCACCGGAGATACGGTTCCATCGGGAGAGAAGTCTTCATGCCTAGCTCATATGGATCAGAACTGTTGACCTTATCCCAGGCTCGTATGAATCTGCGGCGATGTCCCTCAACATCTCCCATGAAGTCGAAGACAATGCTTGGAAGAAGCAACTCATGAGGTCCGTCCCTCCTAGCTCGCCCAAACTGTCGTAAGGCCAAACAAGGATTATAGGTGATCCCTCCTCTGATTCCCAGCAATGGAACATTGGGGTATTCCCCACAACGATCAATAATAGCTACTTCTTCCATGTCTTTAGTACTCCAGATGATGTCCGTGTGAGCAAGGGACATAATTCTGTAGGCCCAACCCATGCCTTCCTCGTTCTTCAAAACAAATTTGGGGAGGTGAGAAATAAACCACCTCGCCAGCAATGGTGCACAGCACATAAGAGTTCACCGTTTCCGAGCAGTACGGGCATAAAGAGTATGTAGAATGTCACCCAAGAGAGTTGGCACTGGATTACGGGACATGAAAATCTTGACTGCATTCATGTTGACAAAAGAATCTGAATTTGGGAACAGAACCAGGCCATAAATTAGAAGAGCCAGGATGTCTTCAAACGCTTGAAAGTCTAAATTTTCCCAAAACTGATTAGCCTGATCAACCAAGAACTTAGCCAAGAAACCTTTCATCCCACTCCGAGTTTCCCAATTAGACACTACATCAACCCTTGTAAGATGGAGGGCTGAAGCAATATCCTCCGGCCTAGGAGCTGTCTCCAAACCTGTAAATGGGGTCTGCTCTAGAATAGAGATGCCGAGTAGACCAGAGAACTCTTCCAAAGTAGGGACCAACTGATAGTCCGGAAAGGTGAAGCTGTGGTGTAATGGATCAAAGAACTGGAATAAGAAACTCATCATTTGTTCATCCAGCTTGGAAGTGACTAGGCTGAGGAGGTGACCATGTCTTCTGTCAAAAGAGGAAGTTTCAGGAACCTTGGAAACCAAATCTCTAAGCTGAGTAGGAATCTGTACAAAGCTGATCCGAATAGTGTCTCTACGCATAGATGCCATGATCTACAAAACAGAACAAAGATGAATCCCATTGGTCTTTGAAATGGTTAGTCCAATGCAATATGCATGCAATGTCATGATGCATGATGTCATGATAGAAACACACCACAGGTATTCACAGATAGCAAACATGGTAAAGGCAAACAAGTCACACAAAAGCCCTTAAATTTCAGGCTGACATGGAGTTTAGGTACTACCCTCTTTCAGTTTAGTTGGTTCAACCTGTCCTAGTAATAGTAACCGGGTTCTAGAGGATCTCAATATCACTGACCACCCTCGATCGGTCATAATTCCAGTTTAGCAATCTTTTCTTGCGGCCGGAATCATCGCGAGAGTTTGATCTCAATGAGTGTAGCATACTGCTACTTTTCTATGGCCAAGTTGGTCAATTATAGGTTCTAAGGTCAGTTGGTGCTTAATGACCCCTTAGCAGCCCCATATTCTCCTTGTTCCGCCACAAGGGATATCGGTACAAACTAAAGTGTCACACCAACGTAGCTACTGCTTCAACCGTATCGGTCTACGCCGTACAGTTCCCTCACAGTCTATTGCTACTCACCTAAAAGGGATCCCCAGATCTGGGTTAGGATCTATAGTAACTCCAATTCAAACCCACAAAAATAGAGCAATCAGATCAAACAATTGAAAACAATATGAACTAATCCTAAGGTACACCCCACTTATTAAGCATCCCCAGCAGAGTCGCTAGTTCTGTGATACGGTGGAAGAACTGACTGTTTTTGGAATGCTGGTTTACGTTTTGTGTTTGTTTTTGCAAAATGTCGCGGTAAGCAAGAGTCGCCACCGACTTTTCTTTTATCCAACAAGGAAAGGAAAAAAGCACCGAAAAATTCCTTTTTTCGAGATATTTCTGAGTACGGGGGGTAGATCATAGAAAGGGAAGGTATTAGCACCCTTTCTATCCGTAGTTATCTACGGGCTCTTAGGTACTTGCTCATTGTTTTCAAAATTGTTTTCTTTGTGTTTGTGGGTTTTGAAAAGTTTTTGTTTTAACTTCGATTTAACTCTTGCTTTTGTCTTCAAGAGTGTAATGAAGTGTTTTTGAAAACTTGTTTGTAAATGAGTGTAAGTGTTTGTTTTATTTGAGCAAGTATCTAAGAACTAATCTACCTACTCGAAAAAGGAATCGTTCTATGTTTGTTTCCTTTAGACAATGCTATCCCACTATTAGTGAGTAGGTAGCACCGTCGTTGGGAGTTTGAGGGTCAATTCGAAAGAGGGACATACAGTCACTAAAGCAATGTTAGGACGTCTTAGCGGTAACCCTAATGTCTTAGATCATTTATCCGAGGCGACAATTTCCGAGACGACCTTTCCGAGGCAACTATGATCTTTTAGACAAGAGGGCGACCTCTAAAACAACCTATACTCAATGACCGTTACCGAAAGCAACCAAGTGGGGTGTACCCTAGGAGTGCGCATGTGCGAGTGTGTTGATTTCGGATTATTTATCTTTGCACATGTTCAATGGTGGCCACCAGATCTGGCCATCTGGCCATCTGGCGTGTTGGATGATGAGGGAGTATGATGGACCCTGGAGTTATACACGCACTGAATCACCTGAAATAAAATGAGAAAATAGCAAATTCTGGAGGCAGGGATCGAACCCCTGACCTCCAGCCTCCTAACGCCTTAAGCATCCACCTGGCAACCACCGGAGCACTTGTTTTTATTTGTTCATAAAATATACAAGAATAATAATATATGAAAACAAACGTTAGTGGAAACAAAAAAGAAAACACGCACTAGCATTCAAACAGGGCAATGGAAGTTGGCCACGTCTTCATCCCTGTTCTTGTGCCGTGGCTAAAAGTTGAACCACCTATACCTACGGACAAAGTTCGTTGCTACAGGCCTGTACGTTTCCAAAATCCTCCATGGGCCATGTAAATAACATCTAACACCATGGTTAGACTCGTCTTGTCCTCCTGATCTCAATGGTATCACTCATGAGGGCCAATTTTCCCTCCATTCAAAAACCCTAAAACAAACTCTAAAAACCTAGCAATGGTGATTCACGATTCAGCCCATTAAAATGCAATTGGCTATTGTAGAAAGTTTACAAACATCATGGTGATCAAGAATGTACAATTATTTTACACTATGGATGCAAGAACAAGGCTATTCGAATTCAATAAGATGGCAATACCGTGATGGACTTACAGTGTGTTGTAGGGCTTGAAAACACTTACTTTCGATTGCTTTCGCTTGTGGAGACTCCCTGGAAGTGATTGAGATCGTCAAAGAGTCTTGAAACCGCCTCTAAAGGGGATTTCAAACTCACACTTTTCTTGGTTTTTTCCAAATATGGTTTTTGTTCTAGCGCCTCTTTCTAACCTTCCTTTTGATCTGCACGCAGTCTATATGTATTAGTGAAGGAATTAGGGTTGCAAAACTGATCAAAATCCTTCTCTTTCAATGCCTTTTGATTTGATTTGAAAACCTTCCAAATTTGGCTTATTTCCAATCTTTTTGTGCACACAAGCCTTGATGCGAATTTGAATGGTGGCTAGCTGTGTAATAAAGCCAGAAACAAGCATCAAATCTTTGGTTTTCAATAATTTGGATTTTATATGATTTATTATGATTTAAATTAAATTAATTCAAATAAAAATCAAAATAAATAATAAAAATAAGATATGGACAAGTGGCAAGGGCTAGAGCACGTGGGCTATGTTGCCAACTCAAAACAAGTGAAAAAGATTGGGCCTATTTGGCAAAAATTGATGTTTTAGGGATAGTTGACTTTTGGCAATTTTGCAAAAAGGGTCAACTTCAACAATGCATAACTTCCTCAATTTTGACTATTTGGAGGTGTTCTGTGACTTTTTAGAAATCTTGAGATGTCCTATAAGCAACCCTTTTAGTCTAATCTCATTTTGGTATTCCATGCTAATGTATGAAGCTTTGACAAAAAAGGTGTTTTTGTTGACTTTTCAAAATGACCTATAATGTCCAAATTCATAACTTCTTGTGAGTGCATATTTTGAACTTGGGATATGAAGATGGATTGTAGGTAATTGCATCCTATTCAAAATGAGCTTTGTATGGGTCATTTCTCATAAAGTATGAGAAAGTTATGCTTGGTCAAAATTGAGTTGGCTTTTCCTGCAAAACCCTAATTTAGCAACTTTTGAGTCTTGATGAATTATGAGCAATCCTTGATGAATCATGATCAACCCTTGATCAAATGATGATATATACTTCAAAATGAGGATGTTGACCAAAAATATTGAAGGTTGACTGTATGTAGGCCACAGTTGACTTTTGCCCTAGCACATTCGATTTTTGGATCTTTGAGCAATTGACTGAGCAAACTTTCTCTGCAAGGCTTGAAACTTGTCATGGATGATCTTGAGAACATATTAGGACATTGGTGAGCATTTGGGATCACTTGTACTCAATTATCTTGATGCAACATGAAACCCTAATTTTAAGTAGACTGCCTTAGGAGAGAGCTTGTCTGGCCAACCCTTGGGCTACTTTGAGCAACTTGGAGATCTTTCTTGAGATGTTTTAAGAAATATGGGAGGGAAAATTTTGGGGTACAACACATACCCTGCTTCAGAATTGCAACACACCTTGGGCCTCTACTTTAAATTCAAATTCTTCAGATTTTTTACTCTCGACCATCAAATCTACTAACTTTACGTCCAACTTTTGAGATTCTTTAATGTTATCTAAGAAGTCATTGTTAATTTTCAACATCCCCAACATCACACTCTGCGGTGTCACTTCACAAACCAAACTCAGTTCTATGAATTGTTCGATCAACTCTAGTTCTCTAATCATCATAGTAGACATGTGCAAAGTCTTTCGACTCAAAGCGTCAGCTACAACATTAGCTTTACCTGGATGATAATTAAAGCCAAAGTCGTAATCTTTCAATAATTCTAACCATATCCTATGTCTCATGTTTAATTCCTTCTGATCAAATAGATACCGCAAGATTTTATGATCACTAAACACTTCAAACCTAGAACCATAGAGATAATATCTCCAAATCTTCAGCACAAACACCAATGCAGCTAACTCTAGATCATGAGTAGGATAATTCCTCTCGTGGATTCTCAACTGTCTCGATGCATAAGCAACTACTTTATCATTCTACATGAGCACACTGCCTAAACCCAATTTAGAAGCATCACAATATACTACAAATGATTCCTCAGGGTTAGGTAATATCAAGATCGGGGTTGTCGTCAACCTCTTCTTTAACTCAAAAAAATTCTCTTCATATTGGATGTCCCACACGAATGCTCTACCTTTACAAGTTAGCTGAGTTAACGGGAGTTCTAACTTAGAAAAACCTTCAATAAATCTCCTATAATAGCCGACCCATCCCAAAAAGCTTCTAATCTCTGTAACTGATTTTGGAGTTTCCTATTGTATCACTACATCTACTTTATATGGGTCTACAACAATACCATCACCTGAAATAACATGACCAAGAAAATTGACTTCTGTCAACCAGAACTCACATTTCGACAACTTTGCATATAACTTCTTCTCTTTCAATACTTGCAATACAATCCGCAAATGTTCAACATGTTCCCCCTCGAATTTAGAATAAATCAGAATGTCATCGATGAATACTACAATAAACCGATCTAAATAAGCATTAAATATGCGATTGATATATTCCATAAACACTCCCGATCGAATCTGGTGAGAACCCGATCTCAAGTAAATCTTGCCAAAATAGATCAACACAGAAGTCTCTGTCATAGATGGACAAAGGAAACTTTAAGCATACTAGAGAAGTAGTCACCGATCCTTTAGTTGGAGTATCGACGACCATCTCCCTATTCATGGAAGATAATACAAGACTCAACTTTTTAGCATAATCAACAACAATAAAACAATGTGTAGCGCCATTATTAATAATAATGATTAAAGGAGTACCATTAATGAAATATATACCTCTAATTAAGCGGTCTCCCCTAGATGTGTGAGTCCCAGTCAAAGCAAACACCTTCCCAACAGACCAATCTTTCTTAGGTTTCTGGCACTGGGCACTGATATGACCTTCTTCACCGCAGTTGAAACATATTACTTCCTTGTGTTTATATTCGGTTATCTCATGTCCGGTCTTACCATAATGTAAACACCTCTTCACTTTAGTATTACATTCTCCACTCTGATGACTAGGTCTTCCATATTTGTAACACACAATACCAGTAGGAGCGCCTCTCCCACTTGGCCTCCTACCATTAGTAGCTTTCTGCTTTTCCTTGTCAGTCGTAGAATTATAAGGCTTCCCACAATATTATTGTTGCTTGCCTCTCATATCATTGACAATCTTGTAGTGAGCCTCACTGTCTTCCTCATAAATCCTGCAACTGTTCACTAGTTTTAGAAATTTACGGATCCGTTGATACCCAATTGCCTTCTTAATTTATGAATGCAATCCATTTTCAAAGTTCACACACTTTGTGAATTCAACAGTCTCTTCACTGTAATGAGGATAAAAGTTCGCTAATTCCATGAATCTGGCAGCATAATCACCTACCAATAAACTGCCTTGTTTCAGTTCCAGATATTCGATACCCTTCTTCCCACAAACATCCTCTGGGTAATACTTCAACATGAATTCTCTATGAAACACAACCCTATTAATAGCCTCTTCGGTGCCTTCCAGTCTTTGGCGAGTAGCAATCCACCAATCATCAACCTCTCAAGCCAACATATACCTACCAAAACGCACTTTCTATACATCATAACAATCCATAACTCGAAAGATCCTTTCAATATCCTTTAGCCACTCATGCGCTTCTTCGGGATCATGTTTCCCTTTAAACGTAGGTGGATGATTCCTCTAGATAGTTTCCAAAGCACGAGCCCCATTGTTCCCACCAGCGTTTGGCTGATTCTGCATTGCCTGAGCCAACGCTTGCAACGCATTAGAAAGTGCACCATTTCCCCTTCCCTCCATTGTTCTTCTTAACATCACAATGTCAAACAAAAATTAGACAGAAAAATATAGACAATATTCTACTGTCACACTACACTAACGACTCAACAACCTGGCCGGACGGACCGACCTTCTCTGATATCAATTGTAACACCCTATTTCCCCGTCGATAAATTATATAAAATCAGAGTAAATTAATTTCTAAATAAACATCAATCAAATAGGATGTCACATACTTCATCAATCACACATGCTAAAAATTAGGATACACAACACAAAATCGCATGTTCATAAGTCTTAAACTTCAATGCATTTATTCGCAGCGGAAAAACATCACTAAATAGTCATCTCAATTTTTCAAATCGAAGTAAAATTATTATCTTTCAAACATCAGCATAATTATAAAGAAATTCAAACAATGGAGTGATACAAGTCCACTCCTAACATAATAAAACAATTCACGCGAATCCCTTGAGTGTTACGTATTAGAATGATGCATGAATGATATATTTATAGTTGGGCTCTTTTTAGCTAAAAGAGGGAAGTTTCGAAATGAATCAATTATGAAAAAATGACCCACAAAATAGTATGTATCGACCTGAAAAGGTTATATATTGACACATTCAAAACAATAGCTACAAGTTTTAAAAATGCATTACATGTGTCGACGCATAAATCGTATGTGTCGATGCATGTAACTATGTTTTTTAAAACAAAAATGATGAAAGATTTAATAATGCAATACATGTGTTGGCGCATAAATCGTATGTGTCGACACATACTTAAGCTTTTAAGAAATTGCAGAAATGGTAATTTTAAGTGTCGACACATACAAATTTCAGGTCGACACATAAATGTTGATTTTGTGCAGAAATTGATTTTTCATGATTCAGACCAATTTTAAAGTTGTTTTAAATAATATCTAAGACCTCTAATGCAAGATAGTGCCACATGACATTGAGATATCATCCAATATACCGAAATGCTAAGTTTCCAAGTTTTGATATCATGTAAAACAACTAATGGTGAAGTTACACTCACATACTCTCATTTTTTATGATGGCAAAACTTGCAACGATTCATTTCATGTAGTTATTGAAGCCCCCTGACTTTGTGCTTCCCAATTTCATCTCGCATATGCTTCTCCCCCTTTGACAATATCAAAAAGAAAGAAGGAAAATCGTGAGAAGTATCATATTCCAATACCAATACTAATATATCACCCAGAGGTGTTTTTGGCAAAGAATATAATACAATTACATATCCCCATATATAATAGATAATAATCTTAAAACATTACCAAACAAGTAATGCAATTGCATAAATAATAATGATTGTGATGCCAGATCAAGCTAGTCAAGTTGCTTCTATAGCGTCACGATTATGTAACACAACATAATGGAACTCCCGATGTCGCACACACATGTGCCTAGAATAGAGAAAAGAACATGTCACTACTCAATCTAAAATGAAAATGTTGTCATAAAATGTGACTCAACTACAACAAGAATCGTACATGCAATTAACATGCTTACATTCAACTCATGCACGAATTCAAGAAATAATAATAGAAACACATGCTTGTACATACAAGTGCAAACATATACAAATGTGAAATAATTAACACATGAAGTCATTATAAGCATATATATTTAAACGATTATCAATCAAAAATTTTGGAAATGAACATTCATGGTTTTCATCATTTGAGAACATAGCAAGCATTTTTCATCAACTAAAATATGTACTAAGAAACTTCTTACTTTCAAGGAGAAATTTGGAACAATATTACCCCACTCTTGATGGAATAGAAGTTGCACTCATATGATGTAAAATACTTCAAACAAATTGTTAGAGCAAAAATATAAAAGTGCAACCATCATAATAAAGAAAACAACATTGGAGACATTAATAATCAGTAATTCTTCATGTTTGTTAAAAAACGGTTTGGTTGCAAACATTTTTTTAAAAATATTGGCAAGTTGATTTTTACGATCAAAATGCTCGATAACAACATCCTCTTTTTCAACATGATTGCGAAGGTAATTCTCCATGAATGTGTTCCTTCCTTGATTTACTTTATTTGGAGTAAGAGAAAGTAATTCAACTCCCCATAAGATTCATTTCAAACACTCCCTGTATAAGCTTAGAGAACTCTTTGACAAGTTGTATGTTAGTGGAATCAAATATGATATAATGTCAAATGTGTTATGCTTGATGTTTAATGAAGCTAAACATGCTTATGTAAACATACGTGTTTATAAAAAATACATGAAAATATAGTATGATGAGGTCATTTCAAGTATATAAATTGATAAGTCATTATGATTATCAATTAAGAATTATACTATAAATGAATACTCATAATATATATACCATACATAAAGTATGTCATGTAATTAGAGAAATAAACAATTAAAAAGAGAGAACTTACTTAACAAAGCAAAAGTTAAATCGATATTACCTCACTGTACAATATGACAGAGGATGCATGTGCGTTTCACAAGGAACTCTTGAAAAAAGTTGAACCAAATTCAAAGTATGCCACAAAGATTTTAGAACAACACACTCTTACCACTTTTCACTTTGACAAAGTACCCAAAAGTATAACTTGTGATGAGTCCAAGAAGTTCATTAATTTTATGATCATTCATTTTGATTGAACTCTCATCTTTATCCGTTTCATTTTTGTTATCTTTCTCCTCCTCATGTTTCAGCGATTCGGGTTAATCAATTCCTTCTTCGGCGTCATTGAGTATGTCTCTTGAAGATACACATATATCATGTAATGAAATACCTTTTCCCAGTATTCTCGGATACAACATCAAAAGTAACTTACGCCTCTTTTACCAATTAAACAAAACTTGTTGTTTCTTTATAGATCACATAATTCATCTTCTTTCCCCATATACAATAGGATTAGAATATGTTCATATCCCTTGTTCATTTTATTTTGATTTTATTTCCTTTTGTTATGTTGATTGTTTGATTCAAAATATGTCATGTTCTTGATTAAATGCCTTGATGATTTTTGTGCTATCCCTTGAAGACTTTTAATGATGTTTTTGTTGCATGAGATTTATTATTGATATTGATGTGCTTTTATGCTTTGTTAATACACGTGGGAATGCTTTTGATCAATTTTTTTTACCATGATTCTTGCTTTGTGCTTGATGATTTTATATGGATTGTTGAGTGATATTGGGATTGGTTTCTTGATGATTGATACATTGTTGATTGCTTGTGTGAATCACATGATCCCTTAGGATTCTCTTGATTCAATTTAATCTTCGATTAAAATTAAATTAAGGATAGACATTAGGTCTTGATCCAAGCATGACAACATTAGTTAGGGTTTCCCTAATCCCAACTTTAGGACCATTAATGGATGACAACATTAGGGTTTAAGTTACCCTCTTGCTTTTTCCTTTCTTTTTTTCATTGCATTTTCCTTTTCTTTTAAAAGACACGCATTTATTTTCTTAATCAAAATACCCAAATACCTAAAAAATAGGAGGCAAATCATACGCCATGAGTCTTAAGCAATGTAAAAGAATGAGAGGGTGTATTTCTGACCTTGTTCTTTTTCCGTTCCTAGATTTTAGTGCGATTCAAATCACAGAAAATTTCATAAGTAAAGGAGGAGAAGTAGCTAAGTGCCCCCTGTATTGGGGGCCATTTACTACCCAATCGCCAATAAAACACTTCAATAAATCCAAACCATTTTGCCTTCAGGATCCGTTTCTCTTTAAAACCCTTTCAGAAAGGCATGTTATTTTCGTTCTACCGTAAACAGGTAACATGTGAGTCTCCATACAACGACCAACTACACCTAACTGCGAGAATGCAAACTTAGCATCATCTACTAAAAACACCCAAAAAACCAACATTTTCGAGAAGAACTATGAAGTTCTGATTTCTTTATTGCACTATAAGGATACATAGGCAGCGGGTTTCAAGACCTTAGCAAGCTCAATGATAAAAACCTTTTGTTTTCCTTTAATTAATTCATTCATGCATTTTTTAGCAAGTAAGCCTTTAGATAACACACTCTTAGAAACAAACAAACAAAAGTGTACCTCATTGAGTATAACGAATGCGATGGGTGTTAATACCTTCCCCTTGCATAACCGACTTCTGAACTCGTATCTTGGTTGCAAGACCATATTATCTTTCCATTTTTTGGTTTTCTCGATGTTTCTCATTCCCTTTTGGATAAATAAAGTTCGATGGCGACTCTGTGTTTTTTTTGCGTAGCAACATGTTTGTATATTTTCTTTAATACACTTAACTAAGCCTTGTGTTAAAATTAAAGGCATAGCTATTGATAATACCCAAATAAGGAATAAACGTTGGAGCATACAATTACATAAATAACTTGCATGGTCAAGTGATCCTCAAGAAACGCAATCCTCCTATAAAGATAGAGGCTTTAGCATCAAGCTATTTGGCCTTTGGAAATTGATTAAAAGTTTGAGAATGATTTTCTTCACAGAGGATATTTTGAATTCACTTTCTCCTATTTGGAGGATGTGAAGAATGTGATAAGTGTAAGTAATGTATCATTTTGAAATCTCAATATAGGATACTTAAACATGTTTCAATGGTGTCCCAAATTTAACCCTTAGTGTGCAAAAGCATATTATAACTCAAACATGTGTTCAAATAATAGGTTGTCAAGGAATTTTAGAGATCCAAGATAATAATCTCACTAGAAATAATCTTCGTGGAAATAGATGTGGCAAGAAATTTGTGGAACTAGCTTTTGGTTGAATGAAAATGAGTTATTTCCTTTTTTTGGTTTGAAGGATGAAAAGGTCCCTAATTTTTATATATGGTTCTAGTGTGATTCTATGTGTTGTACAGTTACTTGTGGTTTTGATGATGAAAAATAAAATATAAAAAAATCATCATAAGTATCATTAAGAAATAAAAAGAATTAAAGTAAATAAAAATCGAGAAGGCTTTGATGTTTGGTGCAAAGAAAATTAAATCCTAAGAAAAATATCAAAGTCTATGCATTCTCTCTTATGATCTTGTGCCTTAGTTGTTTTTATCTGTTTAAGATAATTAAATTGTAATATGTGTGTGTAGCGGTAGAAATGTTTAAGACTAAGCCATTGGATTGACTTGACTCGCATAGATCAAGATAAAAATCGCCGCTGCGCTTTATTGTTTCCAAAGGAATAGGAAAAGAGCGAATAACCTAAAAAGAGGAGGGAAAGATTCAAGGTAAGGGGTTGGTTATGAAAAGGAAATGTATTAGCACCCTAAACATCTACGGTACTCCACAGGAACCTCTTTGTAAAATCTATATATTTTGGCTATAAAATGTTGTATAAACATAGATGGTGGAGGTGAGAAAAGAATTATTTTTTTATGATTTTTGCACCCGTCGTGGTCGCGAACCTTTATTGCCTACGTACCACCTTCCGTGCAATAGGGGATCAGGGCACTCGTAGTTCACCTTTTAAAATTTTTAAAACACAAGTGTGTTGTTTAATTTTATGAGATAGGACATCATCGTCATTGTCCGTGTGGAAAACATACTTACTACCCACAATCATGAGAAAGGAGAATTTGCATCATCTCAAAGTGGAGGATATGACTTGGATTTTAAAATCAACAATGCCTCACTCAACACCCAAGTAAAAAATACTTCACTTCACTACATATTATAGAAGTATAGTTGTTTGCATCACTACAAGGACTGACAAGAGTCCAATCTTTTGAGAAAATTTTTAAAGGTAAAATGCCAAAGTGGAAAAATGAATTGAATGATATTGGTTGACTTTTAGTCTTTTCACAAAAACTTTAACTTATTGTTAAGTTGATTGAAGTTTATTTAAGAAAATGTTTTGAAAATGCATGGACCGAAGATCAAGTTTATTATGAAAGTGGTTCAAGTTTAGAAACAAGAAGAGTTTTCAAAAGGAGGGAGAAGATTTTTGAAATTAAAGAAGATGGGAGGAGATGAAGAGACTATCCTAAAGCATAAGGTAAAAGCTAGGGAGAAGAACCATCTAACCAACAAGAAGCCAATACTTGACATTATGAGTCAAGATAAAATTCTCATTCTTTGGATTGAAACCAAGCAAGCAAAGATACTAGACCTCTTGAGAAGACCAAACTTCAATTGTATTAAGTCTTTACAAAAATTGGGCAGAGTAACGACTGTATACAGATGAATTCCATATTACAGACAAAGTAGGTAATCGCAATAACTTGCACACAAAACAAACAAGCAACCCAATGTCTTGAGGTATACCCCAAGAACTCCAGACAAAATATTAATTAAGGTCACAAGGTCCCCAACATAGGCCAAGGTCTCTAATCCTAAGTCCAAGAATTCCAATACTCCATAATGCCAAGGATAGTAACCAAATAGTCCAAGTATCATTAAAGTTTTTTATGGTTCTTGTTGATTATTAAATATCTTTAAAAAGAAAAGAAAAGCTCAAGTGATCAAAATAAAAATGACATGAAAGTAAATGCTCAAGTGAGCAAAGATAAAAAAATATCATGAAATGTAAATGCTAAAGTAAATGATACATAAATTAAAAGCATAAAATAAAAACATAAAATAAAGTTAATTGTTAGAAGTTAATGGTTAGTTGGATAACCATCTTGAAACTTGCATTTGGAACTCATTATAGGATTGGTAGAACCAAAGCCTCTCAACAATAAGTTGCATTTGGTTTTTGTCAAGTATATAATCCATTTAAGAATCCTCAAAGAAACATTTAATGATCAATGATGTTTAAGTGATCCGTGTCGTACCCCAAATTTGCTCTATCTCTTTTACTTTTGTCTGGCTTTGAACTTTGCATCCCATTTGCACCATTTTTTTACTCAGTCATTTGCATGTCCCGCATCTCATGGAATCAAGCGCCTTGGTTTGAGGTATTAGGGCTATGCCCTCTTTATGTCTAATTTTGTTTTGAAGCTCTCTTATCAGGTAAAAGGGAAACGCATCTGGTTCTCGATTAGTGGATCCTGGGATGGATTTTTGGGGTATCATGAAGTTTTTGTCATCAAGTTTCAAGTCTTGAATCACAATTTTCCAAGAAAGTCATTCACAAGGGCAAAATGGTCAATGCACTCTGAAAAGTCAAACTTTGACTTTTAGTAAAAAAATCAAGTTTCAACAATTATATTTCATCAAGACAAGAAATTGGTTCATCAAGAAGTCAAAAATCAGAAAATACTTTGAGAAAAGAAAGAAATCAATTTTTTTTAATACTGGGAAAATTTTCTAAGTGGTAAGAGATTTCAGAACTTCTGGGCCAAATTCCACGTAAGTGCAATCAGAATTTGCAAGGACGGTTCAGAACATGGCTCTCCAGTCAGAACATATGGGGGCTGTGTTCTTTGGTCAGAACATAACTCTTCAGCATATGGAGGCTTTGTTCTTTGATCAGAACATGACTCCTCAGAGTTTCATTCTTCAGCACATAAAGGCTATGTTCTGCTTTCCATTCAGAACATCATCAAGCCCCCAAAACCTTGTTTGAATAGCCTGCTGCACTGCTATAGCACAGTCCTGCAACCAGCTTCCACAACACTCTAAATTGCTGTTGAGCTAGTCCACGCCTGCGTTTTTCTCAAACCCTATAATTGCACCAAATTAGCATAACCAAAACTGTGATTAAAAAGCAAAGGAACAGTATGCCAGAAGTGTTTAAAACTCATTTGTTCCCCCCCCCCCCCAAGACCACGACAAATCCATCTATAAATAGTTTGTTCCATCACACGTTCAAAGGGCTGGTTTTGAAGAGAGGATTATCAAATACACGAAGAAAAAGAGAGAAAAAAAAAGAAACACTCATAAACATAGAATTTTCCAAATCAAAAACCTTAGTTTTTCCCTTTGAAACAAAGAACTTAACATTGTTGTTTCGTGTTCGTGAAAATCCTAGAACATTCAAAGGCAGTAGCTCAAATCCTAAACCCACACTTCAGGTTCAAGGTAAGTCATTCTAACTTTGAAACTCTCATTCAGAACATCATTTAACATGTAAATACTATGATGTTGATGCTGCCCATATCATTGCATAAGTAGAAAAAACTGTGGATCAGAACTTCTAGAATAATGCTAGGCTCAGAATTAGGATTATAACTTCCATATACTGTTGTGCTTTTATCCTTTTGATTTGTTGTTTGCTGAAAACTAGTTAAGATATTGTTGTGCTGATTGATATAAGGAAAGATTTGAAATGTAACACAGAACTTATGTTTTTCATTTACTATTCCAACACATAGAACTTCTGTTTTTCACTCACTGTCCTAACACATCACAAAACATCTGAGTTCTCCCTACATGTCAAACACATTGAACTTCTGATACTTCCCCTTGCTGTTTTAAACACCCAGAGTTTCTGATTTTCAAATGCTGACAATACACTGAACTCCTGACGTTTACTCATTGTTTTAGTGTAATACAAAACCTCTGACTTTTGGCTCACTGTCAGAATACCATCCAGAATTTTTGTGTGTTCCCTCTAACGTGTTTTGCAAGATCTCAGAGTTTACCGATCCAGAACTTCTGACGCCCACTTGCATGGCTTCAGAACGTCTGATCCCTTTCGTTTTGCTTTCAGCAACATGCTGATCCTATTTCTCTTTATCTTTCTTTTTTTTTCTCTTTTATTTTATTATTAGTACTATTTTTATTTTTTTATAAAAAAGACATAAATAAAAAAAAACATTTTCTTTCATTAACTAATTATTTTTTCTTTTAGTTTATTAAAACAGAAAAAAAAAACCTTTTTCAAAACAAAAACAAAACAAATCTTTTTCTTTTATTTCTTGCATTGTACATTTAGATTTGGTTGTATTGCTTGTTTAACTAGATTTTTAATCAAACTTTCGATCTGATTCATCCCCATTCATCAAACTAGTACCCCCATCCCCGTGTGATCTGTAATAATTTAAAATTCTATCCTTTTTCTATTTTTTCTTTGTATGTTTAAATTTCTAGTCATTCATATCTTGTCCAAAGTAGAACACTTGGCCTCCTCTTGGGCTCATCATCAATTAACAGGTATCCACTGACAAAATGCACACCCACACACATTTCATAGTTTGGTCCTGGGCTATTCTACAGTGACAACTATTCGATTGATTGTTTCAATTGGTCGTTTAGAATACTAGCGCCACTCTAGTCCCACTTCTTAGGAGCATGCATATATCCACCTTATATGGGCTTTTTGTCTTATCCATTGAAGCAATTTCTTTCCCCTGGTCCACATACCAAGCATCTTCGTAAAAGGGTCTCATAGTTGAGTTTGAGCATGGCCATTCTCACGAGGTTAATCAAGTTTTTCCCTTGGTTAACCATAACCCGAATCAACTACTTTGGTCCATATAACAAGTGATGCCATGCACAAAGGGTCTCATAGTGGAGGGTAGGAGCACCTACTCTCACAAGATTAATCAAGTAAGCCTCTTGGTTAATCATAACCCGATCCAATTCCCATACCCCAAGCATTTCATTTACATCTATCCTAATACTACACATTTTGTCACTCTTACCACGGTCACCACACACTACCGCTCTTCACAAACACCGCCTCCTCTTACCTATAACATCCTCCCTTAGGATGTTAGTTTCCTCTTCTTTAAGATGTGAACTAATTAGACTTTAGGATGAGACCCATGCATGACAACATTAGGGCTTTTCTAGTCTCCCTCTTGACCTTTATTTCTTTTGTAATTAAAACTTAACATTCACAAATCAAAAATCCGAAAAACACTTTAATCATTACTTGAATTTATTTTAAAACGCCCAAAACACTCAACCAATCAAAGCTTCCCCAAAAGGGCATGTTATCTCGGTTCTACCGCGATACCAGCCGTGCCTATTGCTAGAATGTATGCGTTAACATCACCCACTAAAAACTCAAATAAACCAACCATTTTCTAGAGGAACTACAATGTTCTGATTCCTTCATTGGATACGTAGGCAAAGGGCCGCGAAACCCTCACAAACGCAATAATCAAAAACCATTCATTTCCCCTTAAGCAAGCATAGTTGTAGATAAACACACCCTTTAAGACAAGAAAACAAAATGGATCTCGTTGGGTACAACGGATGTGAGGGGTGCTAATACCTTCCCCTCGCATAACCGACTCCCTTACCCTTTCTCTTGGTCACAAGACCATCTTATCCATTCCCTTGTGGTTTTATCGATATTTCCCCTTCCTTCGGGATAAATAAAGTTCGGTAGCGGCTCTGTGTTTTCTGCCGGTAGCTTCAGCTGGTGACTCTGCTGGGGATTTTTTGCGAGTCTCTCCTAGTTTTGTTTATTTGCCCTTTTGGGGTGTTTATTTATTTGCTTTATTTTGCTTTACTGTTTTATTTATTTATTGCTTTATTGTATTCTTTTGTATATATTGCATATATTGTTTCTACTCACATGTTCTGGATACATTGTGATGTTGGGTTTGGTGATTACTTTTGATAAGTCCTATACCCGGACTTGGGTTACACATAGGATTAGGACGGGCGGTATAGTCATGTTAACTTTGAGGGAGTAATCCCGAAGAAGGAGGCATGAAAATCCCCCACTCAGTGGAGGTCCCCTTGAAATTAGTGATGTTTACCGAGTAATCGGGAAGACCTCGTTGCTTTCGACCTGGGAACTCGAGAAGCTGAGGGCCGTAGAACCATTAACCCATCCTGGCCTTTTAGGTGCAGTGCGGAGACTATAACGGAGTAATCCGAAAGTAGTTTTCACACGATATTTCACTCAGGCGAGTTTTTCCTGTGAATATTACTGATTACCAAGTAATTGGGACGTCGGTAATATCCAAAGGAAGAGCGTAGACTTCGAGAACTCTTTAGAACCTTGTTCGGCAAGTGATAAACCCATAGTACATACCTTATGGGTGGTTACTTTGACTCCATGCTTGTGACATCGGACTTTTGATCCTGTTACTTTCAGCCTGTGCAACGGACTACGCAATGATTATCCAAAATATGTGGAGCTGAGACTTCATACCATAGCATACCATGACATCATATCATCATGTATATATATCATATCTAGGGAAATCCAAAGACAAGTCTCGTTGACGTAGCTTTTTAAAAAAAGGGAAAATTTTAAAAGATAGACGAGTCTTTGGGTCTCCTCAGAAATGAAGATAAAGCATTCATCCATACTACCATGCATTCATTTTTCATAACAAAAACTCATTGGGGTCCCTTTTCACAGACTATAGTAAACAACAAAGAAGACTTCTCCACATCCTTACCGTACCGGAGGAAACCAGCAAAGGCTAATGGATCTTTTTGAAGAGAACCAGAATGCACTCCGCCGAGATATGGACACCATGGGTACTCGCATGGATCAACTTATGGAAACCCTTCATGCCGTGATCAAGGGTCAAGAAGAACTACATCAAAGTGTTGCCAAGGTTACTACTGCTGCTCCCTTCACTTCTACTAATGGGAGGAATGACAATGCAAATGTTGAGACTCCTACCGGCGCTCCTAGGAATGATGTCGACGATCATCATGATGTTATTGATCTTGATGAACCCCAAGTGAACCTTGCTGCCAGAGTTGCCGAAACTGCGAAAATGTATCATGCTCTCGAAGAGCGTCTTAGAGCCATGGAGGGTATCAAGGCTTCTGGATTCAATACTGATGCAATGTGCCTCGTGCCTGGGGTAGTTATTCCTCCCAAGTTCAAAGTCCCAGATTTTGACAAGTACAAAGGCACTTCTTTCCCAGAGACTCATCTCCGTTCCTACTGTCGCAAAATGGCTGCATATGCTAAAAATGAACTGTTACTCATGCACTTCTTTCAAGATAGCTTGACCGGGGCACCATTGGATTGGTATATGCAATTGGAAAGATCTCATGTCAGTACTTGGGGAGAACTTGCTGACGCTTTTTTGAAACATTACCATTACAATACTGCCATGGATCCTAGCCGTACTCAGCTCCAAGGGATGGTACAAAAATCAGAAGAGTCATTCAAAGAGTATGCTCAGAGGTGGCGTGAACTGGCTGTAAGGGTCCAACCTCCTCTCTTGGATCGCGAATTGATTGATCTGTTTATGGGTACTCTACGAGGTCCTTATCTCCAACATATGCTCAGTAGTACTTCTACTTCTTTCTCTGATATTGTCATTATTGGTGAACACGTTGAGACGTGCATTAAGGCTGGAACGATCTAAGGTGTTCCTAACAATGTTAACAACAATGCGGGCATTAGTAGAAAGCTGTTTTCTGGTTTTCTCAAGAAGAAAGAGGGTGAGACTAGTGCCATCACCATCAACCAAGGAAGAGCTTCCGCATTTCCTCAAGTCCGATTCCCTTATTTTCCTACACCTGCTGCTGTTCCCAACCAATTTGTTCCACAAGTATATGCTGCTACAACTCCAGCACCCTGGATGGCCCAACAACGGCCTTTCGCTCCGCAACCACATTATGTTCCACAACAACAATTTGCACCTCCTCCAACTTATCAACAACCTAATCAACAACTTCAAGGCCCGAGAGCTCCTAAAAGACAAAGAGAGCATGAAAGAATATTTGATCTCATTCCTATGTCATATGCTCAGCTTCTCCCACAGTTACTTGCTAGTCAATTGGTTCAATTGTGCGAACTCAGTCCACCGTCAAATCCTCTCCCTAGGGGGTATGATATTCCGCATTTCCTCAAGTCCGATTCCCTTATTTTCCTACACCTGCTGCTGTTCCCAACCAATTTGTTCCATAAGTATATGCTGCTACAACTCCAGCACCCTGGATGGCCCAACAACGGCCTTTCGCTCCGCAACCAGATTATGTTCCACAACAACAATTTGCACCTCCTCCAACTTATCAACAACCTAATCAACAACTTCAAGGCCCGAGAGCTCCTCAAAGACAAAGAGAGCATGAAAGAATATTTGATCTCATTCCTATGTCATATGCTCATCTTCTCCCACAGTTACTTGCTAGTCAATTGGTTAAATTGCGCGAACTCGGTCCACCGCCAAATCCTCTCCCTAGAGGGTATGATATTCCGCATTTCCTCAAGTCCGATTCCCTTATTTTCCTACACCTGCTGCTGTTCCCAACCAATTTGTTCCACAAGTATATGCTGCTACAACTCCAGCACCCTGGATGGCCCAACAATGGCCTTTCGCTCCGCAACCACATTATGTTCCACAACAACAATTTGCACCTCCTCCAACTTATCAACAACCTAATCAACAACTTCAAGGACCGAGAGCTCCTCAAAGACAAAGAGAGCATGAAAGAATATTTGATCTCATTCCTATGTCATATGCTCAGCTTCTCCCACAGTTACTTGCTAGTCAATTGGTTCAATTGCGCGAACTCGGTCCACCGCCAAATCCTCTCCCTAGGGGGTATGATATTAATTCTCATTGCGAATTTCATTCTGGTGCCCCAGGCCATACAATTGAAAATTGTAGAGCATTCAAATGCAAAGTTCAAGACCTCATCGATGCAAAGGTCATCAACTTCAACCCTGTTGGTCCGAATATTCAGAATAATCCCATGCCTCCTCATCAAGGGGGAATGGTGAATGCTATTGAAGAAGTTAATGAACGGGTTTTGGTATCGACGGTTGATGAAATTAAGATATCTTTGGAAATTGTCAGAGAACATTTGTTGAAGCATGAGGTGCTACAGGAACTCGATGACTTCTTCTTAACATGTTCCTCCAAACTTGAAGAGTGTATCGATTTAAAGACGGCTATCCAACAATTGATCGATAAAGGTGTCCTACAGATAGAGAAAATATTCCGAGAAGAAGAGATTGATGTCCTGGAAATCGCCTACTATCAGAGAAGATTTTCAGAAACCCCTAGTATTCCGTTAACAATTCTGGTTCCTACTACCCCTGCAGTGATTCAAGCTTTTATTCCTCCTACAAGCTACGACTCGAAGGCAGTTCCATGGGAGTATAATATGGTATATATTCATGGAAAGAAGTATGAGTGTCCTCCAGTTGTTGACAAGAATGTTACCAACATTGCAGGGACCAGTAACATGACTCGCAGTGGTCAGATCTTTATCCTCCACCACCGCCTCCTAAGGAAACTAACAGTGAAGCTCTAGCTAAGGCCAGGGGAAAGCAAGTGATGGATAATCAACCCGAACCTTCTGTAGGACAAGAAGCGGAGCAGCTTTTGAGAATTCTTAAGCAGAGTGATTACAAAGTAGTGGATCAACTAAACCAGACACCATCCAAGATTTCCATCTTGTCTCTCCTTTTGTGTTCGGAGACCCACCGCAATGCCTTATTGAAGACTTTATGTTCCGCTCATGTTACCCAAGACATCTCTGTGGCCCAGTTTGAAGGAATCGTCACCAATATTGTTGTGGGAAATTGTTTGGGTTTCTGTGCTGATGAACTTCCAGTTGAAGGCAGAGCCCACAACAAAGCGCTGCATGTTTCTATGAAGTGTTTGGACACTGTTTTATCTCGAGTTTTAGTGGATACAGGTTCTTCACTCAATGTGATGCCTAAGGCTACTTTGTTTAAGCTGAATATGGATGGAGTAATGATGAGGCCCTCCATTCTAAATTTTCGAGCGTTTGATGGTTCGAGAAGATCTGTGGATGGAGAAGTGGACTTACCTGTCAAGATTGGTCCCCACACTTTCCATTTGTCATTCTACGTTATGGACATCCGTCCATCCTATACTTGCCTTTTGGGTCGTCTATGGATCCATGTAGCAGGGGCTGTGACATCTACTCTTCATCAAAGCCTGAAGTTCATTGTGAATGACCATGTTGTCATCGTTTGCGGGGAAGAAGACATAATTATTAATAATCTGACTACCTACCATTATGTGGAAGTGGAAGGCGAGGTGCAAGAGTTTCCCTTTCAAGCTCTAGAGATTGTTACTGTTGACAAATTCCCCGTCGTGGAATGTAAGAAGTCTGAGATACCCCTGGCCTCTTTGAAGGATGCCAAAGCCCTCATAGAAGCTAGACCTCCCCATGACAGTTGGGGAAAATTGATTGAAGTGCCAGAGAAGAAAAATCATTTTGGTCTTGGGTATCAGCCATCATCCTCCGTACAAGCTGGTTGGATTCCTCTCAAAGGACAACAGGTTCCCCCTATTTCTGAAGTGTTCGTCAATGCTGGTGTAGGCAAAGAAGTACAAGTGCTCTCCACAGATGTTGAAGGTGACAATGAAGATGTTTCCAGATTTATCTATCAAGTTGAACCAGACCAGGAGCTCAGCAATTGGACTGCCGTGGACATTTCTGAAGTTGTTTTCCTTGATGTGTAATTTTCTTTTTCCATTTTAAGTCGTATGTCCTGCCCAAGGCATACTGACAACTTGCAGAAGGGGCCCCTTATGTTTCAATCTTTGTTTAACATTGAATGAAAAATTGCACTTTCGCATACAATTTTGTTCCCTGTCTTTTCTTTTACTTTTACTTTTTCAAAATAAAAATGGCAATACTTTTCTTTTCATATTCTAAATATTCTTTTGCACTTTCTAAAAATAAAACATAAAATCATTGATCATGCAGATCCGTCTCGAACTCTGTTGGAAATGATAATGTTATGGCTCCGTATATCCTTGAGAATTCAGTTAATCATGCTAACGAAGATAGTGAGAAAGATTGTGAAGTCCCTGAAGAACTAGCCATACTCTTGAGACAGGAAGAGAAGGTCATCCAGCCGTATCAAGAAGAAACAGAAGTCGTCAATCTCGGTACTGAAGAGGTAAAGAGAGAAGTTAAAATAGGGGCCTCCTTACAAAGTGAAGAAAAGAAGGGGTTGTTTGAGTTACTTCCAGAGTATGCTGACATCTTCGCCTGGTCGTACGAAGACATGTCTGGCTTAGACACTGATATAGTAATGCATAGATTGCCGCTCAAGCCAAAATGTCCTCCTGTAAAGAAAAAGCCAGGAAGGACCAGACCCGACATGGCTTTGAAGATCAAAGAAGAGGTTCAGAAACAGCTCGAAGCAGGTTTCCTATCTGTGATAAACTATCCGCCTTGGATCGCTAACATTGTGCCCATATCTAAGAAGGATGGTAAGGTACGCATGTGTGTCGACTACCGAGACTTGAATAGAGAAAGCCCGAAGGATGATTTCCCGTTGCCTCATATTGATGTATTGGTTGATAACACTGCTCAGTCTTCGGTGTTCTCCTTTATGGATGGGTTCTCTGGCTACAATCAGATAAAGATGGCTCCGGAAGACATGGATAAAACAACTTTCACAACTCCTTGGGGTACCTTTTGCTATAGAGTCATGCCTTTTGGTCTTAAAAATGCTGGTGCGACATATCAGCGAGCTATGGTGATTCTCTTTCACGACATGATTCATAAAGAGGTCGAGGTGCATGTGGACAAAATGATCGCGAAGTCACAGACTGAGGAAGAACATTTGGTCCATTTTCAGAAGTTGTTTGATCGTTTACGAAAGTTCAGGTTAAGGCTTAACCCCAACAAATGCACCTTTGGGGTCCGATCGGGCAAGTTACTTGGTTTTATCGTGAGCCAACGAGGAATTGAAGTAGATCCAGACAAAGTAAAAGCAATACAGGATATTCCGGCTGTGATATGGTGGGAGAACTGACTTGAGGTTTTGCGTTTGTGTTCGCAAATGTTTCGGTTTAGCAAGAGTCGCCACCGACTTTTTATTTTATCAAAAGGAAAGGTCAAAAATCACAGGAAAGACCTTTGAGATGTTTTCTTGGGTTCGGGGGGTAGATTATGAAAAGGGAAGGTGCAAGCACCCTTTTCATCCATGGTTATCCATGGGCTCTTAGTTACCTATTTAGATCACTTGCTTTGCTTTTTCAATTGTTTGAAATGGTGCTTTGTGTGTGGTTTTGAAAATGTTTTGAAAAGAGGCCATCGTTGTGGCAACCTTTGTAATGATTCTTGTTTGAATGTATACAAAGGTGATTTTGTCTTTTGAAAAGATATTTCAATGTTTGAAAGTTTGATTTGGGAAATGTTTTGAAATTGTGTTGTGAGGTGTGTTTAAAAATAGCAAGGATGTTTTTGCATGTTTTGATCAAGTAACTAAGAGTTGTCTACCCTATTTTACACAAAGATCTTTCCTATACATTTTTAACCCTTTTGACAGTGTTGTTTTACCATTGCATTTGGTAAACAACCTTGTATTAGGATGTTAAACGGGACAGGCGCGGGTCATCGTATTGACCATGATAGCAATATTGCGAAGTATCTTTAGCAATTTTGAGGGACTGTATCATTTTTGTAAAGGCAACCAAGATAGCGTCATCGAGGGACTATGATCTTTTGTTTTGTTTTCGTTTTGCCAAAGTACTCAACATGCATAACATGGTCATTTTAAAGGCAACAAGTGGATGAAACCCTAGGGGTGCAAGTGTGCATTGTGTTATCATTTTACACGCTTTTTTGTCTTTGTATTAGTCAAGCTATTTGTTTGATTTTGGATTTTTGCATACAAACCCTAATCTCTAATCATGGCATAATTGAAAGCATAAATGCGTAAAATAAATCTACACTATTATAATATTTGATATGGGAGAGGGATACAATTTTTGAAAGGGGGATATTTGCAAGAAAATAAAACCCTAATATTTACTATTACATCCAAATTGAATAATTGGTACAAATAATAAATGAACAATATTTAAATAAATAAAATAAACAAATATGCAAAAATATTATGAATATGCAAAAAATGTTTTGTTTACTTTTATGTATGCAAAAATATAATATTTAATGTAAAAAAGAAATAAAAAGATTATTATTATTATTTTTTGATTAAGGGCAAAACCCTAATTTTCTTTTAAGAAAATAAATATACATCATACACTTTTTATGTATGATAAAATAAAATAATGTACATACAAAAATAAAATATATTTAGAAAAAATATTATTTAAGTATAAATGATAAAAATAAAGGTACAATATTTTTATGTTTTATTCTCAAGTTTTCATTAAATAAAATAAAAGTATATATATATTAATTATATTAGTTATGTACAATAAGAATAAAATAAAATATATACAAGACAAAAATATATTTAGAAAAAATATTATTGGAGTATAAATAAATAAAGAATAGAAAAGGTATAATATTATTATATATTATTTTCAAGTTTTCATTAAATAAAAGTATATACTAATTAAATTATTTCTATGTTAGAAAAAATAAAAATAAAATACAAAATAAATGTGAAAATTTACAAAAATATTTTTTGATATTTTTTATGTTTGGAAATTAAGAAAATAAAATCAGAAATTAAAAATAAATACAAAAATATAAAAATATGAAGAAATGGGCCAGGGGGTACAGTCAGTAATGAGGGGGTGTCAAAAACAAAGTCAGAAACAAGCCCAGTCCACTGACTTCATCTTCAACCTCTTGTTCAAAAACGCGCGCGCCCTGTACACAATGCCAGATCCTGCATACGTGCTCTAATGCAAAAACACATAACATCAAAGTTGTAGAATTTTTCAAGACGAATCCAACCCTATAAAGAACTCATTCTAACTCTCAAAGACCAGAGAGAATTTCTCTGGCCCTAAATCCTAACCTGATTTTTTCAGGAAGTTCATGGATCAAATTCTCTTAGCATGCTTAACTAAAATGAAAACTGAGCATATGTACAGCTTCATGGCTATGAATACTATATTTTTTATTCACAAACCTAAGCCTAATTATTCCTAAATAGATAGATAGGAAGTTGACAAAAACCTGTTTCAGTTGACTTCGTGTATGGCAATGTGGAGCTTTTCAGTAAGGCCTGAGATGTTTGGGAGCTTGCTTGAACTTCCTCTGACCTTCCCCAATGCCTAGCTTGCCTTGAATGTGCTTGAACAAGCCTGTAGAACTCAACCTGCACAAGCTGAAATCAAAAATGGAAAACCTTGTAAATGGAGTTACAGTCAGTGTTTAAGCATTGGGATAGCTTGGATAGGTTATGTGGAAGGTGTTTGAACAAGTTTGAGGCAAAACGCACGAGCAACTTGTGAGATAGAACTCAAGATGCAGAAGCTGTCCTATTTTGCCAATGGAAGGTGATTTTGTGCTATGGAACTTTTGAGGGCTCAAAGGCTCGTGTTTTAGGTTCAATACATTGTGTGAAACTTGTCTCAAAAGTTTGCAAGAGTTTGTTTTTTCTGATGTTCCCGTTGTGTTGTGTTTTACAAATTTCTTGTATATGAAGCAAAAGTAGACAAGTCATGCAAGACAGGCATGTACAGGCTATCTATCAGCTTGCACACTATGCTCTTGGCCCCTCAAATTTGTGGATTTGATTTGCTGCATAAGATCTTGTTCAAGACTCAAGGATTCTATTTGACATAAAACAAGATTTGGACAAAAATGGCAATGTTACCTTTTACCATTTAAGGATTAATCTATTGTATAATCTTCTAATGACCAAAACAAAGCCTTAGACCAATGAATTTACATTTAATTATTGAGTATGGAAGGGTTTTAGGACCTGTAATCAAGTACAAACAAGGCTGATTAGAGTTTGCAACTTGTATCAATATGAACATGCCATAGATAAAAAGTGAGTTTTTGCTAACTTCAAGCTTTCGATTCTCCCTAACCACAAATGATTTTGGAGAGTTCTTGGACTTTTTGGAAATCTTGTAACATGATATACAATCCATCTTTGAAATTCATTTTGATATTCCAAGTGGAACTATGTGAAAAGTTTCCAAGAAGATAGGTCAAAATCCTGCCTAAACTATGGCAAAATTTCACTAAGTTAAAAGTTTTATGGACCCTTGTTCCAAAAATCATAACTTGAGATCGAAGCTTCTTTTGGGAAAACTTTGTGAATCAAAGTTGTATACTTTGTGGAGGACTACAACTTTCATGTTGTAAGTTTTGTTTTAATCCAATTGCATCAAGGTGAAAATGTTGGGCAAAGTTGGGAAAAATTAAGAAAATTTCATAACAGAAAAATTCTAAGTTATGAAATTTTTCAATCTTAAACCCTAATCTTCAAAATTGGGATTCTTGATGAACAAGTTTCATTTTTTGACACATCTTGATGAAAAATGACCCTTGGCACTTGTTTTTGACCAAAAAGTCAAAGTTTGACTTATCAGTGTATAGTTAAATTTTGATCAGTTGACTGAAAAATTCATCTGTCAATCCAATGCAATTGAGATCTTTTGAACCTTGTGAATAGGTTAAGATGATGCCATTGAGTCCTTGAGTCCATGTTTGAACCCAATTTGCCATTGGCTAGGTGAAAAATCAGAAATTGCCCTTATACAGTCAAAACCCTAAAAATGACCATTTTGCCCTTTTGATGATCTGATCAAATTTCTTGAGGAGTTATGGTCCAAACTTGATCAAATGATTCATATGAGCTTATAATGTTGATGTGGATCAAAAATTGTGAGGTTTGACTGTAAATTGGCCACAGTTGACTTTTTCCCAAATACAACTGATTTCTAGGTCAACTGTCCAATTGACAGGGCAAAAATTTGATTCAAGGCTTGAAACTTGGTAGAGGCAATCTTATAAGTCAAACATGAAGTATGAAAGTCACTTTGAGCATTGGAAGTCCAAAAATCTCTGTGCAAACTCAAACCCTAATTTAAGTCATCAGTGCAAGCAGATGCCTTGAGCAGAGCAAAACCCTAATCCTGTCTGGAGTTCAAGGAGTCTTGTGAGGGGAAATCTTGATAAAATGAGAGGGAAAATTTTGGGGTACAACAGCTGCCCCTGTTCAATCTTCTTGAACCTTAAGAGTTAGATTGGCGAGTTTGCCTTTCGTGACTCGAAGGTAAAATATGATTGGACACTAGAGTGCCCGTAAATTTGCACTCGTCAAAATGTAGCTGAGGGAA
Organism: Vicia faba; assembly: GCA_948472305.1. NCBI lineage: Eukaryota > Viridiplantae > Streptophyta > Magnoliopsida > Fabales > Fabaceae > Vicia > Vicia faba. The sequence continues at coordinate 953,984,087 of OX451739.1, read as the reverse complement.
TGGGCTTAAAGATGCCATTTGGAGATGGTATAATCTTGATGGATATAGGCTTAAAGATGCCATCCAGGACTTGTTTGTTGAAAATCAGGAGAATGAACACCAGATTGGTATCCGTATTCGGAACGTATCTGAGTTGTATCTGGAGATTGGATTCATATGAGCAAAGGAATGGCGTCCGTGTCTGGAGCGTATCCGAGCTGTAATTTTATTTGACTCTTGAATGAATATCAGAATGACTGCCGTGTCTGGAGTGTATCTGTATTGTATCTGAATTCTGAAATCTGAATAAGCGACAGAAAGACATCTGTGTCTGGAGTATCTCTGGGCTGGGGAATAGGTTTGAATGAGTGACAGAATGGCTACCATGTCTGGAGCGTATCTGGACTATATCTGAAGTTGAGATCTTGTATGAGTAGCAGAATGACTTCCGTGTCTGGAGTGTATCTGAACCTGAAGTTGATAGTTGAATCTGAATGAGAAATATAAAGGCTTCCGTGTCTGGAGCGTATCTAGTATGTATCTGATTGGTGAAGTCTGAATGAGTAGTAGAATGACCGCCGTGTCTGGGATGTATCCATACTGTATCTGAAATAAGAGATCTGAATGAATAGCAGAATGACTTCCATGTCTTGGAGTGTATCCGTACTGTATCTGAAATCTTTGAACATTTGTTAAAGGTAGCTTTTAATCTTATCCTAAAAAGGGTAAAATGTTAGCTAAACCACAAAGTTATGTTGCATGACATGTATGATGCAATAAAATGTGTTCTGTTCATGTTTATGATATATGGATGCGCATGTAAGCTGATTAGCTGTCTTGCTGAGGAAAATAAATCCTTGATAGCTGGAGATAATGAAATCTTTGACTGCTGCCGGGGAAAATAAATTCTTGACTGCTTGTTGGAGATAGAAGATCCTTAGTGACTTGTGGGGATTAACAAGAACTTTGACAACTTCTGTGGGGATGTGAGAATCCTTCACGACTTTCTGGGGAATAAGGAAAACCCTGAAGATCTCTACTGGGGAATCAAAACCTGGGAGGCTTCAACTGGAGAAATGAGATCGAGAATCTTCGATCTGCTGGGAAATAACTCTGTGGGGAGAATTCTTATTCTGCTGAAGAGTTCTCAAGGGATTGGGTTGTATGCCAATCTACTGGGGAATTTGGAGGAAAATGGATGGTACTCCACCGGGGTTTACAGGTTAAAGTTTTGGAATCCGTTGGGGAAGAAAGTTTTATCTTTGTTGAGGGTTTGCAATTCAAAGTTTTTTGACTCCGCTGGGGATTGGGAGTTTGGAAACCTAAATCTGACGGGGATTTTGAAACTTAACTCCGCTGGGGATATGTACTTCAAGCCTTCAACTCTTTTGAGGATCTGGATGATGTACTGTAGGGGATTTCTACTGGAATAGCCTAAAGACGTTTTCCTATACTTTCAACATATCAGTAATTATTCTTTCTCATTTCGTTTTATTTGTAAGTAGTGATTATATTCAAATGCATATGCTCATTTAATAAATCATTGGACATTTTCAAATAAAACACAAGTGTAAAAAGAAAGAAAAGGCAAACAAATTTCTGCACTTTGAAGTATCTTTGTATTAACTTTGTGTAAGTATTTTGTACAAAGGGGACAGACATCCTAGTAAGGGAATGTTGTCATAAAAATGAGAAAAAAATTTATACAAAGAAAGATGGCTATGTGCAACAATTCCATGGGGTTCCCATTCTTCTATAGCCTTCGCAACTCTGAGTATCTTGTCCATTCGTCGCTTCGTCCGCAGATGATTAGATTAATCAGAAGCTTGGAGCTTGTTCGTGAAGTGATTGTCCTTAAAGTGATCCGGCGAGACATAGTCATACGCTTTAATTCCCTAACTTTTGCCTGAATCGCCCTTTCGGGTTTTCGATCCACCAGGAAACCCTTTTTTGCTCAAGTCGCCCTTTCGGGTTTTCAACTTGCCGGGTGTACAATTTTTTTTTATTTATCCCTAATTTTTTCCTGAACCGCCCTTTCGGGTTTTCGATTCACCGGGATGCCCATTTTTGCCTAAGTCGCCCTTTCGGGTTTTCAACTTGTCGGGTCGTTTATGCGTAGTATCTTTTGACTATGTCTGTGTTCGCAGGGTGCGGAAGGTCATCACCGTCCATAGTGGTCAGGATCATTGCCCCACCAGAAAAGATGTTTTTGATCACAAATGGTCCTTCGTAAGTAGGCGTCCATTTTCCCCTGGGATCACTTTGCGGCAAGATGATTTGCTTGATTACAAGGTCCCCGACTTGATATACTTGTCTCTTGACTTTCTTGTTGAAGGCCTTAATCATACGTTTCTGATACGCCTGACCATGGAAAACAACAGTAAGTCGCTTCTCGTCAATCAAGTTAAGTTGATCAAGCTGGGTCTGAATCCAATCATCTTCACTCAAACCAACATCCTTCATGATTCTCAAGGAAGGAATCTGAACTTCCATAGGTAAAAAAGCTTCCATGCCATATACCAAAGAAAAGGGGGTTGCCCCAGTTGAGGTGCGTACCATGGTACGGTACCCGTGCAGAGCAAACGGTAACATCTCATGCCAGTCCTTGTAGGTGACTGTCATCTTTTGAATGATCTTCTTGATATTTTTGTTTGCAGCTTCGACAACACCGTTCATCTTAGGCCGGTAGGGAGATGAATTGTGATGTTGAATCTTGAACTGCTCACACAGAGCGGTGATCATAGTATTGTTCAAATTTGTACCGTTGTCAGTGATGATCCTGTCGGGGATACCATACCGGCATATGAGGTTCTGCTTGATGAAGCGGGCAACCACATTCTTTGTAACGGATACGAAGGAAGCTACTTCGAACCACTTGGTAAAGTAATCAATGGCCACCAGGATGAAACGGTGTCCATTGGATGTTGTAGGCTTGATCTCTCCAATCATGTTGATTCCCCACATCGCGAATGGCCAAGGAGCTGTTAAGACATTGAGAGGAACTGGGGGAATATGTACCTTGTCAGCGTAGATTTAGCATTTGTGACAAGTACGGGAATGTTGATGACAATCAGCTTCCATGGTAGACCAGTAGTAGCCTGCCCGTAGAATATTCTTAGCCATCGTATGACCACTTGAGTGGGTGCCAAAGGTGCCATTATGTAGTTCAGCCATAATCTGCTCAGCTTCAACCTTGTCTACACAACGGAGTAGGACACAATCAAGATTGTGCTTGTATAGGATACCATTGCTCAGAAAGAACTTGGCAGTGAACCTCCTTAAGAACTTTTTGTCGTTGACTGAAGCTCCTTCAGGGTATTCATGTGCTTCGAGATACCTTTTGACGTCATGAAACCAAGGTAGGTCCACCACTTCTTCGATATTAATCTCGTGACAATGTGCAGGTTAGTCCATTCTTTCAATCGTGATTTGGGGGGCCTCATTATCCCAATTAAGTTTAAACATGGATGACATTGTAGCTAGCGCATCTGCTAACTGATTCTCTTCTCGCGGGAAGTGCTCAAAGGTAATCTGCTCGAAATGTGGTAACAATGTCAGGACATGTTCTTTGTAAGGGATGAGGTTAGGGTGCTTAGTATCCCACTCTCCTTTATTTGACTGATAACCAAAGCTGAGTCCCCAAATACAATCAGAGATTTGATTCCCAAGTCAATAGCGGCCTTGAGGCCAAATATACAAGCTTCATACTCGGCCATGTTGTTGGTGCAGCTGAAGCGGAGTCTAGCAGTGAAAGGTGTATGGAAACCTTCTGGAGAGATGAGTACCGCGCCAATGCCATTTCCAAGTGCATTGGAGGCACCATCAAAGTACAGAGTCCATCGGGATCCTTTTTCAGGTCCGTCATACGGTCTGTTACCTTCAATGTTGTCCAATGTCATGATATCCTCATCGGGAAAGTCAAACCTCATGGATTGGTAATCTTCGACAGCTTGATGGGCCAGATGATCGGCTAGAACACTCCCCTTTATGGATTTTTAGGTCGTGTACTGTATATCATATTCAGTGAGGATCATCTGCCATCTAGCGATTCTTCCGGATAAAGCAGACTTCTCGAAGATGTACTTGATCGGATCCATCTTAGAAATCAACAAAGTGGTATGTGTCAACATATACTGCCTTAGCCGGCGAGCAGCCATACCAAAGCGCAACAAGTTTTCTCGAGCAGTGAGTAGCGAGTCTCACAGCCGGTAAACTTTTTTCTAAGGTAATAAATGGCATGCTCTTTTCGGCCAGACTCGTCATGTTGGCCCAGTACACACCCCATTGAATTATCTAAGACAATCAGATACATGATTAAAGGCCTTCCTTCGATGGGTGGCATCAAGATAGGAGGTTCCAGCAGATACTCCTTGATCTTATCGAAAGCAACTTGACAGTCATCATTCCATTTAACCACCTGATCTTTCTTCAACAGCTTGAAGATTGGTTCACAGGTAGATGTTATGTGAGAGATGAACCTTGCAATGTAGTTTAGGTGTCCCAAGAAACCCCTGACCTCCTTCTCAGTGCGAGGGGCAGGCATTTCTTGTATAGCTTTGACTTTGGCAGGATCAACCTCGATGCCTTTGTTACTGACGATGAATCCCAAGAGTTTACCGGACCTGACTCCGAAAGTGCACTTGATAGGGTTCAGTCTAAGCTTATATTCCTTTAACCTGACAAACAGCTCCTGCAGATGGTCGAGGTGTTCTTATTCTGTCTGTGAACGGGCTATCATGTCGTATACGTAGACTTCAATCTCATGATGTATCATGTCATGAAACAAAGCTACCATGGCTCGCTGATAGGTTGCCACGACATTGTTCAGTCAAAATGGCATCACTTTATAGCAGAAGGTACCCCACTGTGTAACAAAGGTAGTTTTCTCCATGTCTTCGGGGGCTATTTTGATCTGGTTGTACCCTGAAAATCCATCCATGAAAGAAAATACCTTATGTTGAGCTGTGTTATCAACCAAGATGTCAATGTGTGGTAGTGGAAAATCATCTTTAGGGCTAGCCCTGTTTAAGTCTCTGTAGTCCACACACATTCTGACTTTGCCGTCCTTCTTAGGCACGGGCACAATGTTAGCAACCCGTTGTGGATAGGAAGTAACAGCAAGAAAGCCAACATTGAACTTCTTCATTACTTCAGCTTTGATCTTTTCGGACATGTCGGGCCTCATTCGGAGGACTTTCTGCCTGATTGGTGGACAGTCTTCTCTTTTAGGGAAACGGTGAACCATAATATCTGTATCCAGTCCCGGCATGTCTTCATAGGACCAGGCAAAGATCTCAACATATTCATTCAACAATTGAACTAAGCGCTCTTTGACACTTGACTCCAGGTTGGCACCCACTTTAACCTCTTTTCTGTCTTCCTCTGTTCCCAAATTGATAGTCTCTAACAACTCTTCATGGGGCAGAATAGCCCTTTCTTCCTGTTGCAAAAGTCTAGACAACTCTCCAGGAACTTCACAGTCTTCATCACCTTCGTATTCGGCATGATTGACCAGATCTTCAGAGTCACTGATGGCCATAGCAGAATTGTTACGCATGGAATTCAGAGTGGATGGGTACCTGTATTTTGTGAGTGTGGGTGTGTGTAAGGGATATCCACCTTTAAACAAAAATAAATGTAAAAAGAAAGAAGATGAACACAAAAGTTTATAGATGAAAACGTCCATGATTCATTAAAAATGGCATATGAAAATGAAGAATCAAAACCCTTAAAAATGGACCTATGTGCCCCGGGTAAGGCACAAGGCAAAAAGAGTGTACGAATTGTTTAATAATTATTACAGACCAAACAGGAAATGTTCAAAAGATAAATTACTGATTGATGAAAGTAATGGGAACGAAGTCCTTTGCCTCCCAGTTGTTCAGTCCTCCTTCAATAGTTGGAAAGATCCAGTCTTCAAAATTGCTTTCTTCTTCATCATCCTCTAAAGCATGAACTCCGTGATGAGTAATTTTCAATGGCGGTCCTCCATCCCGGAAGCGACGCACGGCTTTCTGACCCGCAGCAGTGAAACCCAAACCGAACTTATCTGTCTTGTAAGGAAAATCTGGCAGTTGACCCCATACTGTGCTTCCTCCTTCCTTGACTACAGCCTCTGCATCTTTAAGGGATGACATCCGGGACACAGGTTTGGTAATGATGGGCACATCAGTCATTGTTTTGGCTACCGCAACTTCAGGAGAAACCTCTTCAAAGTGTTGGAAATGTGTTTCTATGAATTCACCATCTAACTCCACGTAGCGGAAAGAGTTAAGGTGGCTTATCATATACTCCTCCTCACCATGAACTGTTATGATCTTACCCTGGACTGGGTATTTGAGCATCTGGTGTAGAGAAGAAGTGACTGCCCCAACGTTGTGGATCTATGGCCTTCCCAACAAGCATGAATATGAAGGACGGATGTCCATCACATAAAATGTAGATTTGAAAATTTCCGTTCCCACCTTAATTGGGATGTTCACCTCTCCGTGAACCATCCGCTTAGAACCGTCGAAGGCTCTAACAATGATATTACTGGGCTTTAAAGTCAAACCTTCACAGTCTAGTCTATCCAATGCTTTCTTTGGCAGGATGTTTAAAGATGACCCGGTATCAACCAGAACGTGAGCAAGTGTGGTCCCTCTGCACTCTACCGAAACATGCAGCGCATCATTATGCTTTCTTCCCTTAGATGTTAGATCAGCGTCAGAGAAGCCAATACCATTGTAGGCTGTAAGGCTAGCTACACACTCTTGAAACTGATCCGCAGAAGTTTCTTGAGGCACGTGTGCCGTCTTCAGAAATTTGATCAAGGCTTTGGCATGAGCCTCGGAGCAGAGCAATAGAGCTAGCATAGAGATTTTTGAAGGGGTTTTCCCCAGCTTCTCTACGACATCATAGTCGCTTTTCTTAATTATCTTTAAAATCTCCTCCATTTCCTTTTGGGTGGTCTCGGGGACAACTAAAGTCTGAGCCCTTATCCTGACGGGCGCATCTTGGATCCCCTTACCTTTATCAGCAGTAACAGCAGTGGGTACAACTTCGGGAGTAACAATTTCTTCAATCACTGGACTTTGCAAAGATATCTTGACAGGCACAGGAGCACTTGAGGGTCCAAAGATTTCCCTTGGAGGAGCAATCTCCGGAGAGAAGATTCTTCTGCTACGAGTGATCTTACTTGTCCCTGCAATATTTCTTATGTCAGGAGTTTCTTCATCGGAGCTTTCTTCAACTGATTCGATCTGGTTAACACCGTGGTAGAAGATCTCTCCTCCATAATTCCACGGTATCGTCTTGTTGGACTTATATGGGATAGGCCCCGCATAGTAATCTTTAGCGGTACACACTTTGGATTGGGTGTAATCTTAACAGGTCTTTTGGAGACCTTGGAAAGATTGTCGGAAATGGTGATTATAGCAACATCATTGATTGGAGTAACCGGAGTTTTCTTGAAGAGGATTTCTTGAGTATCCATCAGGCGTTGGATGCCTGACTTCAATAGCAGACAATGGGATTGCAAGGTCGAACAAAGGTAACAATCTTTTTCATAGCCTGGGAAAATCCAGGCTTTCAACAGATTCATCTTGATCATTGGAAACAGAGTCATTAGGTCATCAACGACAGTAACATGAAGATCTTCTACAATAGCATGGACATTATGACCATGTTTTGGCATAGGAGCGGATATCACATTAGGTTTATCGGGAGCATCAAACTCCACCTCCTTAGCATCTATTAAATCTTGGATCTTGTTTTTAAGGGCCCAACAGTTATTGGTGTCGTGCCCACACTATCCAAATGATAGGCACACTTTGCATTTGAATGATAATAGGGAGAAGAGGTATTTGGGTTTTTCAGCGCTTCTTTCAAGTTGGTAAGGTTTAACTTTAATAGATGAGGGAGAACCTGAGCATGTGTCATATTGATCCGATTGAATTGCCGTTGTGGCCTTTCCACCCTGGCTTGGTTAGCTTTGGGTTGACTGCTTAGAGGTTGATCGACTGAGGAATTCTGAATCATCACAGCCCCCACCGCTGGTCGGCGCTCCATTCTTCCTTGATTTCTCTGGGTGTAAACAGCAGAAACTTCCTTCTTGGCTGGGAAGGTCTTCTTGATAGCGGCGTAAGCAGATGCATCCTTCTGAATTTTACCGCTCTTAATACCAGCTTCGACCCTTTCATCGGTCAGAATTAATTCGGTGAACCCTGAAGATGAGCTCCCGATCAAGTGATTAAATAATGGACCTGACAGGGTCCCCAAAAACATATCAACCAGCTCTTTATCAGACAATGGTGGCAGCACCCTTCCAGCCAAATCCCGCCACTTCTGGGCATACTCCTTAAAGCCTTCATTAGAGACCATACCCATACTCTGTAATTGAGTACGAGTAGGCGCTAAATCTGTGTTATATTGGTATTGTCGGTAGAAAGCAGCAGCCAAATCCTCCCAGTTATGTACATAAGATCTCTCAAGTTGATAGAACCAATCCAATTGCGTACCCGACAAACTATCTTGAAAAAAGTGGACCCACAGATCCTTATCAGAAGAGTGAGGTTGGATCTTTCTGACGTAGGGCCGCAGATGCATCTTCGGACAGGACAAACCGTCGTATTTAGAAAATGTAGGCACTTTAAATTTAGGGGGAATGACAATCCCAGCTACCAACCCTAGTTCTTCGAAATCCAGCCCAGGTACTCTTTGTACCTCCATGGCTGCCAGTCGGTCTTCCAGATTCTTATACTTATCATCCGCAGGAGGGTACTGCTGCTCAGAGTAATCTTCCTCCTCCTCTTCTTCTTCTTCTTCTTCAGCTTCAGACTCGGAGGGCATTGCAACTCCCTTTCCTTTACCAACCCCTTCGTCAGACGTCGAGGGGAAATCGAGGACCCTTCTAGCCTGGTTCTCAAACCTTCTCCCCAAATTAGCTACACCCGCTCTTTTCTTTTTCTTCTTTTCTTTTTCCTTCTCTTTCTCTAACAGTGCTTTAAGGTCCTCTTGACCCTTTTCCAAGGTCATGAGGAGTTGTTGGAACTGCGAATTCTGTGCTTGCAGATCTTTGACAGTCTGCTCTATATCCATCTTGCTGAAATAAACAGCAGAAAGATAAGGAAACCTGGTGTGAAGACCTGTTTATGCATAAGATGAATGATATGTTATTCAGGTAATGCATTCAAGGATTCAAAAATTAAAATTTGTTGAACAAAAAAGAACACACGTCATATTAATAAGAAGAATTTGTTAGTACATAAATGCCCCATGGACAAAATGTTACAAAAATCTTAATGTAAAAAGACGTTGTGAATCCTCTTTGATACGATGTAGGTGTTGAGATTCTGCTCTTCATGAAGTCGACGGGTAAGTTCCAAAACCTTCTTCTCACTAGCGTAGAAGTTGGCTTCAAAAGTATTATGTTCCTCCTTGAGCTGTATCCAACTCTTTTGCAAATCTTCCAATGATGTTGGCATGTCAGGATGTAGGAGGGTGTATGGAACCTCTCCTTCCATAACAGGATCTTTGATCACGGGGAGAATGTGGGGGTAAGGCATCATAAGACTCTGGGCGCGGGTTCGTACCCACTTGAGGTAAGGCTCAAGGGGGATGGAATTATTGTGTCCCAGTGTCTTACTATCCACTTTGTTGGGCATTCTCCAAGCTCAGATAAACCTTTGTCGAAGTCCTTGAGCGTCGTTGTCGAAGTCAAAAACCAAGTCCGAAATCAGCATGTCATGAGGGCCATCCCTTCGGGCATACCCAAATTGTCTCAGAGCTAAGCAGGGGTTGTAGGTAATGCCTCCCCTAATGCCAAGTAGTGGGACATTAGGGAATTCCCCACAACGATCAATGATGATGACATTTTCTCTGGACCGAGAACACCAATGAACATCAGAATGTGTAAGAGTCATCAATCATTGCGACCACCTCAAGCCTTATTCATTCATCAAGACTGGCTGGGGAAGGTGAGAAATAAACCACCTTGCTAGAAGAGGAGTACAGCACATAAGAACACCTCTTTTCCTCATTGTTCGTGTGTGAAATGAGTGTAGGATGTCCCCAAGCAATGTAGGCACAAGGTTCCGAGATATGAAAATCTTGACAGCATTCACATCTATAAGCTAATTAGGCTTTGGGAACAAGACCAACCCATAGATGAGAAGTGCTACAATCTCCTCAAAAGCTTGCAGATCTAGAGAATTCCAGCAGTCTTGTGCCTTCTCAAACAGAAACTTTGCCAAGAAACCCTTGACACCACTTCTGGTTTCCCAATGACCTTTGATATCATATGGTTGCAAGTGTAGGGCTTGAGAAACATCTTTAGACTTTGGTTCTCTTTCCGTACCGTTGTAGGGTAGTTGATGGAGAATAGGAATCCTCAGGAGTTGAGAAAATTCCTCCAAAGTAGGTACTAGTTGGTAATCAGGAAATGTAAAGCAATGGTGTAGGGGGTCAAAGAACTGGAAGAGGACTTTCACCATGTCTTCTTCAATGTTGGAGTTGACTAAGTTGAGAAGTCTACCATGTCTTTCACTGAAGGGAGAATTCTCTGGAATCTTGGATGTAAGCTCCTTGAGTTGAGGAGGGATTCTCACAAGGTTGACCTGAATAGTTTTTCTGCGGAGTGATTCCATGATCTACAAAACAGGAACAAAGATGAAGATCCAAACCCTTGAAATGGTTAGTGGATGCATATGATGCTTTATGATGTTCATGATGTATGAACAAGTATATGTACAATCAAGTCACACAAGATCCTAGTTTCAGGCTTGCATGAGGTTTCATAGGTAAGTACCCCCTTGAAGTTAGTTGGCTCAACCTGTCCTATAAATAGTAATCGGGTTCTAAGGAGCTCAATATCACTGGATTATTTTCTGTGTTCATTGTTTCAGTTTAGCCACTTTACTGGCGACCGAAATATTCCAAGAAAATAACCCTCAATGAGTGTAGTATCGAGTATCTACCAACTTCGGACTGCACCAAAGCCGGTCATCTCACTACTCCTAAAAAGGCCAAGATGGTCAAGTAAAGGTTCTAAGAGTTCATTAGTGCTTTATGACATCACTCAGCGGCCCCGTATTCTCTTTGATTGACTCAAAGGCTACCGGTACCCATAAATATGTCGCACTAATATAGCTATTGCTTCAACCATATCGGTGTACCCCGCACAGTTTCCACAACGTATTGCTATTTACCTATGAATGTTTCCAAAAAATCCGGGTGGAGGATTCAAACCCAAACAAGAGAACCAAATGTAAAGCAATCAAAAGCAAACAAAGTAAGCATGTAAAGGTGATCTAAACCCTAAGGTTATCCCACTTTTAAGTTTTTCCCCAGCAGAGTCGCCAGTTCTGTGATACAGTGGGAGAACTGACTTGAGGTTTTGTGTTTGTGTTTGCAAATGTTTCGGTTTAGCAAGAGTCGCCACCGACTTTTTATTTTATCCAAAGGAAAGGTCAAAAAGCACAGGAAAGACCTTTGAGATGTTTTCTTAGGTTCGGGGGGTAGATTATGAAAAGGGAAGGTGCAAGCACCCTTTTCATCCATGGTTATCCATGGGCTCTTAGTTACCTGTTTAGATCACTTGCTTTGCTTTTTCAATTATTTGAAATGGTGCTTTGTGTGTGGTTTTGAAAATGTTTTGAAAAGAGGCCATCGTTGTGGAAACCTTTGTAATGATTCTTGTTTGAATGTATACAAAGGTTTTTTTGTCTTTTGAAAAGATATTTCAATGTTTGAAAGTTTGATTTGGGAAATGTTTTGAAATTGTGTTGTGAGGTGTGTTTAAAAATAGCAAGGATGTTTTTGCATGTTTTGATCAAGTAACTAAGAGTTGTCTACCCTATTTTACTCAAAGATCTTTCCTATACATTTTTAACCCTTTTGACAGTGTTGTTTTACCGTTGCATTTGGTAAACAACCTTGTATTAGGATGTTAAACGGGACAGGCGCGGGTCATCATATTGACCATGATAGCAATATTGCAAAGTATCTTTAGCAATTTTGAGGGACTAGATCATTTTTGTATAGGCAACCAAGATAGCGTCATCGAGGGACTATGATCTTTTGTTTTGTTTTCGTTTTGCCAAAGTACTCAACATGCATAACATGGTCATTTTAAAGGCAACAAGTGGATGAAACCCTAGGGGTGCAAGTGTGCATTGTGTTATCATTTTACATGCTTTTTTGTCTTTGTATTAGTCAAGCTATTTGTTTGATTTTGGATTTTTGCATACAAACCCTAATCTCTAATCATGGCATAATTGAAGGCATAAATGCGTAAAATAAATCTACACTATTACAACATTTGATATGGGAGAGGGATACAATTTTTGAAAGGGGGATATTTGCAAGAAAATAAAATCCTAATATTTACTATTACATCCAAATTGAATAATTGGTACAAATAATAAATGAACAATATTTAAATAAATAAAATAAACAAATATGCAAAAATATTATGAATATGCAAAAAAATGTTTTGTTTACTTTTATGTATGCAAAAATATAATATTTAATGTAAAAAAGAAATAAAAAGATTATTATTATTTTTTTGATTAAGGGCAAAACCCTAATTTTATTTTAAGAAAATAAATATATATCATACACTTTTTATGTATAATAAAATAAAATAATGTATATACAAAAATAAAATATATTTAGAAAAAATATTATTTAAGTATAAATGATAAAAAATAAAGGTACAATATTTTTATGTTTTATTCTCAAGTTTTCATTAAATAAAATAAAATTATATATATATATATATATATATATATATATATATATATATATATATATATATATATATATATATATATATATATATATATATATATATATATATATATATATATATATTAGTTATGTACAATAAGAATAAAATAAAATATATACAAGACAAAAATATATTTAGAAAAAATATTATTGGAGTATAAATAAATAAATAATAAAAAAGGTATAATATTATTATATATTATTTTCAAGTTTTCATTAAATAGAAGTATATACTAATTAAATTATTTTTATGTTAGAAAAAATAAAAATAAAATACAAAATAAATGTGAAAATTTACAAAAATATTTTTTGATCTTTTTTATGTTTGGAAATTAAGAAAATAAAATCAGAAATTAAAAATAAATACAAAAATATAAAAATATGAAGAAATGGGCCAGGGGGTGCAGTCAGTAATGAGGGGGGTGTCAAAAACAAAGTCAGAAACAAGCCCAGCCTACTGACTTCATCTTCAACCTCTTGTTCAAAAACGCGCGCGCCCTGTACACAATGCCAGATCCTGCATACGTGCTCTAATGCAAAAACACATAACATCAAAGTTGTAGCATTTTTCAAGACGAATCAAACCATATAAAGAACTAATTCTAACTCTCAAAGACCAGAGATAATTTCTCTGGCCCTAAATCCTAACCTAATTTTTTCAGGAAGTTCATGGATCAAATTCTCTTAGCATGCTTAACTAAAATGAAAACTGAGCATATGTACAGCTTCATGGCTATGAATACTACATTTTTTATTCACAAACCTAAGCCTAATTATTCCTAAATAGAGAGATAGGAAGTTGACAAAAACCTATTTCAGTTGACTTCGTGTATGGCAATGTGGAGCTTTTCAGTAAGGCCTGAGATGTTTGGGAGCTTGCTTGAACTTCCTCTGACCTTCCCTAATGCCTAGCTTGCCTTGAATGTGCTTGAACAAGCCTGTAGAACTCAACCTGCACAAGCTGAAATCAAAAATGGCAAACCTTGTAAATGGAGTTACAGTCAGTGTTTAAGGGTTGGGATAGCTTGGATAGGTTATGTGTAAGGTGTTTGAACAAGTTTGAGGCAAAACGCACGAGCAACTTGTGAGATAGAACTCAAGATGCAGAAGCTGCCCTGTTTTGCCAATGGAAGGTAATTTTGTGCTATGGAACTTTTGAGGGCTCAAAGGCTTTTGTTTTAGGTTCAATACAATGTGTGAAACTTGTCTCAAAAGTTTGCAAGAGTTGGTTTTTTCTTATGTTCCCGTTGTGTTGTGTTTTACAAATTTCTTGTATATGAAGAAAAAGTGGACAAGTCATGCAAGACAGGCCTGTACAGGCTATCTGTCAGCTTGCACACTATGCTCTTGGCCCCTCAAGTTTGTGGATTTGATTTGCTCCATAAGATCTTGTTCAAGACTCAAGGATTCTATTTGACATAAAGCAAGATTTGGACAAAAATGGCAATGTTACCTTTTACCATTTAAGGATTAATCTATTGTATAATCTTCTAATGACCAAAACAAAGCCTTAGACCAATGGATTTGCATTTAATTATTGAGTATGGAAGGGTTTTAGGACCTGTAATCAAGTAAAAACAAGGCTGATTAGAGTTTGCAACTTGTATCAATATGAACATGCCATGGATAAAAATTGAGTTTTTGCTAACTTCAAGCTTTTGATTCTCCCTAACCACAAATGATTTTGGAGAGTTCTTGGACTTTTTGGAAATCTTGTAACATGATCTACAATCCATCTTTGAAATTCATTTTGAGATTCCAAGTGTAACTAGGTGAAAAGTTGCCAAGAAGATAGGTCAAAATCCTGCCTAATCTAGGGTAAAATTTCACTAAGTTAAAAGTTTTATGGACCCTTGTTCCAAAAATCATAACTTGAGATCCAAGCTTATTTTGGGAAAACTTTGTGAATCAAAGTTGTAGACTTTGTGGAGGACTAAAACTTTCATGTTGTAAGTTTTGTTTGAATCCAATTGAATCAAGGTGAAAATGTTGGGCAAAGTTGGGGAAAATTAAGAAAATTTCATAACTTAGAAAAATTCTAAGTAATGAAATTTTTCAATCTTAAACCCTAATCTTCAAAATTGGGTTTCTTGATGAACAAGTTTCATGTTTTGACACATCTTGATGAAAAATGACCCTTGGCACTTGTTTTTGACCAAAAAGTCAAAGTTTGACTTTTTAGTGTACAGTTAAATTTTGATCAGTTGACTGAAAAATTCATCTGTCAATCCAATGCAATTGAGATCTTTTGAACCTTGTGAATAGGTCAAGATGATTCCATTGAGTCCTTGAGTCCATGTTTGAACCAAATTTGCCATTGGCTAGGTGAAAAATCAGAAATTGCCCTTATACAGTCAAAACCCTAAAAATGACCATTTTGCCCTTTTGATGATCTGATCAAATTTCTTGAGGAGTTGTAGTCCAAACTTGATCAAATGATTCATATGAGCTTATAATGTTGATGTGGATCAAAAATTGTGAGGTTTGACTGTAAATTGGCCACAATTGACTTTTTCCCCAATACAGCTGATTTCTAGGTCAACTGTCCAATTGACTGGGCAAAAATTTGATTCAAAGCTTGAAACTTGGTAGAGGAAATCTTATAAGTCCAACATGAAGTATGAAAGTCACTTTGAGCATTGGAAGTCCAAAAATCTCTGTGCAAACTCAAACCCTAATTTAAGTCATCAGTGCAAGGAGATGCCTTGAGCAGAGCAAAACCCTAATCCTGTTTGGAGTTCAAGGAGTCTTGTGAGGGGAAATCTTGATAAAATGAGAGGGCAAATTTAGGGGTACAACACCGGCGCCGAAAAATGAAAAGGAAGTACGAGGTTTCCTTGGAAGGTTGAATTACATAGCCAGGTTCATTTCCCATCTACTGCTACTTGTGAACCCATCTTTAAATTGTTACGCAAGAATCAGGATGTCCACTGGGATGAGAGTTGTCAAGAAGCTTTCGAGAAGATTAAGCAGTATCTTCAAGAACCACCAATACTCGTACCACCAGTTCCTGGGAGACCTCTCATTATATATTTGACTTTGCTTGAAGGATCTATGGGTTGTGTGCTCGGAAACATGATGATACTGGACAAAAAGAACACGCCATTTATTACCTGAGCAAGAAGTTTATTGATTGCGAATCGAGGTATTCCTTACTTGAGAAGACTTGTTGTGCTCTTACGTGGGAAGCTCGGCGTTTGAGGCAGTATATGTTGACACATTCTACACTTCTGATATCTAAGATGGATCCGATAAAGTACATCTTCGAGAAACCAACACTTACAGGCAGATTGTCTCGGTGGAAAATGCTTTTGTCTGAGTATGACATCCAGTACGTCACACAAAAGGCTATCAAAGGTAGCATTCTTGCTGATTATCTCTCTCACCAACCATTGGAAGAATATAAGCCCATGAAGTTCGATTTTCCAGACGAGGATATTATGAAACTTGATGATAATGAAGGACCTGAACCAGGGGAGCGATGGACTCTCACGTTCGATGGTGCGTCAAATGCTATGGGTCACGGCATTGGGGCAGTTCTGACCTCTCTACGCAACAATCATATAACTTTCACTTCCAGATTATTTTTTGATTGCACGAATAATGTCGCTGAATATGAAGCTTGTGTGATGGGCCTTGAAGGAGCCATTGATTTGAAGATCAAGATTCTTGAAGTTTATGGGGACTCTGCCTTAGTGATACATCAAGTATGGGGTGATTGGGATACACGGCACCCTAATTTAGTTCCATAACGGGATTACATATTAGAGTTGTTGCCCGCTTTCGATGAGGTCACCTTTGAGCACATTCCTAGAGAAGAAAATCAACTAGCAGACGCTCTGGCCACTTTAGCAGCAATGTTTAAAGTTAGTTACCCAAATCATGCACCCAGTATAAGGATCTGTCGTTTCAAGGAGCCAGCATACATTTTCCCTGCTCATTGTCTCACAACTGAAGATGTATCAGATGAAAGGCCGTGGTACTTCGACATCAAAAGATATCTTGAGAAGCAAGAGTACCCCGAAGGTGCTACAATTTGTGATAAGCGGACTCTTAGAAGGTTGGCGTCTAAGTTTTTACTGTCAGGAGACGTTCTGTACAAGAGAAACTATGATTCGGTTATGCTCAGATGCGTGGATAGACACGAAGCAGAATCCATTATACGAGAAATACACGAGGGCTCTTTTGGGACTCATGCCAGTGGGCATTCCATGGCCAATAAAATCCTACGAGCAGTTTATTTCTGGATGACGATGGAAAGTGACTGTTGTGTATATGCCAAAATGTGCCACAAATTTCAGGTTTACGCAGACAGGATACATGTTCCTCCCACTCCTTTGAATGTGATGACTTTACCATGGCCCTTTGCAATGCGGGGTATCGATATGATTGGGAGAATCGAGTCGAGCGCTTCAAATGGACACAGGTTTATCCTCGTTGCTATTGATTACTTCACCATGTGGGTGGAAGCGGCTTCGTACAAGAATGTGACCAAGCAAGTTGTCACTCGTTTCATCAAAAGAGAGATCATTTGCGGGTATGGAACTCCTAACAAGATCATCACTGATAACGGGTCAAATCTCAACAACAAGATGATGAAGGAAATGTGTGAAGATTTCAAGATCGAGCACCATAATTCATCACCTTATCGGCCGAAGATGAATGGGGCAGTTGAAGCCGCTAACAAGAACATAAAGAAGATCGTCCAGAAAATGGTGAGAACATACAAAGATTGGCATGAGATGTTGCCTTTTGCCCTGCATGGCTATCAAACTTCGGTGCGTACTTCCACTGGGGCAACTCCATTTTCACTAGTCTATGTTATGGATGCGGTACTCTCTATCGAAATGGAAATTCCTTCCTTAAGGGTTCTGATGGATACTAAGCTTGATGAAGCTGAATGGATACAAACGAGACTCGGCCAACTCAATCTCATTGAAGAAAAGTGCCTGGCAGCCATTTGTCACGGTCAGTTATACCAACAGCGTCTCAAGAGGGCATTTGACAAGAAGATTCAGCCTCGAGAGTTCCACACAGGTGACCTGGTCTTAAGAAAGATTCTCCCAATCCACACTGGTCCAAGAGGAAAATGGACTCCCAACTACGAGGGACCGTACATCGTGAAGAAAGCTTTCTCAGGAGGTGCTTTAATCCTGACAAACATGGATGGGGAAGACGTTCCGCTTCCAGTCAATTCAGACTCAGTCAAAAAATACTACGCATAAAAGGACCCATTAAGTCGAAAACCCAAAAGGGAGGCTTAGGCAAAAGTTAAGGCTAAAAAAAAAAGAATAACCCGCTAAGTCGAAAACCCGAAAGGGCGGCTTAGGCAAAAATGGGTGTCCCGGTGGATTAAAAACCCGAAAGGGTGATCCAGGCAAAAAATTAGGGACAAAAAAGCGAGAGAATGCAGTCTGAAGACTCTTCACGTACACCCTCCTAATGCGGGATGGATCAATCTAGCTATTATCCTTTGGAAGCACGGCACTATGACGACCCAAGATACGGGAACTATAGAAATATCAGTTTTAATGGAAGTTCGAGATTTTCTTATTGCCATTTTACTCGTTGTATTTCTTTTCTTTTCCGCAACTTCCTCATTTAGGAGTTGTTTCTATGTATGAATGCCCATTCACGGGCCAAACTCATTAATAAAAATTTTCCCTTCCATTAAAAAATATTTGTTATGTTCTTTTACTTTATTCTTCGTATGCGAATCGTGATTTAAATTCTTTGTTAAGCATTGCATTGAAAACAATAAGTCAATAATAATCACGAGCTGAGATGTGAAACACTACATTACATGGATATGAAGGCATCCCAAGGGAATGCCACGGTGTTCAAATGTTTGTTCTTCCTGTGCAGGTAGCAAGTTATAACGGTCGCCTTGACCAAGCTTTCATCCTCGTCGCCTCCTTTCAGTCGACTGGGAGCCCAATCCTCCAACACCGAGAAACTTGGGGAATTTGATAAGATCCACGCTTTTTTTTCAGTTATTCGCAAAAGGTCCAACACGTGAAGGAAGTCATATCAAGTCATTTCTCCTCAGCAAGATTTAATCCCCCAGTGAACTCGACAAGGCTAACCCTTTTCTCTCAAATTTCAAGCACCAGTCCATATTAGTACCTCAAGATGACGAGCAACAGATCCCAATGAGATTTTGGCACTTTGCATACAATAATCATCATGACATATTTCATTTCATCCCCAAACGCATAGCATATCCATGGATCATCATGTCACACTTCAAATGCATATGAAGCATGAGCCAGATCAGTCCCAAATCAATCCCAAATCAACAAAACATCCTCACAAAGAATATCCTCCTCCTAAGTCCCAGTTAACATATGTTATTACACTACCAACTAAAATAAACCATGGTGTTAGTACATCATGCTCCCTAACTCTCGATACTCACGTTATCATTTCCTAAGGTCATAGGTCGTCCATAGATCTTACCTTCACTTTATCTCTCTTAGGGTCGTAGGTCGTCCGTAGACTTTACCCTCTCCTCATCTTGTTTTTAGGGTCGTAGATCGTCCGTAGATCTTACCATCGCGTTATATTTTTAGGATCGTAGATCGTCCGTAGATCTTACCTTCGCATTTTAAGGTCGTAGGTCGCTCGTAGATCTTACCTTTGCATTATCTTATTTTTAAGGTCGTAGATCGTCCGTAGATCTTACCGTCGAGTCATCTTTCTAAGGTCGTAGGTCGCCCATAGATCTTACCTTCACTTTATCTCTCTTAGGGTCATAGGCCATCCGTAGACTTTACCCTCTCCTCATCTTATTTTTAAGGTAGTAGATCGTCCGTAGATCTTACCGTTGCGTCATCTTTTTAAGGTTGTAGGTCGTCCGTAGATCTTACCTTCACTTTATCTCTCTTAAGGTCGTAGATCGTTCGTAGATCTTACCTCCGCATTTTAGGATCGTAGATCGTCCGTAGATCTTACCATCCCGTTATATTTTTTAGGGTCGTAGATCGTCCGTAGATCTTACCATCGCGTTATATTTTTAGGGTCGTAGATCGTTCGTAGATCTTACCATCGCGTTATATTTTTAGGGTCGTAGATCGTCCGTAGATCTTACCATCATGTTATATTTTCGGGGTCGTAGATCATCCGTAGATCTTACCTTCGCTTTACCCTCTCCTCATCTTGTTTTTAAGGTCGAAGATCATCCGTAGATCCTACCTTCGCTATATCTCTTTTAGGATTGTGGGTCATTCGTAAGTCTCACCCTCACGTTATCTTTTTATGGTCGTATGTCTTCCGCGGACTTTACCCTCGTGTTATCTTTAAGTTTCTCATGAATCCTACCTCCAGTCATCGCAACATTGTCAACCATATCCTTTCAGTCACTCTACCACCCACTCCCTCAAGAACCTTGTATTGGCACTGTTACCCCAGTATGAGCTACCATTATTCAACTATGTTTATCCATCATGACCGGTCCACCAGAAGACCATTTTGTCTTTCCCCAGCAGACATTCACACCAATAAATGACACCCACACCATCTCTCCAGGGCAAATTTCGGGTCCTGGTATTTAATCATCTTCCACCTTGAACTTACGAAAGTCTGACGCCAATCTCACATTCAGGTTTAAAACGATTAAATAGGGGCAGCTGTCGTACCCCAAATTTGCCCTATCTCTTTTACTTTTGTCTGGCTTCGAACTTTGCATCCCATTTGCACCATTTTTTTACTCAGTCATTTGCATATCCCGCATCTCATGGAATCAAGCGCCTTGGTTTGAGGTATTAGGGTTATGCCCTCTTTATATCTGATTTTGTTTTGAAGTTCTATTATCAGGTAAAAGGGAAATGCATCTGGTTCTCGATTAGTGGATCGCGGGATGGATTTTTGAGGTATCATGAATTTCTTTGTCATCAAGTTACGAGGCTGTTTCTCGCTCAAATTCATCAGAGCCTGGATTAGGGTTTATTTCCCTATATGTTGGTCAAGATGTTAGGGTTTTGGGTCCTTGGTTTTTGTGAAGATGTTTCTTTCGCCTGCCTCGAATATGGCTCAAAGCTCAGTGCATTAGGTCAAGAATTTTATCTCCTCGCATTTCAAGTTTTCTTCTTAAAATCTCTAAGTCACTGATTCGAGAGTTTGAAGTTTAAGTTGAAGACTGTGGAGTTTGGGCACAAGAAATAAGCTTAGGGGTTCATGACCGTCAAGACATGTTTTGGTTGCTTAAGTTACAAGTTACTTGTGATGTGAGTCTCAAAGTTAAAGTTCTGTTTAAGAGGGCAAGTTTGGCTCAGGCGTGATACGAAGATTAAGGTTTAAGTGACTGTTGTTTTGGGTTCGAATTAACCAAGTGGAATTAAATTCTTAAGCATTTATTTTGTTTGAGAGTTTGATTGGATTTTGAGAGATAAGGCGCATGATTGCTTGAAATACAAGTTACAACATTTGTTCATGATTTCTTGAAATTCAAGTTATAAAAGCAAGATGTGCATTCAAATCATTCAAGTGGAAATTGCTACTTTCAATAAAAATTCAAGAGTTTGTTTAATTTTCATACAACAAATTCATTCAAAATATTTCATTCAAGTTTTTGTGTTCATTACATTTTTGGGACAAATTACAGAGCATGTGAAATCATAAATTACAATTGTTGAAATACAAGCTGCAAATATTTTTACAAGGGAAATGTTGTTTCTTCAAAATCTCTTTGCTTCATCTTCAAGCCATTTTTCCTCACTCCTCGCCATGGTATTTTTATCTTTCAACCATGCATTGGCCGTCCAATTCTCATATGGTCATGGAACAAGAAAAAGAAAAAAGTTAGCAAATAATCAACATGTGAAAAATTCAAGCAAGAATTAATTGTTAAAAGAAATAAGGAAGCTCATCATAAGGGTTTGCATTTGGAATCAGAACTAAAAGGGTTTGTTTTTAATCATGGGCTAACTCCTCCTACTTTTGAAAATCACAAAAAGTGTGGGTTTTTGGTTCACAAAAGGGAAAAAATGTGCAAATATTTGTTTAACTACTATACAGCAAAACAAACTACAAAACCAACAAGCAGCAAAACAGAAAACTGCAGCGCAAAAACAAGTCAGAATTACCAAACACACAAAACAGCAAAAAAAATTACAAGCCAAAAAATATGCAGCAGCAACAAGCTGCTATACAAGCAAACAGCACCTGCAATCTAAAGCAAATACAACAGTTGCAATCTGAAGCAAAACAACATCTCTCAATTAAAGACAGCAGCTGCAAGTCAAAGCTGCCAAACCACAACAGAACATAGCAGAAAAGCCAAAATAACAAACAGCAGGCCGAGGCAGATAAGCAAATGCAGCACAAATAAAACAGAAAACAACATTTGCAACAAAGTAGCCCACAAACAGCAGCAACAAAGTGGCCAACAGTAGTAAAACTGGAAAATAGTAGTACATCCAAAACCAAAAACAACAATAGTAATTCACAAAATAGTGCAAACTAGCAATAGCCTACAATACCCTATGCATCATCATGTCCCAAAAATACAAACCCTTCAGAAATATTAGAGGATAAAAGCAAGTGTTCTTTACATCATGGAAAGATGAAAGAGGAAAAGATAAAACCTGCATCATGCAAAAAACCAAAACAGTCCATAACACACCAAAAACCTGTTGCATACCCTGCAAAACAGTCTGCATAACTCTGTCCAAAACCTGAGATTATAAGCCACAAAAACTCCAAGCATGTCAATCCGAGTTTTACACCAAAATGACTAAAAACAAAACCTGCATCCTAATGTTCAAAATCAGTTTGCCCAAACATGTTCAAATTCACAAAACTCGCTCCAATTTTCCACCCTTATCTCATGATAAGAAGGATCATCGTCTAAGAAAAAAGAGGAGGGCATAAATAAAACTTTTTCTACACACCATATCTCATACGATATTTCTGTCCAAATCTCCACTCTCATCAAACCTCTCCAAAACACCATTTATCTCTCACTCCTACTAACCATTCTTGAACTTTCAAATTAAAAACCATGTACACATCAAAAAAATACAGCAAGAATAGACCAACAACTTACCTAGAAAACAGACCTTTAACACTTTCTGCATAATTCTCCACACCTCTAAAAGATCATCATCCTTGAACTCACCCTTTGCACAGGCCATACTCACTGCTAAGACCCTTCAAACTCTTGTCCACACCTTCAGCCAACCTTCAATAATCATTCTTCAATCCTTGAAGAAACATCCACAAAATCTCTCCTCAACCTCACACCAAACTATAGCAGAAGTTTTCAACACAACCTTAATTCAAAACCACCTGCATTCAGAAGCGTACACAGATTTCGCACAACAATCTCCCCATCGACTCATTGCATCCTCTCATCAACTTCCCTCAACAGTAATCACAACAAACATTGATAACAACTCAAAAACGCAACGAAATCCACAACCAAATAGTATTTTCAAACCAAAACATTGGCACAAAGAAGATCAAGAAAAAAGAAAAATTACAAAGGAACTAAACAGAGTACCTAAAACCGTCTCCAGATCCGTGCCATTACTGCTGCTTTGCTATGTTGTTCTTCATCTTCTTTCTTTTCAGCTTACACATATATTTGCAGAATTAAGTTTCATTATTTTATCATGTGATTAAGTTTCATCGCTCCCCTGCTACCCATCCAGATTACCCTCCATAATATTATCGTCTTAACCGCACACAAACTCGACCTTCTGTCAAAACCTCCAACGCATTCCCCATGTTTCTTGCTTCAAGCCACCTCCGTTAACCCTTGTCCAGCTAACAACCCACCGATCACTCACCGTTTAACCATTCTGTTACGAACCATCAATTATGACCGCAACCACCACAAATCTTCCTCATCCCTTCCAACGCCATGTGTACTAACTTTGCATCAATTCCCTTCATAATTTTCTCGCGTCTGTTACACATAATCTTTTCACTCAACCTTCATGCTCCACCAAGCTCATGCATCACAGTGACCAACTTCCCTGTTTCTATAAACCTAAGATATATTTCCATCTTGGGATTACGCCCCCCTCTGTCTTGTCTGCTCATAGTACCCACTGAACATAAATTCCCAGCGACCAGCCTTTCAATATTCCCGTCGCTCTCATGTTCATCCACAATTTTCCTCTATTTCCCAAAGCAAACACAAACCGGCACTTTTCCTTTACTTCTAGGGTTTTGAAACCCCTTTCCATTCTCCTCTTAGATAGGTCCGGGTTTGGGCCTAGCCCAACCCGTTTTTACAAATTTTGATTTATATATATGTGTATATATATATATATATATATATATATATATATATATATATGTGTATATATATATATATACACACATATATATATATATATATATATGTATATATATATATATATATATACACATATATATATATATATATATATATATATATATATATATATATATATATATATATATATATATATGTGTATATACACATACATAATATATATATATATATATATATATATATATATATATATATATATATATATATATATATATATATATATATATATATATATATATATATATATATATATATATATATATATATATATATATATATACACACACACATATATATATATATATATATATATATATATATATATATATATATATATATATATATATATATATATATATATATATATATATATATATATATATATATATATATATATATATATATATATATATATATATATATATATATATATATATATATATATATATATATATATATATATATATAGTTTTTGATTTAAAAAAATACAAATTTAATTACCTTATTAATAATTTATTAAACTCATTTTATTTTTATTAGTTATTTAGAATAGTTAAGTTAATAGATAATTTAGTTAGTTTATTGATTAATTTTTGATTTGGTTGTATTGCTTGTTTAACTAGATTTTTAATCGAACTTTCGATCCGATTCATTCCCATTCATCAAACTTGTATCCCTATCCTCCTGCGGTCTGTAATAATTTAGGATTTTGTTCTTTTGCTATTTTTCTGTATGTTTAAATCGCTAATCATTCATATGTTGTCCAAAGTAGAACACTTGGCCTCCTCTTGGGCTCATCATCAATGAACAGGTATCCACTGACAAAATAAACACCTGCACACATTTCATAGTTTGGTCATGGGCTATTCTATAGTGACAACTATTCGATTGATTATTTCAATTGATCGTTTAGAATACTAGCGCCACGCTAGTCCCACTCTTTAGGAGCATGCATATAGCCACCTTGTATGGGCTTTTCATCTTATCCATTGAAGTAATTTCTCTCTCCTTGGTCCACGTACCAAGCATCTTGTTAAAGGGTCTCATAGTTGAGTTTGGGCATGGCCATTCTCACGAGGTTAATCAAGTTTTACCCTTGGTTAACCATAACCCAAATTAATCACTTTGGTCCGTATACCAAGTGTTTCCATGCACAAAGGGTCTCATGGTTGAGGGTAGGAGCACCTATTCTCACGAGATTAATCAAGTACACCCCTTGGTTAATCATAACCCGATTCAATTCCCACACCCCAAGCATTCTATTTACACTTCTCCTAATACTACATATTTTATTACTTGGACCATGATCACCATACACGACCACCCTTCACAAACACCGCCTCCTCTTACCTATAACATGCTCCCGTAGGATGTTAGTTTCCTCTTCTTTAAGATGCGAACTAATTAGACCTTAGAATGAAACCCATGCATGACAACATTAGGGCTTTTTCTAGTTTCCCTCTTACCCTCTTCTTCTTTTGTCATTAAAATATAACATTCACAAATAAAAAATCCAAAAACACCTTTAATCATTACTTGAATTTATCTTAAAACTCGCAAAAACACTCAACCAATCAAAACCCCCCAAAGGGCATGTTATCTCCGTTCTACCGCGATACCGGCCGTGCCTATTTCTAGAATGCGTGCGTTAACGTCGCCCATTAAAAAACACAAACAAATTAATCATTTTCTAAGAGGAACTACGGTGTTCTGATTCCTTCATTGGATACGTAGGCAAAGGGTTGTGAAACCCTCACGAACGCAATAATAAAAACCATTCATTCCCCCTCAAGAAAGCATAGTTGTAGATAAACACACCCTTTAAGACAAACAAACAAAATGGATCCCATTTAGTACAACGGATGTGAGGGGTGCTAGTACCTTCCCCTCGCATAACCGACTCCCTTACCCTTTCTCTTGGTCACAAGACCGTCTTATCCATTCCCTTGTGGTTTTATCGATATTTCCCCTTCCTTTGGGATAAATAAAGTTCGGTGGCAGCTCTGTGTTTTCTGTCGGTGGCTTCAGACACCACTTGGTAAGAACCATAACAAAGTTCTACATGTTTCTATTGAGTGTAAGGGGACTACCTTAGCACATGTTCTGGTTGACACTGGTTCTTCCCTAAATGTGTTACCCAAGGGGGCTTTGGACCGTTTAGACTGTGAAGGTTTAGTTTTGAAACCAAGTGATATTATTGTGAGGGCTTTCGACGGGTCCAAAAGGATAGTTCATGGAGAGGTGAATCTCCCGATCAAGGTGGGTTCACAGATTTTCAACTCTTCTTTCTACATCATGGATATCCTTCATGCCTACTCCTATTTGCTAGTTCGCCCTTGGATCCATGAAGCTGGGGTAGTAACATCTACTCTCCATCAAAAGCTCAAGTATCCGGTCAAAGGAAGAATTGTCACTGTCTGTGGTGAGAAGGAGTTCATGGTAAGCCACATCAATTCTTTCAAGTACGTGGAGATGGATGAAGAATTTATAGAGACCCCGTGTCAGGCTTTTGAAGTTGTGCCACCATTGGTTGCTACTGCCAATTGTTCCTCTGATGTGTCCAAAGTTGGTATGGTCATACCAAAGATGGTTCCATTCAAAGATGCTTGTGCTGCAATCGAAGAAGGAAGTTGTGATACTTAGGGGAAACTCCCCGAGATCCCGTTCAAAGCAGACAAATGTGGTCTAGGTTTTACTATCAAGGCTCAGAAGGAAGTAAGGCGCGCTCACGCAGGGAAACCTCTTCTCTGTATTGGCAGTCATGAAGTTAACATTGTGGGTAATTTTGATAATGAAGTTGCATTTGAAGATTGGGTATATCCTACTACAACGAATCTCAACAATTGGCACGCAAAGGAATTCATTCCCATCTCCTTCCTTGAGGAGTAATTACTTGTTTATTGCTTTCTTTTAATTCAAGAACATTTTGTCTGTAATATTAAACTATGACTTTTAAGCCATGTGTCTATCCCGGGGCACTTTGGTCCATTTGTCAAGGGTTTTATTTATGTTCATCTTATCATATGATCATTCAATATAAGTCATTGGACTTTTGCGTTCAAATCTTTGTGCTCATTGTCTTTCTTTTTTCAAATACATTTTTCAAAATAGCCATGTATCTTACATGCACACACACAGACTCTTGCAGGTCCTCATCCACTCTGGATCTCATTGAAAATGACTCTACTATTGCCAACTATAACTTTGAATGTCCAATTAACCAAGTCGAAGACAAATGCGAGGAAGATTGTGAAATACCGGAAGAACTAGCCAGACTTCTATTACAAGAGGAAAAAGCTATTCAGTCGCATGAAGAATCAGTTGAAGTCATCAATCTGGGTACCGAGACAGACAAGAAAGAAGTCAAGATCGGCACTAACCTAGAAAGTAGTGTCAAAAGTAGATTGGTTCATATGTTGCATGATTATGTGGAAGTGTTTGTGTGGTCGTATGAAGATTGCCAGGGTTGGATACCGACATTATAGTCCATCTTCTGCCGACAAAGGAAGATTGTCCTCCTGTCAAACAAAAAGTTTGTCGCATGAGGTCTGACATGTATGAGAAGATAAAAGTCGAAGTGATGAAACAATTTGATGCAGGGTTTCTAGCCGTGACATCTTATCCCCAATAGGTTGCAAATGTGGTACCAGTGTCGAAGAAAGACGGAAAAGTTCGCATGTGCGTAGATTACAGGTGTGATACGGTGGGAGAACTGACTTGAGGTTTTGCGTTTGTGTTCGCAAATGTTTCGGTTTAGCAAGAGTCGCCACCGACTTTTTATTTTATCCTAAGGAAAGGTCAAAAAGAACAGGAAAGACCTTTGAGATGTTTTCTTGGGTTCGGGGAGTAGATTATGAAAAGGGAAGGTGCCAACACCCTTTTCATCCATGGTTATCCATGGGCTCTTAGTTACTTGTTTAGATCACTTGCTTTTGCTTTTCAATTGTTTGAAATGGTGCTTTGTGTGTGGTTTTGAAAATGTTTTGAAAAGAGGCCATCGTTGTGGCAACCTTTGTAATGTTTCTTGTTTGAATGTATACTAAGGTGTTTTTGTCTTTTGAAAAGATTTCAATGTTTTGAAAGTTTGTTTTTTGGGAAATGTTTTGAAATTGTGTTGTGAGGTGTGTTTGAAAATAGCAAGGATGTTTTGCAAGCTTTTGATCAAGTAACTAAGAGTTGTCTACCCTATTTTACTCAAAGATCTTTCCTATATGTTTTTAACCCTTTTGACAGTGTTATTTCACCATTGCATTTGGTGAACAACCTTGTGTTAGGATGTTAAACGGGACAGGTGCGGGTCATCGTATAGACCATGATAACAATTGTGTTAAGTATCTTTGGAAATTTTTTTTTGAGGGACTTGATCATTTTGTTTAGGCAACTAAGATAGCGTCATCGAGGGACTATGATCTTTTGTTTTTGTTTTGTTTTGACAAAGTACCCAACATGCATAACATGGCCCATTTTCAAGGCAACAAGTGGATTGTAACCCTATGGGTGCAAGTGTGCATTGTGTTTGATTTTCATGCATTTTTGTCTTTGATTAGGTCAAGCTACTTGTTGATTTGGATTTTTTTGCATACAAACCCTAATCTTTCTATCATGGCATAATTGAAAGCATAAAGTGCGAGAATTAAAAGTCTAAGCTATTACAACATGATTATGGGGATGGGGGTACAATTTTGAATGGGGGTGTATTTGACAAGAAATAAAAACCCTAATTTACTATTACATCCAAATTGAATTCAAATGCATAAATAATAAATAGACAATATTTAAATAAACAAAATAAATAAATATATCAAATAATATGAATTATGCAAAAAAGGTTTTTGTTTATTTATGTATGTAAAAATATTTAATGTAAAAAATAAAGAAATAAATCAAAAGATTAATTTTATTTGGTTAAGGGTAAAACCCTAATTTTCTTTAAGAAAGTAAATATATTAATTATCTTATTTATATACAATAAAAATAAAATAGTATATGAGAAAAAATAAAATATGTTTTGAAAAAGTATTTATTAAGTATATTTGATAATAAAAATAAAAGTGTAATATTTTATATTTTAATTCTAAATATATAATAAAATAAGAGTATATATATATATATATATATATATATATATATATATATATATATATATATATATATATATATATATATATATATATATATATATATATATATATATATATATATATATATATATATATATATATATATATTATATTAAATATGTACAATAAATAAAATATATACAAAAATAGATTATATTTAGAATAATATTTTCAGTGTGAATAAAAATAAAAACTAAAAAAATTAAAGTATAATTTATATATTATTTTCAAGTTTTAATAAATAAGATAAAAGTAATTAAATTGCTTTTTATGTTAGAAAAATAAAAATAAAATGCAAAATAAATGTGAAAAAATTACAAAAATATTTTTGAGCATTTTTTATATTTGGAAATAAATAAACAAAATCAGAAATGAAAATAAAAATGCAAAAAATATAAAATAACAAGAAATTGGGCCATGGGGTGCAAAAAGGAAAAAGGGAGGTGTCAATAGTGAGCCAGGCCAAGCCCAGCCCACCACTTCATCTTCAACCTTTGGCTTTTGAAAACGCGCGTGCACCCTGTACAACTACCATATCCTGTATACGAGCTCTATTGCAAAAACACATAACATCAAACTTGTAGAGCATTTCAAGACGATTCCAACCATATAAATAACTTGTTTTAACTCTCAAAGACCAGAGAGAATTTCTCTGGCCCTAAAATCTAACCTAGTTTTTTCAGTATGTTCATGGGTGAAATTCTCTTAGCATGCTTAATATAAATGAAAACTAAGCATATGTACAGCTTCATGGCAATGAATACTACATTTCTTATTCAAAAACCTAAGGCTAAATGTTCCTAAATAGAGATATAGGAAGTGGACAAAAACCTGTTTCAGCTAACTTCGTGTAGGGCAATGTAGAGCTTTTCAACAAGGCTTGAGATGTCTGGGAGCTTGCTTGAACTTCACTTGACCTTCTCCAATACCCTGCTTGCCTTGAATGTCCTTGAATCAGCCTATGGAACTCAACCTGCACAAGCTCAAAATGAAAATGGCAAACCCTGTAAATGGAGTTACAGTTGGTGTTTGAGGTTTGGGATAGCTTGGATGAGTTGAATGGAAGGTGTTTGAAGCAACTTTGGGCAAAACGCACGAGCAAAATGTGCTATGGAAGTCAAGTTGTAGGTTCTGCCCTGTTTTTCCAATGGAAGGTGTTTTTTGGCTAGGGGATGTTTAGAGGCTCAAGCAATCGTTTTTCTGGCTCAGAGGGATGTGAGAAAGATGTTCAAAATGTTTGCACAAGTTTTGTTTTGGCTGGTGTTCGAGTTCTCATGTTTTGGACAAGTTTCTTGTTTTTGAAGTAAAATGTGGGAAGTGATTGAAACAGGCCTGTACAGGCTATCCTTATGCTTGCATAATTTTCCCTTGGCCCCTCCAACTTGTAGATTTGATTAGCTGCATAAGATATGGATCAATGCTCAAGAAATCAGTTTTGACATAAAGCATGATTTTAAGCAAAAATGGAAACTTTGCTTTTTCTACTTAGGGATTAATCCAAAGTGCAATGCTCTAATGACCAAAACAATGCCTTAGACCAATGGTTTTGCATTAAATTATTGAGTGTGAAGTGGTTTAGAGGCCTGTAATCTAGTGCAAAGCATGCTGACTTGAAATTGCAACTTGTATGAACATGAATATGCCATGGATGAAAAGTGAGTATTTGCCAACTTCAAGCCTTCGATTCTCTCTAATCACAAATGTTTTTGGAGAGTTCTTGGACATTTTGGAAAGCTTGCAACATGCTATACAATCCATCTTTGAAATGCAACTTGATATTCCAAGTGGAACTATGTGAAAAATGGCCAAGAAGGTAGGTCAAAATCTTGCCTAAACTAGGGCAAAATTTCACTAAGTTAAAAGTTTTAGGGACCCTTGTTCCAAAACTCATAACTTGAGATCTAAGATTCTTTTGAGAAAACTTTGTGAATCAAAATTGTATACCTTGTGGAGGACTACAACTTTCATGTTGGAAGTTTTTTTTGAATCCACTTGCATCATGGTGAAAATGTTGGGCAAAGTTAGGAAAAATTAAGAAAATTTCATAACTTAGAAAAATTCTAAGTTATGAAATTTTTTTCAACTTTAAACCCTAATTTACAAAAATGGGTTTCTTGATGAACAAGTTTCATATTTTGACATATCTTGATGAAAAATGACCCTTGGCACTTGATTTTGACCAAAAAGTCAAAGTTTGACTTTTCAGTGTACAGTCAAATTTTGATCAGTTGACTGAAAAAGTCATTTGTCAATCCAATGCATTTGGGATCTTTTGAACTTGTTGAATAGGTCAAGCTGATGTAATTGAGTCCTTGAGTCCATGTTTGAGCCCAATTTGCCATTGGCTAGGTCAAAAGTCAGAAATTGCCTTTGTACAGTCAAAACCCTAAAAATGACCATTTTGCCCTTTTGGTGATCTGATCAAATTTCTTGTGGAGTTGTGGTCCAAACTTGATCAAATGGTTCATGTGAGTTCATAATATTGATGTGGGTCAAAATTTATGAGGTTTGACTGTAATTTGGCCACAGTTGACTTTTTCCCTAATACAGCTGATTTCTAGGTCAACTGTCCAATTGACTGGGCAAAAATTTGATTCAAGGCTTGAAACTTGGTAGAGGTAATCTTGTAAGTCCAAAGTGAAGTATGAAAGCCATTTTGAGCATTAGAAATCCAAAAATCCATGTGCAAACTCAAACCCTAATTTAGGTCAACAGTGCAAGGAGATGTCTTGGGCAGAGCAAAAACCTAACTTGATCTTGAGTTCAAAAAGTCTTATGATGAGAAATGTTGACAAAATAAGAGGGAAGATTTTGGGGTACAACAACAAGTATCTGAATAGGGTGAGCCCCAAGGATAACTTCCCTCTACCTGACATTGACGTCTTGGTCGATAACACCGCTCAGCATAAAGTCTTCTCTTTTATGGATGGTTTCTCCGGCTATAATCAAATTAGGATGGCTCCCGAAGACATGGAGAATACCACTTTCGTTATGCAATGGGGCACCTTTTGCTACAAGGTCATGTCGTTCAGATTGAAGAAGGCAGGGGAAACATATCAAAGGGCTATGGTAGCTTTGTTTCATGACATGATTCATCATGAAATAGAGGTATATGTGGGTGATATGATTGCAATATCACAAACTTAAGAAGAACATCTTGATCACCTGTACAAGCTATTCGAGAGGATGAAAAAGTACAAGTTGAGGTTAAACCCTAACAAGTGCACATTTGGAGTACGATCCAGATTCTAGGTTTTGTTGTCAGTGGTAAAGGCATCAAAGTCGATCCTGCCAAGGTGAAGGCCATCCAAGAAATGCTAGTTCCCCACTCTGAAAAGGAAGTTATACGATTCTTGGGTCGTCTTAACTACACCCCCGCTTCATATCTCACTTGACTGCTACTTGTGAGCCAGTCTTCAAACTCTTGAATAAAGATCAGGTAGTCAGATGGAATGATGAATGCCAAGCTGCCTTCGAAAAAATCAAATAATATCTGCAAGAACCTCTTATTCTCATGCCTCCAGTTGAAGGAAGACCTTTGATCATGTACTTGACAGTGCTAGAGAATTCTATGGGGTGTGTTTTGGGCCAACATGATGAGTCTAACCGAAAAGAGCATGTTATTTACTACCTGAGCAAAAAGTTTACCGACTGTGAAACCAAATATTCACTGCTCGAGAAAACTTGCTACATTCTGGAATGGGCTTCTCACCGGCTAAGACAGTATATGTTGACTCATACCACTCTACTGATTTCTAAGATGGACCCTATCAAGTACATCTTCGAGAAACCCGCTCTTTCTGGACGGATCGCTAGATGGCAAATAATCTTGACTGAATACGACATTCAATACACAACACGAAAGGCCATCAAAGGAAGTGTATTAGCAGATCATTTGGCCCATCAAACTGTTGATGATTATCAGTCTATGAACTTTGACTTCCCGGATGAGAACATCATACTAGTGACCGACTACGCGAAACCTGGACCGTATGACGGACCTGAACAAGGATCCCGATGGACTATGGTCTTCGATGGGGCTTCCAATGCCTTGGGTATTGGAATTGGTGCTGTAATCATCTCCCCTGAAGGTTTCCACACACCTTTCACTACCAGACTATGCTTCTATTATACGAACAACATGGCTGAGTATGAAGCATGCATTTTGGGTCTGAGGGCTGCCATTGATTTGAGGATCAAGCACTTGAATGTTTTTGGGGATTCTGCTCTAGTGATTAGCCAAGTAAAAAGAGATTGGGACACTAAGCATCCTAATATCATCCCTTACAAGGAGCTTGTGATATCTCTGATTCCTTATTTCTAAGAGATCACCTTTGAACACTTCCCTAGGGAGGAAAATCAGTTAGCCGATGCTTTAGCCATGATGTCTTCTATGTTCAAAGTCAAATGGGACAACGAAGCTCCTTTGATTACAATTGAAAGATTTGACGAACCTGCGCACTGCTACGAGCTCGACATTGAAAAGCCGTGGTACCATGAGGTGAAGAGATACCTTGAAGCACAAGAATACCCTGAAGGAGCATCCATCAACGACAGAAAGTTCTTACGAAGATTCTCAGCCAAATTCTTCCTAAGTAACAGAATCTTATACAAACGCAACCATGATTCTACTCTACTCCGATGTGTGGACAAGAAGGAGGCAGGGGAAATTATTGTAGACATGCATGATGGTTTCTTTGGGACTCACTCTAGCGGACATACCATGGCCAAAAGGATCCTGAGAGCTGGCTACTATTGGTCAACAATGGAGACTGATTACCATCAACACTCAAGAACTTGTCACAAATGCCAAATCTATGCTGACAAGGTCCATGTGCCTCATATCCCTCTGAATGTCATGACCGCTCTGTGGCCATTTGCAATGTGGGGCATCGACATGATTGGAGAAATCAAACCCACTGCTTCCAATAGACATCGCTTCATTCTTGTCACTATCAACTATTTCACTAAATGGGTCGAAGCCGCCTCTTTTGCCTCTGTCACCAAGAGTGCAGTAGCCAGGTTCATCAAACACAACCTCATCTACTGTTATGGTATCCCCGAAAGGATCATCACCGACAATGGTACCAATCTCAATAATACTATGATCACCGAACTTTGTACGCAATTCAAGATCCAGCATCATAAATCTTCTCCTTACCGGCCAAAAATGAATGGCGCAATTGAAGCGGCCAATAAAAACATTAAGAAGATTGTGCAGAAGATGGTAGTAACCTACAAGGACTGGCATTAGATGCTGCCATTTTCTCTTCATGGCTATCGCACTTCAGCTAGGACATCAACTGGGGCAACTCCCTTTTCTCTAGTCTATGGCATGAAAGTTGTTTTGCCAGTGGAAGTTCAGATTCCCTCACTAAGGATTATGAATGAGGTGGGCTTAAGAGAGGACGAGTGGTTTCAGACGAGATTGGATCAGTTGAATTTGATCAATGAAAAACGACTGGCTGCTATTTGTCATGGTCAGACATACCAGAAGCGTATGATCAAGGCTTTCAACAAAAAGATCAAGCCTCGAGTATATCAAGTTGGCGACTTAGTGATAAAGCGCATCATTCTGCCACAAGGCGACCCCATGGGCAAATGGACTCCCACCTACGAAGGGCCATTTGTTGTCAAGAGAGTTTTCTCTGGTGGTGCCATGATGCTGACTACCATGGATGGTGAATACTTCCCACGTCCTGTGAACACGAACATCGTTAAAAAATACTACGCATAATAGACATGTTAGGTTGACACACCTAAGCAAACTAAGGGCATCCCGGCAAACCAAAGGGTTTGGGGAAAAATTAGGGATATATGCAAAAGATTGTACACCAGGCAAGTTGAAAACCCGAAAGGGCGACTTGGGCAAAAATGGGTATCCTGGTGGGCTGAAAACCCGAAAGGGTGGTCTAGGCAAAAATTAAGGATTGAAAGCGTATAACTATGTCCCGGGGAATCACCACATTCAACTTTATCACCAAGGTCCAAGTTCAAATGGTCCAAGATCAAATCAACTTCTGTCAACAGCAAGGGGCATTCGAACACATTGGGGCAATAATAGAGTTGGAATGCAATAAGATCACTTTAACATGGCTATTATCTTTGTTTTCAAATTTTGTTTTCCTTTTGACGATTTCCTCTTACTAGGATCTCCGTCTCTTTGTACAAAAACACCTATTCATGGGCAAAATATCAATACAAATATACTTTGAAGTGCAAACCTTCTGTTTTTGTTTTGAATGCAAAATTGTCCAAAGACTAAAATTGAACGAACATATGCATGTGAACATAATTAAAACTATTTGGAACATGTGTCCTGCTAAGCAGCAATAAGCATCTCTTTAATGTATATGGAATATCCTCATAGAGTTGTTTCATTAGTATCATCCCTATAAGACGACTATGATAAACCTTTCCCCAATGGAGTTACCCACAAAGTCCCTTTGCATAGGTGGGTCCCCAGCCAAGAGTCTCAACCTCTTGACAGTTTTCTACCCATCTGAGTATAATTCCCCAACAGGGTTTACTTCTCCAACTGAGTATAATTCCCCAACAGGGTTTACCTCCCCAGGTGAGTTTAATTCTCCAGCTGAGTCAACCCTCTCCAGCTTGAGTTTTCCTCTCAAACTATTACAAATCAAAGGGCCACAACCCCTAATCCCCAGTGAAGTCTCCAACAAAATCTTTGCTATCTCCAAAAGTTGTTGTGAAGCCTGGAATCTGACCAGATAACAGTTTTAACTTCAGTAAGTTATTGTGAAGCCTGGACCCGACCAGATAATAGTACAACTTTCAAATACTATGAAGACTGGACCCGACCAGATAATAGTACAACTTTCAAATATTATGAAGCTTGGACCCGATGAGATAGTAGTGATACTTTCAATTACTATGAATCCTGGACCCGACCAAATAATAGTACAACTTTCAAATACTATGAAGACTAGACCCGACCAGATAATAGTACAACTTTCAAATACTATGAAGACTGGACCCAACCAGATAATAGTACAACTTTCAAATACTATGAAGCCTGGACCCGACCAGATAGTAGTGCTACTTTCAATGACTATGAAGCCTGGACCCGACCAGATAATAGTACAACTTTCAAATACTATGAAGCCTGGACCCGGCCAGATAATAGTACAACTTTCAATTACCATGAAGCCTGGACCCGACCAGATAATAGTACAACTTACAGTAATTATGAAGCCTGGACTCGACCAAATAATAGTTAACTTCTCAATACACTGTTGAAGCCTGGACCCGACCAGATAATAGTGTAACTTCTCCAAGTACTTTGAAGCCTGGACCCGACCAGATAAAAGTTTAAACTCTTCGAGATATTGAAGAATCTGGACTCAACCAGACAAGGGATTAATTTCTTTCTCCCCAATAGAGTTTGCCTCTACCCCAACAAGTTTACTGTGAAGCCTGGATCCGACCAGATATCATTTTAACTTCATCTTTTCAAGAAAGTTATTGTGAAGCCTGGACTCGACCAGATAACAATTAACTTTATTCCCTTAGAAATTCATTGTGAAGCCTGGAATCTGACCAGATAACAACCAATCCCCAACAAAAACTATGAAGCCTAGACCCGACCAGATAATAGTTATCACTTCAAGTTACTGTGAAGCCTGGATCCAACCAGATATCAGTTTAACTCTATCTCTTCAGACAAGTTTATTGTGAAGCCTAGACCCGACCAGATAACAATTAATTTCATCCACCTCGAAGATCTATGAAGCCTGGAACCTGACCAGATAACAGTTTGATTTTAAAAAAAAATTGCGAAGCCTGGAATTCGACCAGATAACATTTAATTTATTCCTCCCCAGTAAGTTACTGTGAAGCCTGGAATCCGACAAGATAGCATTTGACTTCCTCATCTTCAGCAAGTTTGTTATGAAGCCTGGATCCGACCAGATAACAGCTAACGTTCAAGAGATTATCCCCGGTAGAAGCATCCTTTCAACAAAGTTTGAAGATATGTATATTCTGCATCCCCAACAACAATCCAGGATTCAGCTTCCCAGGAAATTCTCATCAGTAGTCAGGGATTTATTTTCCCGGACAAGCATGCATCCCACATTCATACATCATAGAGTTCATCTTGTGAACATCATGCATACATCTGCATTTAACTAACCCTTTATCTCACAAGTAAAACATCAAGTTTTAGTATAAATCGACCAAGGATTTATGCTGATACTTCCTCCAGAGTTTACCATTATTCCTCCAAATGGCATCTATAAGCCCATTCCCAATACATCTTCGAGTGCAAATTTCTGAGCACTCTAGTGTTCAATCATCTTCCACCTTCAAGTTACGAATGGCAGATC
Source organism: Vicia faba (assembly GCA_948472305.1). Classification (NCBI taxonomy): domain Eukaryota; kingdom Viridiplantae; phylum Streptophyta; class Magnoliopsida; order Fabales; family Fabaceae; genus Vicia; species Vicia faba. The sequence goes on along the minus strand of OX451739.1, from coordinate 953,946,567 downwards.
CGCCAATCTAACTCTTCAGGTTTAAGAAGATTGAACAGGGGCAGTTGTTGCACCCCAAAATTTGACCTCTCATTTCTCAATAATTTCCTCCCCAAGATCCTCCATGACATCAAGTTTACACCACTGATACATCAATTTAGGCTTAAAATTGGCACAAGGGCAAAATGGTCAATTGCACACTGAAAAGTCAAACCTTGACTTTTGGAACAAAATCAAGTTTCAAGAATCACATTCCATCAATATATGAGCTTTATTTCATCAATAAAATCAAAATTCAGAATTACTTTGGAAAAGTCAAAATTCTAAGTATTTAGGAAAGATGATAAATTCATAACTTCTGGCCAGATTTTCACCATGATGCAAATTAATTCTGGAAGAACTTCTAACACGAGAATTGTAGAACTCAATGAAATCTCAAACATTGAAGAACACAATTTCTCCTAGAAATGCTGGGATTTCAAGTTATAACTCCTCAAAGACATGTCCTTAAAACTAAAACGTTCAGTAAACTCTGGACCTTTCCAAAACAAGATTTGGTTAGAACTTCTGGACCAGTTTTCACGAAGGTTCAATTAGAACTTGCAAGAGTAATTCAAAGAGGGTCTACAAAGCGTGTTACAAGCTTCCTGGAGAGTCCGAGAGCTCCTTCAGAACATGCTGGAGCAAAGAGATTCAAAGATCAGAAGTTGGATGTTTATTCTAAGTTACGATGATGTTGAACTTCTGACCCAGACTTAGGCTATGATGCATAATCTCCTATTACAGGATTTCTGTTTGATAAATCTCATCACCATTTAATGCTCACAACCACTTTTGAGTCTTTATCCAAAGGATTTCCCCACGTATGGCATAGAAGTACATTGATGTCCTTGAAAAGCAAAACTTTTGTACAAGTTTATGCTGGGCCCATGCTTTGCTTTTGCTTCTGAGGGTACTTTTCCTTAATTCCTACTTACAAATCCAGATTAAGCGCGGATAAACTACTAACCACCATACTTGTTTAACTTGCTTCAAGAACAAGTCAGCATCCTAGCATATGATGGTTGTACCTTTGATCACTCCAAGTTACAAAATCCTTGCCTATAAATTGGACTTCCTTTGCAACTGTAAAGAGGTCGAAAAATTGAAAAGAAAAAAAGCCTTGAAACCCTGCTAAAATTCCAAGAATCCGAAACTACAAATACAAATACAAAACCCGTTAGTTTTTGACTTTTGCATTCAAACTCCATTTTTTCTCAAGTGTTTCTTGACCAAAACCATCCATACATCTTCTGATATACATTTAGAAACCATCCTAAATTCTATTTTCAGACTGTAACACGTTCTCCATCAATATCCACCTCAAAAAGACAGAACTTTTCTTCTTGGCTGTTCCAGAATTCTCTAGCCATTCGTAGCCCAAGTTAAATATTATTCCAGCCCGCTGAGCACGTGAGGAAGCTGATCAGAACATCACAAGCAGTCAGAACTAGGCTCCAGCTCATAGAACACTTTCCAGCTGCAAGGTAAGCCTTTGCTGACTCTCATCATATTACTTAGGCATTGTTAGATTTACATGTTCAAAAATACAATGTAGACATCCTGATTCTAATGTTGTACATATTCTGAGGTTCCATGTATTTTTTGCCTAAGTAGGGAGAATATTAGTTCAGAACTTCTTAAGGAAATTAGGATTAGTAGATTCATGCTTGCTTCTGATTTATAGTTCTGATATCTTATATTTCTGAAACATGATGAAACCTGCCATAACTGTTATGTGCGCATTTTTTGTTGAGAAATGACTAAGTTGCAGATGATCTGATTAGCGTGGAAAAGGAGATGAAGTTCATCATCATAACTTACTTTATGTTATATGTTTATATTTTTGTTTCTAATACCGGATGTATAGCCACCCCAATGGTAGGGAACGCATGCATAAGACATTAGTGTTAAGGGTCTCGAGTTCTAGCCCCAGAAACACCCTTATTTATGTTTACTTCCTGACATTTTTTCCCATCCTGGACCAGAGCTTCTAGATATTTCCATCCAACAACATTATCACCTCACTTTCTCAAACAACCAGAACTTCTGACTTGCCAGTGATATTAGAACTTCTAGCTTACCAGCGACACTAGAACTTCTAAGTTTCCAGCTACATCAGAAATTCCAAACTCCCTCAACCACCAGAACTCGTGACCTTCCAGTAACGTTAATACACCTTATTCCCAGCAACCCCGGAACTTCAACGTACCCGGACCCAGAACTTCTGACCTTCCATTTTTCTACTAACATTTCTTTCTTGCAGCGTATCAGAATCAGAGTTTCTGGCCCTTACTTCTAATCTCTCTTATTTCAGCAAGGCGCTGATTCTGACCCCTTTTTTTCCCTTATTATTTTTTTCATCATCATTCTTATTTTCATTAATCAAAAACACCAAAAACATTTTTATATTCATATACTTTATTTTATTTCTTTTAAAATCAAAAGACCAAAAATATTTTCTTAAACTAATTCATTTAACAAAAACAAAAAAAGTTCGTTTTACATTCTTGTACATTATTAAATATGTTTGTAATAGATAATTAGGACTTTAATTTCTTACAATCCCCATTTATAAATTTGTACACCCCATCCCCCTAATGATGTAATAGCGTAGCAACTTTACTTTCCGCAATTTATCGCTTTCATATAAATGCTAGTAATTAGGGTTTGTATGGAAAGATAAAATTAACAAGTAGATAACTCTAATTCAAGATAAACAATGCATGCAAATCAAACACTATTCACACATGCACCTTTAGGGTAATTCCACTTGTTGCCTTAAAAAAATTGTCATGTTATGCATTTGGGATGTCTTAGCAAAAACAAATCGAAAATATAAGATCATAGTCCCTCGATGACGCTATCAATGTTACCTTTCAAATGATCTTAGTCCCTCAAGAGAAAAATTCTAAGACATCTCACAACATTGCTATCATGACTATACGATGACCCACGTCCGTCCCTTTACATCCAAAGATAAGGCTTCTTACCAATCAATGGTGAGATAGCAATATCAAAAGAACGGAAGAAATGAACAAAGACTTTTGAGTAGGTAGAAACGTTCTTAGTTTCATTATCACTTTCAAAACAAACATCCTTGCTCCATTTTAAAAAACAAACACTTTCAAAACAAACACCAAACACTTTCAAAACATGAACTATTTTCAAAAGTCCAACACTTTGTATACGTTCTTACGAACGAGAACTATTACAAAGTTTGCCTAAATGAAGACCCCTTTTCAAAATACTTTCAAAAACCACCACAAAGTACATTTTCAAACAAAAGCAAGTGATCTAGCAAGAAACTAAGAGCCCATAGATAAATATGGATGAAAAGGGTGCTAACACCTTCCCTTTTCATAATCTACCCCTCGAACTCAAGAAATAATCTCAAAGGTCTTTCCTGTTCTTTTCCACCTTTCCTTTTGGATAAAAGAAAAGTCGGTGGCGACTCTTGCTAACCGTAACATTACGATCAAACGCAAAACATCCCAAGTCAGTTCTCCCACCGTGTTACAGTAGGGATATCTTAGCAAAGACCCTCAGTTTAAAAGTCATCATAAAGATCATAGTCCCTTAATGTCCCTCGAGTTTCCTACGAGAAATGATCTTGTCCCTCGATGTTGCCTATATGACGAAAGTCCCTTCGAAATGCTAAGGTATCCTTACATGTTGCCTTCAATGACCATAAATGTCCCTTACGATAGTCCCTCAACATCCAACAATAGGGCTACCTACTCACTAATAGTAGGATAGCACTATCTAAAGGAAAGGAGGAAAAGAACATCCTTTTTCGAGTAGGTAGATAATTGTTAGGTACTTGCTCAAATTTTATTTTACACTTACACACTTTCAAAAACGCTTTATCACACTTTTGAGGACTGATACAAGATTTATCATGAAGCGAACAAAATATTTCAAAACACACAAACACAAACAGTTTTCAAAAATGATGAAGTACCTATGAGTCCGTGGAAAACCACGGATGGAAAGGGTGCTAACACCTTCCCTTTCCATAATCTACCCCCTTACTCAGTAAATCTCGAAAAAAGTATTTTTCTGTTCTTTTCACCCTTTCCTTTGTTGGATAAAAGAAAAGTCGGTGGCGTCTCTTGCTTACCGAGACATTTGCAAACAAAAAATGCAAACCAATATTAACAGTCGGTTCTGCCACCGTATCACAGTCATCATAGTCTTCAGCTTTTTTGGAGATTTTTGAGAAGATTCTTCAACAGCCAGGATGTTCTTGGCCGGTGACTGGGGCTCACCAATGATGGTGCCCGCCGTTGGGCCGGTTCCTTTCCTATTCTTCACCATTCTAAGTTCCAAACCAGTCAAGTTGGATTTGGACTCTAAAGGCCCTCCAGTCCCTTTTCGGGCAGCACGAGCAGTAGCCATCAATTTCTTTTGTTCTTTGACAGAAAGATCAGTCATCTTATCTACAAAAACATTAAAAAATAACATGTGAAGAAGGAATAAAAGATCCATAGACGATGACAAAATAAAAGGAGACTTACCCAAAAAGGTTGGAACCTCCTTATCAGGCAAAGGTAATAGGTCATTGACTTTGAATAAACAGAAGGAGTCTAGCACTTGTAGGGATTGGGTCTCGGTGTCACTCAATTTGTCATAATTAAACTCGAATATGGGTAAGGAGTTTCCAGTCCAGCATAAAGGAAACTTCAGATGACCATATGTGGCGTAGACGACTTGAGGGCACCTCGGTCCACACCTAACTCGAAGGAACCGGTCTTTGAAGCCTTTGTAATTGGTGGTATAGGCTTGAAGGAAGCTCTTACAAGGTACACCACTAATGGTAACCCAACTTCCAGATTCTAATTTTTAACTTCAAATAATGAGAAAAACAAACCAATGGTTGGAGTCACATCCAACGTTGTACGAACCATCTCAAAAGCTTTGATAAATCCCCAACTGTTAGGGAGAAGTTGAGATGGGGGCACGTTCATTATCTTCAAAATGTCTACCTCAAAGTCACTGAAGGGGATGAGGATAAGCATATCCTCTAACACTCTGACATAAAAATAAAAGAATTCGTCTTGTACTCCCTTTGGCCAGGAAATACAAACCTGTTCACCGGGAATGCAAGCCTCCAGAAACACACCATCCTCGTTTTTGATCGAGGACACCTTTCGTAAAGAGCGAAGATTCTCTATCTCCACCTCACCCATGGAGATTTGTTTATAACCCATCACCTCCTCATTAAAGGAGCCATAAGTTTCCATCAGGATTTCCATGGTACCTGATGAGGAAGATTCAGAGTTAGAATTTATAAAAGAGGCATATATATCTCCATAAACCTCCAGTATAATACGATCAAACTTCTCTCTACCTAATCCTATTTTACGATCTCTCATACATGTATGCCACAGTGTGTACCTCTATTCTACATTTTGGGTATTTAGAATGACACATTCTTCATCATATTCGCGTAAAACTACCATTTCCTAAAACAAAAGAAAATGTGCGGGAAAAATAAAGTGAAGGGAAAAGAAAGATGTCTGGAAGCGATTGTTGTTTAAAAGATTTGAAGAGAGGAATCGGGGGGCACTTGCAAAGGAAAGTAGGAGAGTCTTTATGGAACAGAAGAGGAAATTTTTTTATAAAAAAGAGAAGTTATGGGAAGTAATGACTAAAGAAGAGGAAATATGTGTAGGTTTCAAAAATTGCCTTAGTAATGATTACACCTAAAAAACTAGGTGACTGTTGGGAAACTAGGACATGAGCGTCACGCACGCCGGGAATGAACTCGACAACCGTCCAGTTATAGGAGCCCGGCCCGAAGCAAAATATCAATATTTACGTTGACCGAACATAGGGCTTCAAATAAAAGCCATATGCTTGTGGGGCTTATGTTCATACATAGATCCATTGTTCGGGCTAGGAGAGATAAAAAGGCAATATATGGACAAAAGGACAAGGATGACACATAAAAGCTTAGCTGGGTAATACCCTGGTTTGAGATCTTTATGCCTGAGCCTAGTTGTATAGTCGAAGGCATATGCTGTCGGCCATAGAGAAAGATGAAGAGGCATCAACCGGGCTTATACACAGACATTATCCTTGGATCGAGATGTTATATAGAGCTCGGCCTTGATGAGGCTGTTATAGAGTGAATGACCCATCAAGGGCGTAACCGCTCATCAATACATGACGAAGCATATCATGATAATAACCATCATTGGCAATGACTAACATTTCTTGCCTTATTGGAAGCTCAGTTACGTATGATGAAGAGTCACAACAGTTATAGGAAGTGATCAATAAGGTTTATGCACATCTATATATAGGGCTCTCGACTGAGGGGTAAGCAATACACATCGCTTGGAGCTCATGCATACTTGTGTGACCCTTCGAATCCCTTAATATCATAGAAAATTCACTCCCTCTTGCTTGAGGCTCTCCCCGATATCCTTCAACTAGCAGGGAAGTCACCCATTTTTAGTGTTTAGAAAGAACACCTCCCAAAAGAAGGGGAAGGGTATGAAAGAGGTGCATGAAACCAAATCAGCTCTTCATACCCTCAACACCATCGCTGGTGGATTTACTGGCGGCAGAGAAACCAACTCGGCTAGGAAGAAATATGCATGTGTCATGATGCATGTGTCTGAAGACATAGCCAAGGTCCGAGAGAATGATTTAAATCCTGTTAGCTTCTCCAAAAGGGATTCTTTCGAAATTAGTTACCATGAGAATGATCATATGGTCATTAAGGTACAAATTAGAGATTGGAACGTGAAAGGGTGCTGGTAGACCATGGTAGTTCAGCTGATGTACTCTATTGAGAAGCCTTCAAGGGAATGGATTTTGACATAAATGAGTTATTACCCTTCAATGATACTTTAGTCGGATTCTCTGGAGAACATGTGCAAGTATTAGGACATCTCCCGATACTGAATACCTTTAGAAGTGGCACGAATGCTAAAACGGTCAGAGTGAGATACTTGATTGTCAATGTCGTTTCACCCTATAACATCATCATAGGGAGACCTTCCTTTAATTCCTTGGAAGCTGCTCTCTCCACCCTGTACCTCTTTATGAAGTACCTTTTGGGAAATGGTCGGGTTGGGGTGGTTAAAGGTGATCAAGGGTTGACAAGGAAATGTTATAAAGACATCCTGAAGTTAAAGAAGAAGGTACAACCTGAAGAACCCGGGTACTCCAATGAGATGGAAGTCAACATGGTCGAATAGATCCACGAGATAATTCATCAGAAGACAACCTTTCTCCTCATGATGAAACAAAGAAAGTCCAGATCAACACCACACCCTTTGAAATAACTTATATCGGAGGAAATCTTTCTCAGGAGGAGGAAGAGGTAGAAATTGTGAGGTTGTTAAAGGAAAATGTCGATTTGTTTGCATTGAATCCCTCTAATTCGCATGGAATAGATCTCAATTTCATGTGTCATCATTTTCCATTAAATCCCGATACAAAGCCAATGTCTCAGAGAAAGAGGAAAGGTGGATAGAAAAAGAAGAAGGTTATAAAAGATGAGGTCGGGAAGCTGCTCGACGCCAACTTCATTAAAGAAATCAATATCCTACTTGGTTGGCCGATGTGGTTATGGTAAAAAAGAATAAAAAAAGTGGCGTATGTGTGTCGAATTCACGCACCTCAATAAAGTGTGCCCTAAGGACCTGTATCCATTATCGCAGATAGAACGACTCACTGATGAAACCTTAGGTTATATGATGCTCAGCTTCATGGACGCATACTCGGTATACAACCAAATCTGCATGAGCCTGACCGATGCGCCAAAAACTTCCTTCATGATAGATCGGAGTAATTATTATTATGAGGTAATGCCATTCGACCTCAAGAATGAGGGAGCCACTTACCAACGACTAATGGATAAGGTATCTTCCACTCAAATCAGAAGGAATCTGGAAGTGTATGTAGATGACATGGTCGTCAAAACCACCATGGAGAAACATCATGTAATAGACCTGAAAGAAACACTCACGTACATAAGGATATATGATATAAGGCTTAATCCAGACAAATGTATATTTGGAATACAAGCTGGAAAATTCCTTGGGTTCATGCTCACGAACCGAGGAATAGAAGCCAACCCGGAAAAATTCTAGGAGATCATAGACATGTGTAGCCCGTCTTTGAAAAAGAAGGTACAACAATTGACAGGAAGGTTAGCTGCTTTGTCTCGTTTCCTGTCATACGCTGGAGATAGAGCGATCCATTTCTTCGCGGACCTTAGGAAGTCGATGGAATTTGAATGGACAATATCATGTGAAAAGGAATTTCAAGGAGTAAAATGCTTCCTATCCTCTCCCCCTGTCCCAATGAGGCCAGAGGAGAATGCACCCTTGACCTTATAGCTGGCGGTCTCTGACAAAGCTATGAGCTCAGTTCTTGTGCGTGAAGGGGAAGATGGGGAATCATCGGTGTACTTCGTCAGCAGAGTTCTGAAAGGAGCTGAGCAGCGCTTCCATAAGATCGAAAAGTTGGCATTATCATTGGTGACAATAACCTGAAAGTTGACTTATTACTTCCAAGGTCATCTGATAACCGTAAGAACCAATTATCCTATCAACCATATACTGAAGAAGCCATGATATATCTGGAAGAATGGTCACATGGATTGTGGAATTTTCGAAGTATTATATTAAACTCACCCCGAGAACTAGCATCAAATCACAAGTGTTGGCCGACTTCGTAGTTGAGCTAAACAACCCAATACCGATTGAAAATGTAAGTAGGTGGACTCTTCACGTAGATGGTTTGTCTAACCTTAAGAGGAGTGGAGCCAAGATTGTTCTCGAAGGACTTAGGGACTTCATATTAGAAAACTCCTTAAGCTTTAATTTTCAGGATAATAATAACCAAGCGGGGTATGAAGCTCTTATAACACGAATGAAATTAGCTAGAGAACTTGGAGTCACCCATCTAGTGGCAAAAACTGATTCACAATTGATTGCAGGAAAAATGAGGGGGGAATATGAAACCAGGTAATTAGAATTATTAAAATACCCCCAAGTAGCACAGGGGCTGTCAAAAGTCTTCACAAAACTCGAAATCAATCACATCCCAAGGGAAGAAAATGTACGAGCCGACGTATTAGCCCGACTCGCTAGCACCAAGGAGTCTGGGTTAAACAAAATGGTGATACAAGAGATCTTGGAGATATCAAGCATTAAGCAGGAAGAAACCATTTCAATTGAGCATACCACTGGGTGGATGGCCCCGATAGAATAATACCCGATGCAAGGGATCCTGCCCGAAGACGCCAACGAAGCCAAACATATAAAAAGGTATTTACATGTTATCTAATAGTGTCTGATAAGTTGTACAAGATGGGAAGGTCCACGCCCATGCTAAGATGTGTGGAAGAAGCAGAGGTCTCCTTAATAATGAAATAGGTTCATGAAGGGGAATACGATAGCCACATCAGAGGAAGAGCCCTATCCGGGAAGATCCTCAAAGCTGGGTATTATTAGCCTCGAATGCTGCAGGATTATGTCGAATTCGTGAGTAAGTGTGACAAATGTCAGGTGTACTCGCCATTTATACACTCCCCGGTCAAGTTATTGCACTCCATCTTTTATCCATGGCCATTCTATCAATGGGGAGCGAACATGCAGGGACCATTCCCACTGCGCTCGGGCAGCTAAAATTCCTGATTGTAGTTGTAGATTACTTTACAAAATGGGTAGAAGCAGAGGTTATGGCATGCATCACCGCTGAAAAAGTGTGGCACTTCTATTGGAAAAATATCATTTTCAGGTTTGGTTTACCTAGAGTCATAATGTTTGATAATGGGACACAACTTACAAGCACAATCGTGGTGGAATCTGCAAAGATATAGGTATCCAAAATAAATTCACGTAAGTAGAGAATCCTCAGGCCAACGAACAAGCCGAAGCAGCCAACAAGATCATCCTAGCCAGAATGAAGAAGAAGTTAGAAGATGCAAAGGGCATGTGGTTTGAGTACTTGCCAGAGATCCTTTGGTTGTACCATACAACACCTCACTCCACCACCCGAGAAACACCTTTCTGGATGGTATACGGGGATGATGCCATGATACTAGTAGAGATCAACACCCCTACATGGAGGAGGGAACACTTTAATAAAGAGGTCAATAAGGATGATTTGAACAGATCTGCCGACTTGGTGGAGGAGGTTCGAGAAATGGCCCAGATAAGGGAGTTTGCAGTCAAGAATAGATTAACTAAGAGGTTCAACTTGAAGGTCAGACAAAGAGGTTTCCAACCGGGTAATCTAGTTCTCAAAAGGATTATTGATCCTAAGAACAAAGGAAAGTTGTCTCCAAACTAGAAGGGCCCTTACCGGATCCTTTAGAAGCTAACCAATGGAGCCTACAAGTTAGAAACTCTGGACGGTGTAGAAATACCTAAGACATGGAATGTATCCAATCTTAAGCTTTACTTTAGTTAAAACTATGTAATAAGGATGTAAATAAAATGTACAAGATGTATTATTTTCCCTTGCAAGAGCAAGGGTTTTTAATGAGGCACCCGGAGTGAAAACAAGTATTTGTAAAACTATTATAAAAAAGCAAAACAAATCGGTCAACCTCGCCTTCATGAAAAGGGGCTTTGATAGGGAAAAAAGCCCAAGTGCACTTAAAGCCTCTGGAAAATCGGTCAATCTTGCCTTAAGGCAAAGGGGCTCTAATTCGGAAAGAATCGCAAGCACACTTAAAGCCTCTGGAATAATCGACTCCGACCGAGTAATATTAATAAAACCTCTTGCCTAACTAAGCCCAAGCGCACTTAAAGCCTCTGGCATAAGTTGGTTAAGTCTCCAAGCTTTTGTCTGCTACTAAGCCGGTTAAGCTTCCAGGCCTATTTCCACCACTAAGTCGGTTAAGCCTCTGGACCTCTGTCCACCACTTAGTCGGTTAAGTCTCCGGGCCTCTATCTGCCACTAAGTCGGTTAAGCCTCCGGACCTCTGTCTGCCACTAAGTCGGTTAAGCCTCCAGGCCTCTGTCTACCATTAAGCCGAGTAATATGAATTAATACTCCCCACATAAGGGTCGAGCAATATGAATTAACATTCCCCACATAAGGACCGCGTTCCATAAATAGACCCTCCACATATAAAGGGTCGAGTAATATTGACACTCCCCATATAAGGGTCGAGTATCCCAAAACAAGGAAACTTTAAATCGAACGGATAGAGCCCAGTGCGGCGATTTAGAAGATGCAACAAGTTCACTTGGGGCTCATTATCCCGAAAGATGAACGAGTAAATAACCTCTAACCTTGTGCGGGTTTGGGGCTCTTAAAAGAAGATTCTAAAAGTTGATTTTATAAAAATTGCTGAGAGACTCAAAACCGGGTATACCATATTTAATGAGTACCCCTAATGGCATGATAGAGGTCAAATGAAAGGACGCTCTAGTGGTTTATGGATCCAGGTAATACTACATAAACGGACACCTACCGTCGGGCGAAATTTGTCATAGAAAAATTGAAAGCCATGGAAAAGCTGTTGAGGCTATGAAAGTCAAAATAATGCCTAATATTGCATGATCCAACACATACAGCCCGGATGAACTTCGTGTCCGAGGGGCTTATATATGTACACTAGATTATTTTGAAGCTGAGTAATAGAGCAAAAAGGAAATACGAGCAAAAACTAAATGATTACAAAGCCACGAAGGGCAAGTTCAAAAACACAAAGCCCGAAGGCAAAAGTCATTTGGAGTAACAAAAAGGGGGACAAATCACTCCCTTAACAAAAAATTATATAATTGTATCCTTATCGGATGACTAACAGAAACACAAAAAGTATCACACAGTCAGGTTCTGCTCCCCGTCACTATCATTGTTGATGTTCTCCTCGGAAGATGGATCTTTAGGATTCGACTGAGAAGATTGAGTCTTTTCCACTTCTTCGATATCTACAAGGCGGTCATTCTGTAAAACCTTAAAGTAGTCCATCTATGATATGGCCAAACCATAATGAAGACACAACATATGATCCTTGGTCCGCTTAAAAGCCTCATCACCAACAGAAATAATATCCACTTGAGACTTCATAAGAGCCTCCCTAAGCTCTTCAGTGGTAACCTTCAGCTCGTCATTGGTGGCCTTCTCCACCTTCAACCTCTCATTGAGTTGGGTAAGAGAAGCCTCAATCTCGCACTCTAGGGTCTCCATATGCTGTTTCACCTTACTCAAACTCTTCTCCACACCAGAAAACTTCTCGGACTGAGCCTTATGAACCTCCTTTAGTAAGGTTATCTCCTCCTTAAGCTTCAACTTCATCTTCTCACAATCATCACTAGAATTAAAAAGACCACGGGTCAGGATCACACACCTCATAAGTTAATAACTAAGGTTTTGTGTCATCTTATGTCGACATATGGTCTTGACCTTGTTGACGTCCTTAGTCGTGTTAAGATGATCATAGAGAAAGAGGAACCCATCAAACCTGTTAGACCAGAACTTGAATTCCCCAGAAGCCTGGCTATCTCCAGGTTCTCCCATCAAAGAAGTTATCTCCAAGTCGGTCCGACAAGCCTCGTCGCTCATTAGAGTCTTTAGCTTCTTTGGGATGCCCTGTTGAACCTCCTCCTAGATGGATAGAGCAGAGACTTAGGGATCGACCACACTTGAAGTATCCTTAGAGCCTGTCACCTTATGCTTTTTCAAAGCCCGAGTTTCCAACCCGGAAGGGTTTGACTTAATTGCAGAGGATCCACCGGCTCCTCTCTGGGCAGCTCTTGCCTCCAACATCAATTACTTCTGTTCAGCTACAGAGAGATTCGTCATCTTATCTACAATGAAAGAAAAAGACAGTGTGAGTATTATCCATAAATATGCGCGATTGCTAAACCAAAAACAAAAGCTATTACCAAGTCAATCAGGATTTTGTTCCTCGATTAGGAACACCATATCTTTAACCTTCATAATTTGGTAGGAGTCGAGTATGGTCAGAGCCTAGACTTCCAATTCACTCAGATTTTCAAAAGTAAAACCATATATGAGGGAAGGATCCCGAGTCTAGTAGAAAGGAAAGTGGGGGTGCCCGCCCAAGGTGTACAAAATCTGGGGGCATCTCGACCTACATTTTACCTTCAGGAACCGTTCCTTGAAACCCTTATAGTTAGAGATAGACACTTGGAGAAAACTCTTGCGGGGAAGATCGTTGATTTGGATTCAGGAAAGCTTATTGGCCCCTTTTACCTCATAAAAGGAAAAGAACAAACCCACTATGGGGACGATGTTCATCGCCTCATAGACTATTTCAAAGTCTTTTATGAAGCCCCACCTATTAGGATGAAGTTGCAAAGGCACGACACTCACGACCTTCAATATGTCGGCCTCAAATTTAAAAAAAGGTTATAAGGATTTTGAAGTCCTCCAAAAACTCAGCATAAAAATAAATCTTCATCAGTGATCTTCCGACGAAGTAACACACACGTTCTCCTGAGACACATGACTCTAGGATAATGTCACCTTCTTCCTCAGTTGAGGAGACCTTTATCCAAGACCAAAGTTTGGAGATCTTTGTATCGTCAAGCACGCTACTCTTGTAGTCCATGACTTTAAGTTTGAAGGGGGAAGACGCTTCCATCAGAAATTCTATAGAACCTGAGGAGAACGAATCATAGTTAGAATCACTTAAAGAAGTGAAGGTACAACCATAAACTTCCCTTGTTATCTGACTGAACTTCTCCTGACCTAAAGCGCCCTTCACCTCTCGCATGCATTGGGCCCATAACTCCTTCCTCTCTTAGGCATTTGTGGGTTTCACAATATTCCCCTCATCATCACACTCTCTTAGGGTAACCATTATCTAAAAGTTAGAAACGAAAATGAAAGGGTAAGGTAAAAATACCTGAAAAATTGAAGAACACTTGAGGAAGAATGTACGCTTTCTTCTAGAAAATGTAATGTCTTTCTGAATGCCAAAGATAAAAAAGGAAAGAGGAAAATAAGGTTTTAATAGGACCCATTGAATAGTACACTAGGGGGAGGAAACGTCACCCAATGAACACAAGTTTAGGTGAAAGTAATCATTACTCTAGGAAAGAGAAAACAAACGACTCTTCATTCCATGCCACATATGCAAGGATAGAGAACGGGTTGCAACTCAGTGTCGACCTTGATATTTTCTATGCCTTTCCTGATCAAATACTACATCCTTACAAAAAAGGATTTGAATTCGGGGGATTTATGTACATCCCAAAAATATCAATCCTGATCGGGTAATGAGACTGAAGGGGTAGCGAAGCTGGTGGTCAACTCAATGGTAAAATATACCTTGGGTGCATCTCAGCTAAGAGTACCAATCGGTCATCGTGTCTCCGAGTAGTAGCTCATATGTGTCATTGACCCGGATAAGGTTAGTGACTGAGACTCGTTTGTCCATAGTCGGTCATCAAATCAGCTCGTTAATGGTTGTAACCTTCGCTGACACATTTAATCCTATGTTATACAACTTTCAACACCTCTATTTATGGAGACGACGAAGGTCATGTAGTTATGAAACCCAAGAGTCACACATTAACTGAGGCTCTTGATGGCGTAAAAAGGAATACTATATAAGGGGCTCCCGACAGAGGGATAGGCAAGATATTATTCTTGGGACAATACGTACTATCAACGTAGCTCCAAAATCACCAATCATTCTACAAACCTACTTTAGTGGCTTTCTCTACATCCAGAAGAAAAAAAAACTGAATATTATTCTACGCAAGAAGAATAATATATTTTGGTTTTAATTTTTATTTAATGCAACGATTAAAATATATCAAAGCTAAAAATATATTTAGTCTTAAAATTAATTATTAAGTTGGTATTATGATTATATAGATAACAATTGGTTTTTACTCAATAACAATTTATTAATTAATAGGGAAGTTCTTTTTCTCATTAAAAAAAGAAATATTTGTTCAAAAACAATTCTCAATAAAAAAGAGTAATGTAATATGTACATTTTGGATTTTTATCCTTGTGTTTGAGAAAGTTTTCAATATATATTAATAATTGGATTGAGGCGTTGGCACCGTAGAACGCGAAATACTTCTCTATCCGGAATATACTCTGTCTTTTGTATTTTAACTAGGAAAGAGATGCTTCACACACGTTGGATCCGGGTTGGTATATACGTCCCAAAATTTTGTGAACCTAGTCTAGGACTGTCAGTCCAAAGGCATTTGACCGTTACAACACCCAAGAATCAGCCAATAATCACCGGTCCGTTACAACATTAATTCCATTGGTAAAGTAACAGATAATTCATTACACTAATTTAAAGACCATTAAAACAGTTTAAAATAGGGTTTATGCAAGGGACAATGTATAGGGGTGGATGAATGACAGAAAGGATGAACAAAGACATGAAAACCTTGGGATCACCAACAATGATGGTCCTTCATACCTCACCTTAAACACCAAATTTCCATTGCGTTTGCGATCCCTCTTAACTCGCATAAGGGGATTAATCTCTTTGCATGAATATTTTTTGTCTACTATGAAGTCCGATAAAACTAAGTTGGACTTCAAATTCTATTTACCTTACCAAAGGCATCGACAATGATGACACCATTACCAGCGGCGAATGTGAGACCAACGACGAAAACGTCGACCCCGATGATAGTGTCGCCAAACGCATATGGTCACTAGGGGTGGCAAAACGGGTCATGCTCGTTGGACCGACTCATTTGACCCACCATTTTTGATAGACTGAACTAAGGTTTTTCAACTCGGTACCTTAAGTTAGCCCGCCCCGCCTAACCTGCTTAAAAAAGCGAGCTGAGGCGGGGCGGACGGGTTTTACCTTTGAGCTTTTTGTTAAACTTTTTATTTTTTATTTTGAATTGAAACAACTTTAATTATAAAAATAACACTCTTTTCTTAGGATTATGTTTATTGTGTTACATTCTAAATTATTATACAGACAAATTGAGTTATAGTTGTAATGTTCTTTCTATAACTTTCTAATACTTGTGCTTGTTGGAAAAACTTGAAATAAAAGAACAATTATGTGACATGAAGAATTATTAAGTTGTCAATACATTAGATCTCATATTTTCTTTAGGACAGATGTTAATTTTAAGAAAATGAAGGATTTGATTAGTGTATACGCGAGACAAATTTATGATATAACTATTAAGGAATTAGTCAATATACAACTCTATATGATGTAAATAATGAGAAAGTCAGGTGTTTATATTTTATGCACTACTACTTTATACGTTGTGATGTTTTATGCAATGTTTTATACAGCTCTATTTTCATTTCAAAGGATTAAAAACAATCTATACCAACCTATTATGTCCACCAACGTGAACTGAACACAGTCATTCCAAGATCCAAATCCTTGTCTGGTCCAAAATCTTTCAATGTTGAAAAACATAAGCAAAATAAGAACATATAATAGAAAGCCAAACATGTAAAAAACTAATGAAATAAAGATATAAATTAAAATACCCGAGGAAGTCAAGAGTACTTTAGGTAGTGAAGAGAGAAAATGAGATAAAGTTCTTACACGTTCGTGTTAGAAATATTATTTACTATTGTTTTATTTATTATTTATGTTTTGATTAGAGTTGTCGTAGTTTATATGAAGTTTAGTTGAAGTCACCATACATGAGCTATATGCAGTCAGATTAATTGGACTTAGTCGTTAGCTCCAGATTAATAGGATTTAGTGGTTAGCTTAATTTTTGAAGTTGTTTTTAAGCAGTACTTTGTTTTGATCTTGGTAAATGGAATAAAATAGCAATTGTAGATCAATGGCAACTTTCAATGAGAATTTTGTGCAGGTTGTAATTCCTCGTTTTGATGGTCATTATGACCATTTGAATATGTTAATGGAGAATTTTTTGAGGTCCAAAGAGTATTGGCAAGTTGTTGACTCCGGATATACGGAGCCTGTGATGGGAGCAATTCAAACAGATGCGCAGAAGGCAGAACTGGAGGCATTAAAACTCAAGGATCTTAAAGCCAATAACTACTTGTTTCAGGCCATAGATCGAGAAACTTTGGAGACGATTCTCAGCAAAGAAAACTCCAAACAGATTTGGGACTCAATGAAGAAGAAATTTCAAGGGAATGGTAGGGCAAGACGAGTGCAGCTTCAAGCCCTACGAAGTGAATTTGAGATTTTACGCATGAAGTGAGATGAATCTGTCACATATTTCTTTGGAAGAACGATGATCATTTCCAATAAAATGAGAATTCATGGAGACAAGATGGAGGATGTGACCATTATTGAGAAGATTCTTAGATCAATGACAACAAAGTACAATTTTGTTGTTTGCTCCATTGAAGAATCCAAAGATATTGCTCCACTCACGATTGATGAATTACAAAGTTCCTTGTTGGTTCATGAGAATAAAATCAACAACCAAAACAAAGAGGAGCAAGCACTTAAAGCCTCGACTTATTCAAATATCTCTAATTTTAGAGGAGGCCAAGACGAGGGCAGAGGAAGAGGCCGAGGTGGTTAGGGTAAAGGGGATAATGCTCATAGCAGAAACCATAACAACAATCATGACAATCACCAGAATTTAGACAACTCGGGAAGAGGAAGAGGTCGAGGTGCCTATCATGGAGGTAACCATTCAAACAATTATCTCCCAAAATCTAATGTTGAGTGCTACCACTGTCATAAATATGGTTATTATCAAAATGAATGTAGAACTAACTTGAATGGCCAAAATGGAGAAAGGACCAATTTTGCAGAAAGAGAAGAAGATAAATTTCTCTTGATGGTGTGCAATGTGACTAAGGAAATTCCAGATAATCTGTGGTATTTGGATACGGACTGCAGCGATCACATGTGATTTGGATGAGTCTTTTCTTAGCACCGTCAAGTTCGGAGAAAACTCCAAAACTAATGTTGTTGGAAAGGGCAATATTATTTTCAAGGCCAAGGGAAATAAAAGTATCAAGACCTCTGATGTCTTCTTTACCTCATAATTGAAGACCAACTTGATTAGCCTAGAACAACTTCAAGAAAAAGGGTACGAGATTCTGATCAAGAATGGTGTTTGTCGGGTTCAAGATGAAAAATTAGGGTTGATTGCTAAAGTTAAAATGATAGATAATCGGTTGTTTCCATTAAATATGCACAGATCCACCGATTCTTGTTTCTCAGCAAAGATTCAAGACTCAACATGGTTATGGCATTTTCGCTATGGTCATCTAAATTTTGGATAATTGAAAATGCTGCAGCAAAAAAATATGGTGACAGGTCCTCCGAAAATCGCACCTCCAAGTTAGATTTTTGAAGATTGTGCTGTCAGCAAGCACCACCGAGACTCTTTTCCATCTGGAAAATCCATCAGAGCCAAGAAAGTGCCAGATGTGGTTTATTCAAAAATTTTTGGCCCTCTATATCCAATCTCAAATAGAGGTAAACAGTACTTCATTACCTTCATTGACGATTACAATAGGAAGACATGGGTGTGTTTTTTGAAAGAAAAATATGAAGCATTTGATGTTTTCAAGAAATTTTAAGTCTCTATTAAAAAGGAAAGTGGCTGCGTGATTACATCTCTACGTAAAAATCATGGTAGAGAGTCTACATCATGAATTCGCAAAGTTTTGCAAGAATCATGGAATTCAAAGGCAGCTTACAACAATATATTCACCTCAACAAAATGGTGTTTGTGAGCAGAAAAATCGCACTATTATGAACATGGTCTGAAGTTTGCTAAAGAGAAGTGCAATCTCTAAAACTTTTTGGCTCGAAGTAGTGAATTGGAGCCTCCATAATTTGAATAGAAGTCTGACTTTTTATGTTCAAAACGTGACTCCTGAGGAGGCATGGAGTGGAAACAAACAATTTGTCAATCATTTCAGAATTTTTGGGTGTATTGCCTATGCTCATGTACCAGATCAGAAAAAACAAAACTTGAAGGCAAGGGGGTGAAGTGTATTTTTCTTGGTGTTAGTGATCAGTCAAAAGCATATAAGCTTTATAATCCTAACACTAAGAAGATTATAATTAGCCGTGATGTGATATTTGATGAACATAATTTTTGGTTAGAGAATAAGAGTGTTGTTTTTCCTCAAGAGAAACTGATGGATTTTAATGAAATTCAAGATGAGCAGACTGCAATTTCAAGTGTGCAGCACCAGTCTATAGTGAAACAGCAGCCCTCAAAACCAACAATTAATAGTTCTGCACAAATTCTTGGCTCACCAACAACATCGACTTCAGAAACTCGTCCTCGGCGTGATAAAAGAAGATCTGGTTGAACGATTGATTATGAGGTGACTGGAGTAAATCAATTAGAAGGTTAACTAACACACTTTGTGTCTTTTACAAATTGTGATCCCATGGTTTTTGAAGAAGCTATTAAGGAACCAAACTGGAAAAAAAGCAATGGATGAAGAAATTGCTTCTATTGATAAGAACAACACCTAAGAGTTGGTTGATCTTTCACAAGGGCAAAAGACAATTGGTGTGAAATGAGTGTATAAGACAAAATTCAAGGAAGATGAAGAAGTTGACAAGTACAAGGCATGACTTGTCGCTAAAGGTTACAAGCAAGAGTTTGGGGTGGACTATACTGAAGTATTTTCTCCAGTTTCAAGACATGATACAATTAGAATGGTGGTTGTTGTAGTTGCACAAAATTCATGTCCCATCTTCCAATTGGATGTAAAATCAGCATTTTTAGATGATGATCTGAAGGAGCGGGTGTTCATTGATAAACCTCCTGGATATATGAAGTTTGGATGTGAGCATAAAGTCTATAGACTAAAGAAGACTTTATATGGATCAAAATAAGGGCCACGCTCTTGGTACAACAGAATTGAAGCTTACTTCCTGAAGGAAGGGTTTGAGAAATGTCCTTTTGAACACACACTTTTTGTGAAAAGTGGGGAAGGAAGAAAATTGTTGATGGTGTGCTTGTATGTGGATGACTTGATATATACAGGGAACGATTTAAGCATGTTTGAAAGGTTTAAGAAATCTATGATGTTGGGATTTGATATGTCTGATTTAGGGCAGATGCAATATTTTCTTGGCATAGAAGTAGTGCAATCAAAAGCTGGAATTTTATCTCACAAAAGAAGCATGTGCAAGAGATTCTGAACAAATTTTAGATGTCAAATTGCAATCATGCTGATACGCCTATTGAAGTAGGCTTGAAAATTGTTCGAAGTTCAGATGAAAAGAAGGTTGACAACCACCTTTACGAGCAAATCGTAGGGAGTATGATGTATTTAACATGAACAAGGCCTGATATCATGCATGCTATAAGTTTGATCAGCAGGTATATGCAAAATCCTAAGGAGATTCATCTCTTGGCTGCAAAGAGAATTCTTAGGTACTTGCTAGGTACTACTAGTTTTGGAATTTTCTACAAGAAGGGAGAAAATTCATATCTGATTGGTTATATAGATAGTGATTATGCTGGAGATATTGATGATAGAAAACTCCGACTATGTCTTTATGCTTGGTTCTGGAGCCATCTCATGGTCATCAAAGAAACAAGAGATAGTCACTCTATCAACTACCGAAGCAGAATATTGTTAAATTGTAATTCATATGTGTCAAAGAAGATTTGATTTGTTTTAGATTTAAATAGATTTGATTTAAGTCTAGAATAGATTTGATTAGATTTGATTTAGTAACAAAAAGATATTTTGGGCCTTGGGCTTAGGGTGTAAGCTCAGTTATAAATAGAGGGAGTAACCCCTATTTTTTATAAGAAAGTCAAGCAAGACAATTCAATTGTAATCACAGAATTTGCAGTTGCAAGTGATTAAGAAAGTTTTCCACAGTTTGTGGGCAGAGAGAAACTCTGCAGAAATAATTATCTTGTCTTCTTTTATTTGTTTTTCTCATAACTAATCATCATTGTGGTCGAAATTCATCATAATATTAGGTGGATTTCCAACATCTGGTATCAAGAGCTTTTGTTTCGATTCAAGGGAAGTGTCAATCAAGAACGATTGAAGGATTCACGATGATAAGTTATGGGAATGCAAACTATCCAGCAACGCTGCCAATTCTGAAAGTTGGCAACTATGAGAATTGGTGCAAACAGATGAAAGTCCTATTAAGGTGTCAAGGTCTTTGGGACATTGTAAAATATGGAGTCGAAGCGCTTGGCGAAAACGCTTCAGAAGAAGAAAAGAAGAAATACACAGAATCTGAGAAGCTGAGTTATAAAGCATTATTTATAATTCATCAATGTGTCAGCCCAGACAATTTCGAAAAGATTAGTGATTCAGAATCTGCAAAAGAAGCTTGGGAGATCCTTGAGAAGTCTTTTTGGAGGCGCTGAGAAGGTGAAAGAAGTGGGGTTACAAACTCACAAAAGGACCTATGAACTGCTTCAGATGGAAGACAGTGAAAACATATCTGATTTCTTCACTAGAGTTACAAAACTAGTAAATCAAATCAAGATATGTGGAGAAGCATTAACAACAAGAGTTGTTGTGTCGAAGATATTGAGATCTTTAGCTCCTAAGTTCGAACACATAGTGGTGGAGATA
This sequence comes from Vicia faba, assembly GCA_948472305.1. Classification (NCBI taxonomy): domain Eukaryota; kingdom Viridiplantae; phylum Streptophyta; class Magnoliopsida; order Fabales; family Fabaceae; genus Vicia; species Vicia faba. Next base: position 953,925,066 of record OX451739.1, on the reverse strand, counting down.
GAAGAAGGAAAAGACTTGTCGAAATTGACAAAGGAAGAGCTTCAAGGGACGCTCGAATCTCATGAACAAAGAATGAATGAAAGAGCTGCAGGAAAATCGAAGAGTGATGTGGCCTTGCAGGCACATGCAGTAAAAGAGACCAAAGGCAAAGGAAAGTGTTTCGACAGAGGTAGAGGTGGCTACAACAAATCGAATGGTAGAAGAAACCAAATCGAAGGAGACGTGTCGAATCAAAGAAGACCATACCAAGGCAACCAAAGAGGTGGTGTTGCAAATAGAGGAAGAGGTGGTGGTCGAAAACCTGATAAGAGTCACATTAAATGTTACAATTGTCAGAAGTATGGTCACTATTCGAGTGATTGTCCAGAAAAACGAAAGAATCAAGAAAGTGATGCAAAGCTTGCAAAACATGAAGAAGAAGAAGAGATGATGCTGATGGTCACAACAAGAGATGAAGATAGATTCAAGGACCAATGGTACTTGGATTCAGGATGTTCATCACATATGTCTGGAAGGAAAGACTGGTTTGTCAATATAAAGCCCTCAAAGAAAAATATGGTAAAATTTGCAAATGACAATACCCTGGCAGCTGAAGGTATTGGTGATGTTATGATTATGAGGAAAGATGGCAAAAGGTCAGTAATCTCCAATGTGTTGTACATACCAGGCATGAAGAGAAATTTGCTCAGTATAGGGCAGTTGGTCGAAAAGAATTATAAAGTGTCAATCGAATATAAGTTGATGAGAGTCGTTGATGCAAATGGGAGAGTAATCTTGAAGGCTCATATGTCTCAAAATCGAACCTTCAAGATTGAACTAAATGTGATGGAGCACAAGTTCCTTTCGACTGCAGCTAGCAGATATGAATGGATATGGCATTATAGACTAGGTCATCTCAACTTCAGAGACATCAGAGATTTGAAGAGAAGAAATATGGTTTCAGGATTGCCAGAAATTGACATTCCAAACGAGGTATGTGAGGAATGTGTGCAGGCGAAGCAACACAAGAATAGCTTCAACAAAGATTCAGGAAGCAGATCGAAGGCTAATCTTGAAGTCATATACTCTGATGTATGTGGACCAATCTAGGTGGATTCGATGGGAGGTAACAAATACTTTGTTACATTCATAGATGATTTCAGTCGAAAGCTATGGACTTACCTGATCAAGAAGAAAAGTGAAGTGATCGAAGTATTTACCAGGTTTAAGTCTATGGTCGAAAGACAAAGTGGTCGAAAGCTCAAAGTTTTGAGAACTGATGGTGGTGGAGAATATGTGTCAAAAGACTTCGACATATTATGTGAAAAGGAAGGGATTGTGCATGAGGTGGTGCCACCCTATACTCCACAACAAATTGGAATTGCAGAAAGGAAAAATCGAACCATCATGAATATGGTGAGAAGTATGTTGAAAGGCAAGAGTTTACCTAAAGAGTTTTAGGGTGAAGTTGTTTCGACTGCAACATACATTTTGAACAGATGTCCTACAAAGAAGCTAGAAGGAATTACTCCAGAATAATGTTGGTCTGGTGTGAAGCCTAGCTTGAGTCATCTGAAGGTATTTGGATCTATTGCACATAGACATGTGCCAGATCAGTTGAGAAGAAAACTTGATGACAAGTCAAGTCAAATGATCCTAGTTGGATATCATTCGATAGGAGGCTACAAGTTGTTCGATCCAGAGAACAAGAAGATTGTAATCAGAAGGGACGTGATCATAGATGAGTTTAAAGAATGGGATTGGACTGCAAATGTCAAGAAAGATTCAGTGGGAATCCTATTCGAAGAACCAGAAACTCAAGTCGAAAGAGAAGTTCGACAAGAGGAACCAGCAGATATACCAAGTACAAGCAGACCTCAAAGAACAACACGCATGCCTGCAAGATTGCAAGATTGTGTGATTACATCAGATGATGTAATAGATAATGAAGGTGAGCTGGTACATTATACTTTATATGCAGATGTCGAACCTGTTAATGCAGCTGAAGCATTAAAAGATTCGAAGTGGGTGAAAGCAATGAACGAAGAAGTAAAGTTTATCGAAGACAACAACACTTGGTCACTTGTCGAATTGCCTCAAGGCAAGAAGGCAATTGATGTCAAGTGGGTATACAAAGTGAAAACGAATTTGAAAGGTGAAGTAACTCGACACAAAAGCAAGACTTGTGGCGAAAGGATTTCTACAGAAAGAAGGAATAGACTTCGACGAAGTTTTTGCACCTGTTGCTAGGATTGAAACAATCAGGTTGGTTGTTAGTCTAGCAGAAATAAACAGTTGGCACATATGTCAGATGGACGTGAAGTGTGCATTCCTAAATGGACCCTTAGATGAAGAAGTCTATGTTAAACAACCAGTTGGGTTTGTGAAACATGACGAAGAAAGAAAGGTGTACAGGCTACATAAAGCCCTGTATGGATTGAAACAAGCTCCAAGGGCTTGGAATAAGAAAATTGATAGTTTTCTAAGGGATAAGGAATTTGTGAAGTGCACAACTGAACATGGAGTATATGTAAGAAGAAGCAAGAGTAAATTGCTTATACTATGTCTCTATGTAGATGATTTGTTGATAACAGGTAGCTGTAAAAGTGAGATCGAAGACTTTAAAGGTGATCTCAGCAAGGAATATGAAATGTCTGATTTGGGTGAGATTTCATATTTCCTTGGTATCGAATTCTACAAGAGCAGTAGAGGTTTGATGATGCATCAAAGAAGATATGCAGGAGAAATTCTCAAGAGGTTTGAGATGGAAGAATGCAACTCAACTTCGACACCTGCAGAACCAAGACTGCAACTGTCGAAAGATGCAGATGAAGATGATGTTGATCCAACCCAATACAGAAGACTTATTGGATCATTAAGATATCTTTGTCATACAAGGCCTGACTTAGCATACAGTATAGGTATGGTAAGTAGATTTATGCAGAAGCCAAAGGTATCACATCTAGCAGCAGTGAAGAGGATACTAAGGTATCTCAAAGGAACTTTCGATTATGGCATTTTGTTTCCTGCAGTTGATAAAGGAAAATAATGCAAGTTAGTGGGATACACTGATTCGAGTTGGTGTAGTGATGCTGAAGATCGAAAGTCAACAGCAGGATATGTGTTTATGCTAGGTGGTGCAACAATTGCTTGGAATTCGAGAAAAGAACCAGTAGTGGCATTATCATCATGCGAAGCAGAATACATAGCTGCTTCTCTTTGTGCATGTCAAGCAACTTGGATGGTGAACTTGGTCGAAGAGATAACAGGGAAAGATCATGGAGCAATTACCATGAAGATAGACAGCATGTCAGCTATTAATCTGGCAAAGAACCCAATAGCATATGGTCGAAGTAAGCACATCTAAATGAGGTTCCATTATCTTCGAGAGCAGGTAGCAGATGGGAAGATGAATTTGGAACACTGCAGAACTGAGAATCAGATTGCAGACATCATGACGAAGGGAGTGAAAGTCGAAGTATTCTGAAAGCTAAGGGCCATGATGAACATAGACAGTTTAGACACAATGAATTAGGTGGTGTGTTAAATTGTAATTCATATGTGTCAAAGAAGATTTGATTTGTTTTAGATTTAAATAGATTTGATTTAAGTCTAGAATAGATTTGATTTAGTAACAAAAAGATATTTTGGGCATTGGGCTTAGGGTGTAAGCTCAATTATAAATAGAGGGAGTAACCCCTATTTTTTATAAGAAAGTCAAGCAAGACAATTCAATTGTAATCACAGAATTTGCAGTTGCAAGTGATTAAGAAAGTTTTCCACAGTTTGTGGGCAGAGAGAAACTCTGCAGAAATAATTATCTTGTCTTCTTTTATTTGTTTTTCTCATAACTAATCATCATTGTGGTCGAAATTCATCATAGTATTAGGTGGATTTCCAACAAATATGTTGCTGCAACAGCATGTGCTTGTCAAGCAATTTGGTTTAGGAGGATTCTTAAAGGGTTGAATTTTGTGCAGGAAAAGAAAGTTGATGCTACTGCAATTTACTACGACAACAATCCATCTATCAAATTGTCCAATAATCCTGTTTTATATGGAAGAAGCAAGCACATGGACGTGCAATTTCATTTTATCCGGATTCTCACAAAGAATGGAGTGATTGAACTTCACTATTGCAGAAGTGAAGACCAAATTGCTGATATAATGACAAAGTCATTGAAGGTGGCTGCATATCAAAAGTTCAGAGCATTCTTGGGCGTGTGTGATAACTGTGTGTGATAAACTGAATGTCTGAACACTCTCGGTTTAAGAGAGAATGTTAAAAATATTATTTATTCTTGTTTTATTTATTAATTTATGCTTTGGTTAGAGTTGTCCTAGTTTATCAGAAGTTTAGTTAAAGTTAGTAGACATGTAGCCAAATTAATAGGAGTTAGTGGTTAGCTTAATTTTTCAAGTTATTTTTAAGTAGTACTTTATTTTGATCTTAATAAGTGGGAAAAAATAACAGTTTTCTTCTCCTTGTACGTGTGTTTTTTCTCTCTAAAATTACCAGTTCAAGAAATATGCAAAAGAAATGATTCAGAGAAGGATGCGGAAGGAATGGATGGTATGGTGGCTTTTTGGAACATGATGGAGTTTGACGGCAACCCTAATTTGCTACGAAAGCAAACACAAGATTTGAGAGAGATCGAAGAATCAATAACCCTAATCCAAAGATATATGAATGTTTAGATTGGGCCAATCATGAAGGCCAGCTTGGGCCAAGACCGTTTTGCTCATACTACTATCTATTATTGGACGGATTCGGAATCCGACGGTCCACAATTTACCACCCGAGACCGAACGAAATTAACCTAGGGATGTCAATGGGGCGGGGCGGGGCCGGGGGGACACTTCCCCATCTTTTTCCCCGCCATCAAATTCATTCCCCGTCCCCGTCCCCGAACTCCGTCACGGGGGAATTTCTATCCCCATCCCCGTTCCCCGCGGATCCCCGTTCCCCGCGGGGATCCCCATAGATCCTACATTTATTCATTAATATTTTATTTTTTTAAAATGTTTATATTTTCTATAAAAATAAAAAGCACAAAGAATTCACATATTTATTATGTTATTAAAAAATACTAGTATTTGACATTTATTATTTTTTATTAAAAATACTAATGGAACACAAAATAATAATATTTTTTTATAAATTTCTATAAAATGCTATAAAATTCAACAAAATGAACTATAATACTTTTTAAAGTAACAATATGCCTAAACAACTAAAAAAATCCAACAACATAATTATGCTTAAAAAACTATACTTCATCAAAACTAATAAGAGATAATTATAAAATTTAGCATCATGAGTATGCTTGAAAAGCTAAAAAATACTTCATAATAAGTCAACTAAAAGCAAAAGTCAACATATCTCTATTTGCTCAATTGATAACACACGTAAAGTAGAAATATCAAAATACTTAAAACAAATTTACATATAAATAAACTAAAATATTAAGCAAAATATCCAAACAAGTAATGATCAATCATGTCTCTCTTTCCAACTTCTCCTTGCAAGGTCTTCTTCCTCATTCCACAATTAGATATGACTTTCTTTTTCCTACGAAAAGTAAACAATCAATAATTATATTTACTTAAAAAAATACTTTAAAAACTAAAAGGTAATCAACACTAATATGTAAATTACCTTATTATCATCATCATCATCATCATCCATATCTTCATCCACACATTCGAATTGAGTCAACGTTTTTGAATAACCTAAGAAACAAATAGCTAAATTAAAATTTAAAAATCCTTTTCAATTAATCTTGTAAAAGATAAAAATATATTACCTTTTATATCTTTTCGGATCCAATCTTGAGTGCACATCAAAGCCTCTAAAGTGTCTTCCTTCAACCTACTATGTTGTTGACTTAAAACACGACCACTAGTACTAAAGGCGGACTCCGAAGCAACGGTAGAGATAGGAATTGCTAAAAAGTCCCTTGCAATCTTTTGCAAAGTTGGAAATTTCAAACCATTTTGTTTCCACCATCCTAAGATGTCAAAATTTTCCTTTTTTTGTTTATCAAGCAAGACACCATCTTCCAAGTAGGAAGTAAATTCTGACTTGACATTTGTAGTTGAAGTATTTTCCATCACATATTCCGAATAAGCCTTCTCCCAATCTTGACTTGTGACATCAATGTCATCTACCAATGTTGATGCACCAACTTCACTACTTGTAGGAACCATATCATTATTTGGTTGATATTCTTCAACTAAATCTTCACACATTTGTATTACCTTTTCCAATTCTTTGGGAGCATTATTCCCATACATAAGTGGGAAGAAGTAATTCAACAAAGTTATTTTATATCTAGGATCCAAAACAGCCCCTATTGACATCACCCCATTAATCAAACTCCAATATTTGTCAAACTTCACTATCATACTTCTTGCCATACTTTGTATAGTATCACTAGAAGAATCTTCCCACTTTCTTAAAGCTAATCTTATTTGACAAACTTTGGGAAAATAAATGTTTGATGTTGGATACTTAGTACCCGAGAACAACTCAGTGACACTAAAAAATAATTTCAACTTGTCACAAATTTCTCTTGCCATTTTCCAATCTTCTTCACTTGGTGCACACTTATATTGGGAATCACGGCGTTGTTTTAAACGTTTAAAAACTTGTTCGTAAGGCAATGCAGAAGCAAGCATTAAATAAGTAGAGTTCCATCTTGTTCTACAATCTTGTGCAAGCTTCTTTTCATAAGTCATGTTCAATTGATTACAAGTTTCTTTAAATTTCTCCTCCCTCTTTGGTGTTGCTACCCAAAAACCGACACTTTCCCTAATCTTTTCAATTGAACTAGAAATTGTTTGCATGCCATCTTTCACTATCAAGTTTAATATGTGGGCGCAACAACGCATATGAAACAATTTCCCTTTTAAAATAAAAGAAGAAGGTGACATCTTATCAATCAAATGGTCAATCAGAGCATCATTGGTGCTACAATTATCAACGGTTAATATTGACAATTTTCTATCAATATTCCAATCCATCAAACAATCTACCAAAAAATCACAAATGACCTCAGCAGTATGTGGCGTAGGGACATAAATGAACCTAAAAATAAATTATAATAAATATCACATAAAATAACTATATTATAATAATAACGTAAATGGAAGGGAGAAGTTACCTGATGATTCGATTCTGCAAAATCCAATTTTCATCAATGTAATGAGCTGTAACAGACATATATCCTTTGTTCTGGTTGCTAGCAGTCCACATATCAGTAGTTATTGCAATGCGGCTTTTATTCTTTGCAAGTATTTTCATTTGCTTTGACTTCTCACTTTCATACAACTTCATTATATCATTCTTCATGGTGTTGCGAGAAACTATCTTGAACAAAGGTTGAAGAGAATGGCTATAATTTCTAAAACCAATATGGTTAACCATCATGATGGGATATTCATGCAATATAATCATCTTCGCGAGTTCATTCCTAAAAACATCTTGATTAAATGTATAATTTCCAACCACAAATGATTCATGTCTGTTTCCGGATTTTTTTTCTGTCACTTTAAGCATTTTTGTTTAGGACCTCTCTCTGTGCGTTTTGGACATATGCTAATATGATCAAATAAATGTTTAGTACCATTTTTTGTATCACCACCAATTTTCTTATCACAAGATTTGCATATAGCCTTCCAAATGCCTCCTATTTTTTGCCTTTTAAAATAGGGTCAAGCATCTGATTTTAATCCCCTTTTGTTAGGACTTGTAGTGGGTTCAACGGGAGCTTCAGGATCTTGATTTTCTATATTTATTTCATTTGGAGTAGATTGAACTTCCTGTGTGAGTGAAACTCCACTACTTTCTATAGGAACTTCATTCCCTTTCAAAGCAAAATTAGGACTATTAGATGATTGAACTTCACCAACCATTCTTTTACCAAAAACCTGGCACACACAAACACAAATTTTAAAAGGCTACATGGAAGTAGAACAAAAATAATAAATATATGAAAAAATAATAAATAAATGAAATAGTAAATACATGAAATTCACACAAAAAATAATTAATAAGAAAAATCTTATATTTCTAAATATATGATGCATTACACATATTTCTAAATATGCCTTATTTACTGTAACTTTTCAATTAGAAATAATAACATATATTAATTAATTATATACATTGAGAATATATTTATTTACCTATATACATGATATATTTACTCGTGTAAAAAGTTATATGTTATTATTTCACTTAATGGCTTTGGTTTTATAATTAGAAATATAAGATATATATTTTTTTTATGGGTGATAGCATGATATATTATTGTTTATATGTTATTATTTCATTAATAATTAGAAATATAAGATATTTGGTTTTTTTTATGGGTGATACCGTGATAGCATGATATATTGATTCATTTAAAAAGTAATATTTTTTTTGTTTAATATAGAAAATTAAATTATAGTGTGATATATTAATAAAAAATAGGAAAAGTATATTTTAATATTTTTTAAGGAAAAACTGACGACATTATTTTAATTACAAATGCATAGTATAGATAAAAAATGAACACAAAAATATTTAAAAGGAGATAAAAATGAGAAATTTTTTGATTATTTTATATTTTTTTAATATGCAAATGATTTGATAACTCTAAAATTTCTAAACAATTTAATTTAAATTTAATCAAAATAATCAACTTTTCCTATAAGCAATTACATGAACAGGTTTATGAGAATCAAGGAGAAACAATCTACTTTTTTCTATAAACAATAATATAAACAGATTTATGAGAATCAAAGAGAAATAATCTATTTTTTCCTATAAATAATTACATGAACAAATTTATGAAAATCAAACCTTATTGATGAAATTGTAAGAGCTGTGAATAATGGAAGCACACCAAATAGAGAAGATGGAATTGGAAGAGGAAGATGAATGGAGATTTGACTGGAGAAGAAAAAAAGGGGTCTAACGTGTGAGACTCTAAATGTCTGGCAGAAGAAAATGAAACGCTTCAACTTTTTTAGGGTCTAATATTTACATTTCTCTCTCTTAATAAATACATGAATATTTATTTATTTATTTTTATAAATAAACATAAAGGAAATGACTAAAAAACCTAATCTAAAATATATATATATTAAATTAACTATATTAAAATAATAGGCGGGGCGGGGTCCCCGCGGGGCGGGGGGTGTATTCCCCGTCCCCGTCCCCGAAATGTTCTCGGGGGAATTTTTCTCCCCATCCCCGCCCCCACGGGGGAAAATTCCCCATCTTTGGGGCCCCGCACGGGGCGTTCCCCGCGGGGATCCCCATTAACAGGTCCAAACTGACATCCCTAAATTAACCACTACTATCCAGTTGAACGGCCCGTTTAAACCATAAATCCAAAATAACCCGATCCATTGTACAAAATCTGGTTCGAAACAATCGGTTACCTTCGGATGGTGTTTGTTTGTCCACCCCTAATTATGAATTATGGCTTTGACTGGCATATGAATTGGTTATTTAACTTCGTATTTTAAGTGCCAAAACAAAATGTTGGAATAATGATACATAAATGATAAGCATGATAGATCTTCTCCTGACACTGTTATGAGGAATCTTAACCCCATTGCTTAACACACGTTTCCTCTTATTAAGGCCAGGTAATCACTTCTATATTGCCTCCTTGCCGTATGTAATAAGGATATTAAAATAAGTTCTTTGTATTGTTTCTGAATTTTGTGCCAAGTTCGTCAAAATAACAAGGAGTTGTCTACATAGACCTAAAGCAGTAGTTTTCCAAAGTTAACGAGTGAACATCCTCGTATATCATTTGAACTCAACAAGTTATTGCATAGAGGAATGACAAGTCGCCCACCAAAATGAAAAATACGTCAAACAACATCAGGAGTATCTAAATACGAGCTAATGGAACTGATCATGAAAGCATTGATTCATCAAATGAAGATCATCAACAAGACCAAGGCTGAAGATAGGCCAATTATTTTTTGAATAATGAGAGTTATGTTCTCTACCATTTTTAATTATTTTAAAGAATTTTTTTAGAATTTACTTTAAGTAATGAGTGTCGCTCCTTTTTCATGCGTGGGCAGTGGCGATTTCAGAAATTTTCTATAGTGCAGGCTAAAAAATAATTGATATATTTTGACTAAAGAAAAATATTTTAAATTGTCCCAAAATACATAGTATAACGACAAAAAGAGTTAAAATATAAAAGAGCTTACAATTGTCTTCAACGGATTTTCATATTTTTAAAATGTTCAATGATTTTTTCATTGTCCACTTCATCAAATATGCCACTCTCTCTATATATGTAACTAAACATTCATTCAACCACTCATCTCCCATACGACCGCGTAAACCATTCTTCACAAAATTCATGGTAGAGAAAGATCTTTTAACAGTTGCAGTTGCAGTTGTCACATGTAAAATCAAAGCTAACCTCACAAGTAAGTATATCATTGGGATACACAATATGCTTTTTAGTTTTCACCAACATTTCAGAAAGTTCAGTGATTCCTTTTAACTTTGAAAATTGATCATCAGACCAAAGATCTATGATAAAAGTCTCAAACTGACTATTAAGCACCATAAGCTCCACATGAGAAAATTCTGATAGATAAAACTTAGTTAAACGAATCAACTTCTCCTTATCAAATATAAAAAGTGAAGCTCTTAGATTTAAGCTTGTTACACAAAGAAGCGACTCAATGTTCACCTTGGTAAATCTATTGTTAAGCTCTTGAAGTTGTCTATCGATCACTTCATAAAATAACTCAACTCGAAAACGATGTAGATTTGAAATCTTTTGAGCTTTACGCTTCGATCTTCCTTGTGTAATGAGTGGATCATCCATATCTGGAATGCTTATATTTTGTTTCTCACAAAATAATTATACTTCATTTAGTAAAGTATGTCAACTATTATCTCTCATACTTTGTAATCTGTCCTTGCAAACTCTAACTAATGATATATCATTTACAATATCTTGATCACTTCTTTGCAATGCTTGAGATAAATTATTAGTAATTCCAAATATATTTTTCAAAAGATTGTATACATTTCAATAAATGACAACCTTCAATTTGTTGATCTGATGATGAGCCATTTTCCTCAATAAATTCAAGGACATCAATTACTGAAGTAAACAAATAGATCAAGCTAAGTATTGTACCATAATGTGAGCCCCATCTTGTATCTCTGACACATTTCAATGTAGCTTCTTGATTTAAGCCAAACCAGCTAAAAATTTTACCAATCAATAAAGCTTCTTGAACTTTAAGCATTTGACTTTCTCTAAGAATTTCTTGACATTTCCATGAACCTCCAACAATGTTAGATACATTGTTAACCAAACTAAAAAAACAACCAACATCAACTTGCTTTTTGGCAACAACAACAAGTGCTAATTGAATTTGGTGAACAAAACAATAAACATAGAAAGCATAACTGTTTTCTTTTAAGATCAAACTTTTCAGCCCATTAAATTTACCTTTCATATTACTAGCCCCATCGTAACCCTTTCCACTCACTCTTGACAAACTTAAATTATGTGTTGCAAACAATGAGTCCAATGCTAACTGTAAAGATATAACACTTGTATTTACAACATGAACAAGACCAAGAAATCACTCAATGTCACTTCTTTTTTTACCAACATAATGTAAAACAACAAACATTTGTTCCTTAGTTGATGTATCTCGAGATTCATCAATTAAAATGGTAAAGAAATCATCTCTAACATCATCAACAATAATTTTTATGGTCTCACAAGTCGTAGATGTCACAATATCCTTTTGAATAAAAGGTGACATTAATTTAAGATTTCCACGAGCATTTTTTAGAATCATATCAAACTCTTTATCATGTATTGAAACTAAATGTATAAGCTCAAGAAAATTTCCTTTATTTTTTGAAGTAATTGACTCGTCATGTCCACGGAATGCCAATCATTGCTTCAATAGGTATCGAGTACAATCACTTGTTGAAGTCAATATTCTCTTTTCATTAAATCTGATTGTTTACTGATAGCAACTTCAATATGTTATTTTTGATTCATTAAGGCCTCACAACTTCTCCAAGCTTGATTGTGAGCACTGCTAACATTTCCAACATGTATATTCAACCTTTCATTTTTCTTACAATTTGAAGAATCGTCAATGAAAAAAGCATCACTACTTTTTTGTTTTCCAATATCAAATCTCACGGGATAACAACACAAACAAAATACAACATCTTTTGACACACTATATTCTAATCAATTTTCAAATTCTGAAAACCAATCAGGATTAAACTTCCTAAAAAGAGGTCCAATTTTTCTTTTTGGAAAATCATGCTCTCTTGATTGACAAGGTCGTTTTTGCAAGTAAGCTCTTCAAATGTTACCTCGGTCATTTGGGTGATAACATGAAATTTTTTTCCTTTCCCCTGGATCGGCTCGAAGATTGTTGCATAAAACAACTTCTAAAAATCTCTTTTCCTCACTCATTATTGACCTTAAAGGTGTTGATAACTTTCTAATTTCAACAATTTCTTGAGACTCTAATGTAAATTTTCTTTTAAAATATTTCTCCATTTTTAGCACACTAAAAAAAAATTTATATCAAAAAATGAAAAATAACATACATTAATCTTAATTCAAATACTATTTGTTGATAAGGATCTTCTTAAACACCTAATAAAAAAAACCATTTCTATAATTTTACAATGTTAAAGAGAAATATATGACAAAAATAAAATTATCAAAGAAAAACATACCTCTAAATATTAGTTGCAAATGAGTGGTAGATAAAGTCACAAAATTAAGTTGATGTTAAACTTACTCTTGAAAGAAAATAATGGAAGAGGAAGAAACAAACACAAATATCAGATGAAAATGTATGAATAGTAAGAACTGTGAGAGAATATGAATAAAGTTAAGAGAGAGAATGAGTGGAGATTGTAATTGAATTTTAATAGTTAAAACAATTAAAAAATATAAAAAGTAAATGATAATAATTAAAAAAGAAACAAAAGAGTTGAAATTGTATTGAGGAGATAAATACAAGTTAGTGGGGGTAGTTAGAGTTATATGGGGGTTGAGAAAAATAATTAATACTAATTATTAAAAGCATTTTTTTTTTGTTTTGTGTGGTTTTGAGCCCTATTCCAATCATAGTAAATTTGTTCCTCTGAGTGGGTAGGAGGCGCCCCTCCTAGTTAGCTTTTAAAATTGGACAAGATGAACTTGGAATTTCGGAAGAGCCTATATCTCATTAAATAAATTGAACTCTTAAATGAAGGATCAATATACAATACAATCAAAAGAATATAAGACGTTACACGAATTAAACAAATTAGAACTGGAAGAAGAAAAGTCGATGGATCTTGTCGGGGAAAGAATCTGACACAAGGCTAGACAATATCTTAAAATTATTACTAACTGAATGAGTTTTCTTAAATTACATATCAAGTACAAAGACCAGACAAAGAGTTATTCCCCATCAAAAGCAAGGGCAAGAACATCCAAGCTACTTGACGCCTCTGGAAAAGTCGATCATGTAAATAAGAACCTCTGACCGAGGTCATGTAGTTAAAATCTTTGGACTAAGAAAAAGTCCAAGCTACTTGATGCCTATGGAAAAATCAGTTATGTAAATAAGAACCTCTGACCAGGGTCATGTAATTAAAACCTCTGGCCTAATAAAAAGTCCAAGCTACTTGACGCCTCTAGAAAAATCAATCATGTAAATAATAACCTCTAATCGGGGTCATGTAAATAAAATCTATGGCCTAAGAAAAAGTCCAAGCTACTTGACGCCTCTGGAAAAATCGATCATGCAATAAGAACATCTGACCAAGGTCATGTAATTAAAACCTCTGGCCTAATAAAAAGTCCAAGCTACTTGATGCCTCTAGAAAAATCAGTCATGTAAATAATAATTTCTAACCGGGGTCATGTAAATAAAATCTATTGCCTAACAAAAAGTCCAAACTACTTGAAACCTCTAGCAAACTGGTATGTTTATCAAAACCCCTAACCTAATCAAAAACTAAGAATTGATACACTTCTAGCACTGATGCATGTATCTATCATTGTGCCTGGCTATGTCCGGGGCTACGTAAAATGGTTAGGAATCAACAAAAAGTAGGTAAGGCAATAATAATGCGCGCAAAACACCCCAAAGGGGCTTAAAATATTGTATGGAACCAAAAAAAGAAATTATCCATAATATTACAAAATACATCCTTAAAGGATGACTAAAGACAAAAATATTACGAATCAATGTTCTAGTAAGAACGACTTTTGAGTTTAAACACGCCAAAGATCCCCGTGAAGAAGTGAAAAACACAAGAAGGGGGGTTGAATTTTTATACTGGTTCGTTTGATCTCAAACTACTCCAGTCCACCCGTCAAGGTGATTTCGCCTCTCTCCAACGAGGACTTAATTCACTATATTCAACTGAATATTACAACTGCTTTAACAACTGCTAAACCCTTCTTGAGTCTAAACCACAAACCGGTTTCTCAAGGAAATTCTTTCTTATAGATAAATGAACAATATGTGTGTTGAATGTTTTCTGGAAAAACTATATATCACAACTGTGATAATACACAAATGAAGCTTATGTGAAACTAGAATGCTAGAACTATAGAGTAAGCAATTGAGAGCTTTAGCAAACTGTATGAGTGAGGATGAAGATGATTGACTTTAGGCGTGTAGAGTATTGTAGAGCATTATCCAATTCACTTCTCACTGATTTGTTTAAATACTTCTTGGAATAGATATGTTGATGCCAATTATTCCATTTCAATGCTCATTACGTTCTTTCCATATTGAGAAGATCTTGTCTTGGAATAAAGCCGTTGGTAATTAACCTGCCTTGAATGCAGTACCGTTGACACTTCAGAATGTTCTGCGTAGTGAAGATCTGAGCGTTCTTGGCTTTAGCTTATTCTGATTGCTTCTGAGTGCTGATGACGTTGTTAAGATCTTGATCAGAGTCAGAGTATGTTGAGCGCAGATTCTGTTCATCAGACTTCAGCGTAGCATATGTATTGATCTTCTGGTTGACATCTTCTGATGCTGATGTTGATATTCTGATGCTGATTCCATCAGAGTTTCCTGTAAATAAACAGCATAATTTTAAGTAGCATCTATGTCAAATATAAAACTCATAATTCATTTAATCTTGTACTTTGTTATCATCAAAACTCTAACTGAGGGTTGTAGAATCAAACTATGTTCTAACAATCTCCCCCTTTTTGATGATGACAAAAACTAGATTTTTCAATTAAAATAAAATGATGAAAGTATCAGAGTTAAGAGAGTAAGGAATAAAAAGTATCAGAGTAATGATGAGAAAAACTCCCCCTGAGTTGATTATTCCCTTTGATTCCTTGAGACCTTCAGCATCAGAACTTTATTGAACCTTTCTTTGAGCATCAAAATTTTGCTTCATCAGAGTTCTTCAGATTCTTGTACCTGTAAGCTTTTCAGAACATCAAAGACATTCAAATATATAAGAATGTTAGAATGTTTGAGACTTTTGTCTCAGTAGACCGTTATTGAAAAATATCGTTCTTTCTCCCCCTTTTTGTCAGCGATCAAAAAGCATATATAATCAGAGTTAAAAAGATTAGAGAAAAACACGTTTGTATTAAAACAGAAGCAATGATAGTTTAGAACAAGTAGGAATCTTACAGACAAACATAAGAAAACAAGGAAAACATAAGAAAAAATCTAAGAAGAAGGAGGAAGTCGTGTGAATGGTGTTTAAATAGATTTTGAAAAAGTTTTTTGAAAACATAAACGCTTAAGAGAGAGAAATAAATAATGATTAATAACATTAATTGATTGCTGATTTTAGGGGATTTAGGAAATATACTTAAACAGTTACCATTGACATGTGTCTCAATGCAACCAATCAGCATGTTGCCTTTTCAGAAGCGTGAACGCGTGTTCAGCCTCAGGAACCAGCTGATGACTAGATGACACTTGTTTGCTTTGAGTGGACATCACTTCTATCCTTGAACTGAAGAGCTCAGAGCTTCATGGATAGATCTGATACAATCTTCATTTCTAAATACTCTGAAAGAAGATTGATCAGAAGTTCACAGAGTAATAAACATAATTCTGAAGGTTAATATATAAAATTAAAACAGTTTTATTCTGGACAGAGCTTCATGCTGAGATGATTCAGAATGAAGTTGAACCTATCTTCAGAAAGTGGTTTTGTAAAGATATCAGCCCATTGATGGTCTGTATCAATAAATTTTAAGTTTAAAATTCCTTTCTGAATATAGTCCCTAATAAAATGATGTTTTATTTCTATATGCTTAGCCCTAGAATGCAAAATAGGATTTCTACTTAAGCAAATGGCAGAAGTATTATCACAGAGTATAGGAATGTTACTCTCATAAATCTGGAAGTCCTCAAGTTGACTTTTCATCCAGAGCATTTGTGTGCTGCATCCAGCTGCTGCTATGTATTCAGCTTCTGTTGTTGATAGAGCAATGGTGGATTGTCTTTTGCTGGACCACGAGATCAGATTTTCTCCCAGAAACTGGCAGCTTCCAGAAGTGCTTTTGCGTCCAACTCTGTCTCTAGCAAAGTCAGCATCACAGTAACCTACTAAGCTGTAATCACTAGATTTTCTATAAAACAAACCCAGATTAGTAGTACCTTTCAGATACTTGAAAATCCGCTTAACAACTGTTAAGTGAGATTCTCTAGGATCTGATTGGAATCTTGCACAAATGCATACACTGAATAAGATATCAGGCCTTGAGGCTGTCAGATAAAGAAGAGAACCAATCATACCTCTGTAGATTTTTTGTTCTACCTTTTTGCTTACCTCTTCTCTTTCTAGAATGCACGTGGGATGCATTGCAATCTTTGAAGGCTTACACTCTGAGAGATCAAATTTCTTCAGAAGCTCTCTGACATATTTGCTCTGATGAATGTAAGTTCCTTCTTGGGTTTGATTGATCTGAATTCCCAGAAAGAATTTCAGTTCTCCCATTAGGCTCATCTCAAATTCTGCCTGCATACACTTAACAAATTTTCTTCCCAGCGAAGGATTAGTAGATCCAAATATTATATCATCAACATAAATCTGGAAAACTAAAATGTCATTCTTAACCGTCTTACAGAATAAGGTTGTGTCCACCTTCCCTCTGGTAAATTCTTTTTCTAACAGGAAATTACTTAGTCTTTCATACCAAGCTCTGGGAGCTTATTTCAGACCATACAATGACTTCTTCAGTTTGAAAACATATTCTGGATTTTTTGAACTTTCAAAACCAGGGGGTTGGTGCACATATACCTCTTCTTCTATATAGCCATTTAAGAATGCACTCTTGACATCCATCTGATACAGAGTGATGCCTTTATTAACAACAAAAGAAATTAAAAGTCTGATAGATTCTAACCTGGCGACTGGAGCAAAGGTTTCTGTATAGTCTATCCCCTCTTGCTGACTATAACCTTGTGCTACCAATCGTGCCTTGTTTCTGACAACTTCACCTTGTTCATTCAGCTTATTTCTGAACACCCATTTTGTTCCAATGACGTTGAATCCTTTTGGTTTAGGAACCAGATCCCATACGTCATTCCTGGTGAATTGATTCAGCTCCTCTTGCATTTCTAGAATCCAGTCGTTGTCCAGAAGTGCTTCATCAATTGAGGATGGTTCAATCAGAGAGACAAGTCCCATGAGGGATTCTTCAGAGTTTCTGATGCTGGCTCTTGTTCTGATTGGATCTTCCTTTCTTCCTAAGATAATTTCTTCTGGGTGATCCATGCTGCTTCTGGATGGTCTTTTTCTGAGGTTGATCAACAGAAGATGCTGGATTGCTTGCAGTTCCTCTTTCTGATGTTGAGGGAGTGTCTCTGTTAAGAGCTTTTGATGACTTGTCTTCAGAACCTGTGAACTCAATTTCCATACCTGCAAATACTTCATTCTGCTTTGACTTTTCAGAGTCAAGCTTATCATCAAAACGAACACTGATTGATTCTTCCACAATCTGTGTTTCTGTATTGTATACTCTGTACCCTCTTGAGCGTTCAGAGTATCCTAACATAATACACTTCTGTACTTTAGAGTCAAACTTTTTCAAATAATTTTTAGTATTCAAAATAAAGCAAGTACATCCAAATGGATGAAAATATGAAATGTTGGGCTTTCTGTTCTTTCACAATTCATATGGAGTCTTTTCCAGAATAGGTCTTATGGAGATTCTATTCTGAATGTAGCACGCTGTGTTTATTGCCTCTGCCCAGAAGATCTTAGCAACGTTAGTCTCGTTGATCATGGTTCTGGCCATTTCTTGCAATGTTCCGTTCTTTCGTTCTACAACTCCATTTTGCTGGGGAGTTCTAGGACAAGAGAAATCATGCAGAATGCCTTTGTCATTAAAAAATGATTCAAAATCTTTGTTTTCAAACTCTCCACCATGATCACTTCTGACTTTGACGATTCTAAGATCCTTTTCATTCTGAACTTGGTTGCAAAAGGTGGCAAACATAGAGTGTGACTCGTCCTTGTGTCTTAAGAACTTTACCCATGTCCATCTACTATAGTCATCTACGATTACTAACCCATACTTTTTGCCACTGACTGAAGCAGTTTTAACTGGTCCAAATAAGTCAATGTGCAGAAGTTTTAATGGTTTAGAGGTAAAAACAACATTTTTTGATTTAAAAGCAGGTTTTGCAAACTTGCCTTTCTGACATGCTTCACACAGAGCATCTGAATTGAACTTCAGATTAGGAAGTCCTCTGACCAGATTGAGTTTGTTAATCTGAGATATTCTTCTCATACTAACATGCCCCAATCTTCTGTGCCAGATCCATTGCTCGTTGTTAACAGACAGAAGACACTTTACATTATGACTTTTCAGTTCAGAAAGTTTAATTTTGTAAATGTTGTTTCTCCTCTTTCCATTAAACAGGATAGTCCCATCTTTCTGACTAACAGCTTTACATGAATTTTGATTAAAGATTATATCATAACCATTATCACTTAATTGACTTATGGATAACAGGTTATGCATTAATCCATCTACTAATAAAACATTACTGATAGAGGGAAGATTTCCATTACCTACTGTTCCAGAGCCAATGATCTTTCCCCTCTGATTGCCTCTAAAGCCTACATGGCCTCCAGGCTTAAGTTCCAGGCTTTGGAACATATGCCTTCTTCCCGTCATGTGTCGCGAGCAGCCAGAGTCCAGGTACCATGACTGATGTTTCTGCTTTGCTGCTAAAGATATCTGCAACATGTATTATTTTATCCTTAGGTACCCATATTTTCTTGGGTCCTGATTTGTTAGTTTTACCAAAACTCTGGTTGAATTTTGGTTTGACAGAATAATTGCTACTGGTATATTTGATGTCGTGTGTGTGCCCATATACAAAGTGTGACTTAAGAGGAGTTCGTTTAATGACTAAATCCATGGCATTCTTTGGTGTAGGTACCTTACCTTGGTATCCTATTCCCTTTCTGCCATTTCTGCTAACTCCATAGATCATTGAAGCCATCTTGCTTCTATCTATGCTTTTAGCAAGAAACTTCTGAAAGCTGTGATCATACTCCTTGATGATCTCATCAGCACTACTGGGAGTTTCAATAATTGTTTCCTTCTGAGAGTTTTGTAAAAGATTTTCTAATTTTGAAACTTTATTTTTCAACTCAGAATTTTCCAACTTGAGACTCTCAGTTTTATCAGAGTCAGAAGCAAGATCCCTTTTCAGGTTTCTGAATTTTACTCTGATCTGCTGATATCGTTCCAGAATCTCATTAAGGCTTTCAGCAAGTTCAACCTTAGTAAAATTAATAGCAAAGTCAGGAAATACCTCTTCTGTGTCTGATTCAGAGTCTGATTCAGAAGCTTCACTGTCTTTTGATATGTTTGCCATGAGAGCTATGTTTGCTCTCTCATCATCTGATTCTGATTCAGCTTCAGATGTGTCAGAGTCATCCCATGTGGCCATGAGACTTTTCTTATTTTCCTTGCCAAACTTTCTTCTAGGCTTTTCCTTCTGAAGCTTTGGGCAGTCACTCTTATAGTGTCCTTGCTCGTTGCATTCATAGAAGATGATGTCCTTGTTATTTGGCTTTCTTCTTCCTGAAGAGCCTTCAGATCTTCTGTATCCAGAGGTGGGTTCTGACCTCCTGTATCTGGAGGAGGATTCGTTCTGGTTCTCAGATCTTCTGGGAGTCCTGAACTTTCTTTGCCTCTGCTTCCACAGTTGGTTCACCCTTCTGGAGAGGAGGGACATTTCATCTTCTTCTGATGAGGACCCATCAGAGGTTTCTTCAACAGCCTGCAAAACCTTAGAGTCAGATTTTCTGTTAGATTTTAGAGCTAAAGGCTTACCTTGCTTTTGAGGTTCATCAGCTTCCAGCTCTATCTCGTGACTTCTGAGGGAGCTGACAAGTTCCTCTAGAGAGATTGTATTGAGATCTTTAGCTAACTTCAGCGCTGTGACCATTGGCCTCCACTATTTTGGCAAGCTTCTGATGATCTTCTTGACATGATCAGCAGTAGAATACCCTTTGTCCAGGACTTTGAGACCAGCAACCAGAATCTGAAATCTTGAGAACATTGTTTCAATGGATTCACTTTCTTCCATCTTGAATGCCTCATACTTCTGAATGAGCGCAAGAGCTTTAGTTTCTTTCAGTTGAAGGTTGCCTTCATGCGTCATTCTGAGAGAATCAAACATGTTCTTAGAAGTGTCTCTGTTTGATATTTTTTCATATTCAGAGTAGGAGATAGCACTGAGAAGAATAGTTCTGGCCTTGTGATGGTTTTTGAAATCACGCTTCTGTTGATCAGACATTGCTTTCCTGTCAATCTTCTGACCATTTGCATTTACTGGGTGCGTGTATCCATCTGTCACCATATCCCACAGATCAGCATCATGGGCTAGAAAGAAGCTTTCAATTCTGTCTTTCCAGTAATCAAAGTTCTCTCCATCAAAGACTGGAGGTTTGCCACTGAATCTGTCTCTTTCTTCGTTGTTGTCATTGCTGATGTTGTGATGTGTTCCTGCCATAGTGTTTTTCAACGCTGGATCTTGTACTGACACGGTTAAGTGTTATGAACTCAGAACCAGGCGCTCTGATACCAATTGAAGAAGTGAAAAACACAAGAAGGGGGGTTTAATTGTTAAAACTTGAAATCAAATGCAGACAACACGTTATTTTTATACTGGTCCGTTTGATCTCAAACTACTTCAGTCCACCCGTCAAGGTGATTTCGCATCTCTCCAACGAGGACTTAATTCACTATATTCAACTGAATATTACAACTGCTTTAACAACTGCTAAAGCCTTCTTGAGTCTAAACCACATACCGGTTTCTCAAGGAAATTCTTTCTTACAGATAAATGAACAATATGTGTGTTGAATGTTTTCTATAAAAACTATATATCACAACTATGATAATACACAAATGAAGCTTATGTGAAACTAGAATGCTAGAACTATAGAGTAAGAAATTGAGAGCTTTAGCAAACTGTATGAGTGAGGATGAAGATGATTGACTTTAGGCGTGTAGAGTATTATAGAGCATTAGCCAATTCACTTCTCACTGATTTGTTTAAATACTTCTTGGAATAGATACGTTGATGCCAATTATTCCATTTCAATGCTCATTACGTTCTTTACATATTGAGAAGATCTTGTCTTGGAATAAAGCCGTTGGTAATTAATCTGCCTTGAATGCAGTACCGTTGACACTTCAGAATGTTCTGCGTAGTGAAGATCTGAGCGTTCTTGGCTTTAGCTTATTCTGATTGCTTCTGAGTGCTGATGACGTTGTTAAGATCTTGATCAGAGTCAGAGTATGTTGAGCGCAGATTCTGTTCATCAGACTTCAGCGTAGCATATGTATTGATCTTCTGGTTGATATCTTCTGATGCTGATGTTGATATTCTGATGCTGATTCCATCAGAGTTTCCTGTAAATAAACAACATAATTTTAAGTAGCATCTATGTCAAATATAAAACTCACAATTCATTTAATCTTGTACTTTGTTATCATCAAAACTCTAACTGAGGGTTGTAGAATCAAACTATGTTCTAACACCCCGAGCATTGGATCCCAGCTCACTCGGATCATGTAAAGAATGAATCCAGATCTACTCTGGAATTTATAAACTATGAATGTCAAAATATTTTACGTTTTAGTTAATACTAATATTTGAGAACCCGCTAAGGGCACTTCGGTTTCTCTGGGTCTAGAACTTACCGAGTTCCATAATGACCATAGGGCGAGAACCCACTGGGAATCTTTGGTTTCTCTAGGTCTCGAACCTACCGAATTCTAAAACGACCACATTGTCGTGGCGTAAAAATACTCGAGTGCATCTCACACTCAAAATACAACAAAGTCGCCACCGAACTTTATTTATTTTAAAGGAACGAGAAAATATTGAGAAAACCCACAAAAGAACGACGATATGGTCATTGCAACCAAACTAGCATTCAAGAGTGGGTTATGCAATTGAAATGTATTAGCACCTCTCACATATGTTGTATTCAACGGTATCCATTTAGTTAGTTTAATGAAAGAATGTTAGTGTGATGTTTACCTGCTATCTTCTACTTATTATGCGAGAAATAGAAAAAGAAAATATTTTTTGGGTTTTTTATTAGTGGGCTCGACAAGATTTCAGAACCTTGTGCGTATGTATTCCCTCGTACAATGGGAAATTTAGAGAGTACATAGTTCTTGGTTAAAATAATTGTTTTTGTTAGTTGATTTTATTTGTGAAAATGAGTCTGATCGCAAATGAGCAAAAAAGACTAGTTAAAAAGATTTGCGCTTGGTCGAAAAAGAAAGTTTGATTAGTTGAGTTGCTTTTAGATGATATGAGTGTCATGGCCGAGATATTCATATCGTATTCAAAATGTATGGAAAGGTTGGAAATTCTTCCAGCTAGCCTGTTTAATCCATTTATTGAAAAAGATATTTGAGGTGGCTTGACGTTGGATCAAGTATTTAATTGATTTTGTATTTTATTGTGAAAATGCCTTATTTATTTGCAAAATTGTGAATGATCGATGAAGATGGATTGATGGATGATTGTTTTTGAAAATGAACCTTGATTTGATCAAGGGTTTTTTTGAATCATTAAAATTGACTTTAGTGTGAAAGAAATTCAATTAACCACACATGTATTTAATTAACTAATTAAAATAATTAAAAAGAAACTGACAAAATTAATTATGGATAAATCTTAATCATTAGAATTAATTAATTAAAATATGAATTAGATTAAAGAAGAAAAAATTGTGGAGGTTGTAAGAACAAGATTTGATTATGCATATAATCTCCTGTATTGCTTTTACTTTTGCAGGATCGACCTCAATGTCTCGTTGACTTACTATAAAACCTAAAATTTTGCTAGATCGTACCCCAAAGATGCATTTGTTTGGTTTCAACCTTAACCGGAAATTTCTTAACCTCTCAAACAATTTTTGTAGGTGTATCAGATACTCCTCCTCGGTTTAAGGATTTGCAATCATGTCATCAATACAAACCTTGATCTCTTTGTGGATCATGTTATGGAAAAGAGTCACCATGGCACATTGATATGTTGCGCGAGTATTTTTAGACCAAACGACATCACTTTGTAGCAAAAGGTGCCCCAAGGAGTAATGAAAGTAGTTTCATCCATGTCTTCCGAGGCCATTTTGATTTGGTTGTACGCAGATAAACCATCCATGAAGTAAAATACATTTGAATGAGCGGTATTTTAAACCAGAATATCAATGTGAGGAAGCGAAAAATCATCTTTAGGACTTGCTCTGTTCAAATCTCTATAGTCAATACACATTCGTACTTTTTCGTCCTTCTTCGGTACATTCGCAATGTTCGTAATCCATGGGGGATACTTGACTGCTTTCAGGAAACCCAAGTTGAACTGTTTCTGAACCTCTTCTTTAATTTTCATGGACATGTCTTCATGCGTTCTTCGGAGTTTGAATGTGTGATCCTGGAACTATTCTTGAGTGTGTTTGAACTGAATATGTTTATTTATGCAAACTGCTTATGATGTTGTTCGTTAGGATGTAAAAATATCTTGTTTTTTTGATCTTGAATGGCTTTGTAAATCTTGTCTTGAATGGCATGAGCTTAATTGAGATGCCTCATGGCCACCGTGTCAAAATTTCATCGTGCATTTGCTACATGACTTGTTTAAACATGATGATGCATGCATGTGAAGGCCAGACTGTAACACCCCAATTCTACCCGACAATTATATATAAAATCAGAGTTATAAAATTCCACAACTAGATCAGGATGCTACAAATTCAACTTAAAACAATGACATTCATTACAGATACATAACACATTAACTTGGATGAACCAACAACAAACATAAATTAATCTTTTTAAAATCAACAACTTTCATAACTTCGCAACGGAATCAATATCTCATCTTTGTCCAATAACTTCAAATGACAAGCATTCAACTAAAAACAACTTAGAGTTCAACAACTGAAATAATAACAACAATAAAATAGCAAGCGTTCATCCCCCCGAGTGTTACGTATCAGAGCAATGAACCGACTCAAACTACTGAAGGTAAACCGCCTTCACTCTGGATTACCTGCACATTACCAACATCGAGGTAACATTCAAACAAAATGGGTGAGATATCTAACATTATAATCAGATGTATGATAATATTACATTAGAGTTATTCTATGCAAAATCACCACTTCACAACTTTAAACAACACCAATCACAACAAAACATCAACGAAATATAATAATTAATTCATCAACACGACAACTCAATATGAAACGTGAAATGTAACTTGTTACTATGCATATGCATGTGGTACCAATGGAGCAAAACTCCCATCTTAAAAACGGAGCAGAACTCCCATCTTAGAAATTGCCAATTAATAGAGGCATCAACAAGGCATAAGCCTTCTTCGTTGTTTTCCAGTCCAGGCCGTCATAAAATATGCAAATGTATGTGACTTAATGAATGCATTATCACATACTCACAACAATCATCATTCATCAAGGCATAAGCCTATATCACCATTATTACCAGTAAATAGAGGTAATTCACCATCATTTAAAATTCCCTACAACTTCACATTATCAACAAAATTCACAACAACAATCACAAAAACACAACAATATTGGCATAAGCCCTCAACTTAATAATAATTCAACATAAATCAGCATAAAACAACGTTGGCCATAAGCCCACAACTTAATATCTACCCATAATTAGAGGCATCTCAACATAAATCATCAACTTGTAATTTCTCAACTCAGAACAACTTACACAACAACTAAGAAGAATAACAACTAACTTATACTCCTCGGCCCAACCTGCAACTTCGTTCCGCTCGACAACAGTGTAGTGGTAGAAATGTTTAAGACTAAGCCATTGAATTGACTAGAATTTATACAAATAAAAATAAAAATCGCCACCGCGCTTTATTGTTTCCAAAGGAATGGGAAAAGAGAGAATAACCCAAAAAGAGGGGGAAAGATTCAAGGTAAGGGGGTTGGTTATGCAAAGGGAAGGTATTAGCACCCTAAACATCTATGGTACTCCGCAGGAACCTCTTTGAAAAATCTGTATATTTTGGCTATAAAATGGATGGTGGAGGCAAGAAGATAAATATATTTTTTATGATTTTTGCACCCGCCGCGATTGCGAACCATTAGTGCCTACGTACCACCTTTCATGTAATAGGGGATCAGGGTACACGTAGTTCCTCTTTTAAAAATTTGAAACACAAGTGTGTTGGTTGATTTTAAGAGATAAGACATCATCGCCATTGTCCGTGTGGAAAACATACTTACTACCCACAATCATGAGAAAGGAGAATTTTCATCATCTCAAAGTGGAGGATATGGCTTGGATTTTAAAATCAACAATGCCTCACTCAACATCCAAGTGGAAAATATCTCACTTCACTACATATTGTAGAAGTATAGTTGTTTGCATCACTACAAG
Source organism: Vicia faba (assembly GCA_948472305.1). Lineage (NCBI taxonomy): Eukaryota > Viridiplantae > Streptophyta > Magnoliopsida > Fabales > Fabaceae > Vicia > Vicia faba. The sequence continues at coordinate 953,899,100 of OX451739.1, read as the reverse complement.
GATTGACAAGAGTCTAACCTTTTGAGAAAACTTTAAAAAATAAAAGCCAAAGTGGCAAAATGGTCTGAAATGAGATTGATTGACTTTTAGTCTTCTCACAAAAAGTGTCAAAGTATTATTAAATTGATTGAAGTTTATTGATGAAAATGTTTTGAAAATGCATGGACCTAAGTCCAAGTTTATTATGAAAGTGTTTCAAGTTTAGAAACAAGAAGAGTTTAAAAAGGAGGGAGAAGATTTTTGAAATTAAAGAAGATGGGAGGAGTAGAAGAGGCTATCCTAAAGCATAAAGTAAAAGCTAAGGATAAGGACCATCTAACCAACAAGAAGCCAAAACCTGACATTATGAGCCAAGATAAAATTCCCATTCTTTGGACTGAAACCAAGCAAGCAAAGATACTAGACCTCTTCAAATGTATTAAGTCTTCACAAAATTTGGGCAGAGTAACGGCTGTATACGGGTGAATTCCAGATTACAAACAAAGGATGTAATCACAAAAACCTGCACACAAAAACAAACAAGCAACCCAATGTCTTGAGGTAAACCTCAAAAGCTCCAGACAAAATAATCAGATAGGATCACAAGGTCTCCAAGATAGGCCAAAGTTTCTAATCCTAAGACCAAGAAAAAGTCCCATGCTCCATAATGCCAAGGATAGTAGCCAAATAGTCCAAGTACCATTAAGAGTTTTTTAGGGTTTATGTTGATTATTAAGTATCTTAGGAAAAGAAAAAGAAAAGCTCAAGTGAGCAAAAATAAAAATGGCAAGAAGATAAATGCTCAAATGAGCAAAGATGAAAATGGCATGAAATGAAAAATGTTAAAAAATAAATAGTACATAAAGCATAAAAGAATAAAATCATAAAATAAACAAGTCAATAATTAGTGGTTAGTTGGATGACCATCTTGAAACTTGCACTTGGAACTCATTAGTGGATTGGTAGAACCAAAGCCTCCACACAACAAGTTGCATTTGCTTTTTATCAAGTATATCATACATTTGGAATTCTCATAAGTACCATTTAATGATCAATGATGTTTAAGTGATCCGCGTTGACCAAAGGTGTTGTAGGTCCATTAGAGGATTGGTAGAACCAAAGCCTCCACACAATGAATCTCAAGGTTATTGGATCAAAGAGATCAAATTAACATACTTGGGCTTGCAATCATAAGTTTGGGCCACGAATGGTCATTTATTCGAATCGGGACAAAATTTAGCGCTATGTTAAGCAATCGTAAGTGGACTTATATAGAAGTCGCACCTATTTTGAGGCCGATCAATAGCAATCTATGCACCATTTGTTTTGAGACATGATATAGAGATCATGCTCCAACAATATTTAGTGCAATGAGAAGGGGATGAGATGAAGAGGATTAGGGCAAAAGATGAATAAACCACTTTTGAATTAAAAATTTAATCAAACTATTATTAAAATCATTCATCCATTTTTGTGGAGTTAAACTCAACACCATGGATCCAATGATGTTAATAAATTCATGATCAAAAAATCAACCCAAGACAGCCAGAAAATAATCACAAAATAGTAATGTATTTAATATATACATTAAAAGGTTTACAAATGTTTTTTAAAAAAAGAAAATAATGAGGAAAATATCAATTATATTCAAATTAATCAAGAAATGAAAAATAAGACCATAGAAAAATCAGAAAAAAGGGCAAGTAATTTTACAAAATTTTTGGTAATATTTAAAAGTCAGAAACTATTTTTAAAAATTAAAATAAATGGGTAAAATAAACAAAAATAGTAAAAAATAGTAAAGTCAAACAAAAATGAAATAAGGTCATCAATATTTGTCACAATATCATTGGATCATTCCATAATTTTTTCAGAATTTAAAAAATGTATAAAAGTATTTTTAAACATTTTAAACAAATCAAATAAGTGTAAAATTCATAAAAAATACCAAAACACAAAATTAAATTATGAAAAAATAAAAATCAGAAAGAGAATAATCAAAAATATTTTTCATAATTTTTTCATATTTTTTGGACTAAAAATGAATTTTCTATAATTTTTTGAAATTTAAAACAATTAAAATATAAAAATCAGAAAAAGAAAATAAAAGTAAAAGATGTGGACCATTGGATGAGAGTCAAAACGCGTTAGTAATCAAATCCAAGGGATCTGGCGCACTGTGCATATCATGGTCATTAATGAATAATGTACAAAATCAATAATAAATCAGATTTTTGAAAAACACAAATGGCACGCCATCATTGGTTGGAAGATGACACGTAGGTCATCTTCAACCTCCAGCCAATGTGATTTGCAGGTCTCTCAAACTGTAAAATCAGAAGCTCGGACCTATGCCAATCGTTTGTCTCTTCAAGACGAAAACAACCACACCCTCGCGCCAAATTTATATAAATTGAAGCTCAAGCAATTTGGAAGGAAAGTTTTGAAAAGGGATTTGAAAATTCATGGTCAAAACGTGCTCCCAGTGAAATGTAAGTGTTGCGACTAGAACCAGGGCAATGAGAGCAACACAATGATATCATAGTTTTGAAGAATTGATGAAGGAATCTACCTATTGAAGTTGAGTTGCAGAGCTCTGAAACTGGAATTCTATGGAGCAGTATAAGGCACGATTCTTGAATGTAATTATATGGTTAGATTCATGGAAGATCAAGGAAGTTGATTTGAGGGAAAAATGGATTGAAAAAGGTTTGGAAATAGATTTCGAAGTTGCTGAATTTTGGGTTGTGAAGCAAGTTTGGTAGGGTGATTCTGGCTATCTAAGCTTGGGAAATTGAATGGGGGATGACCCTCTATTTATAGGGAAGCAAATGGGATCAAAAGGGATAGAAAATGATGCGTTTTGGAGGGAATTCGTGTGGGTTTGCATCATGAAGAAAGTGTGACTCAAACTTGATCAAAACTCAGCCAAATCGTGTGTTTCATGATGCTAATCACTTCTGGCAAGTTTCTAAACATGATTAGAACAAAAAACGCGTGGAAATCTTGTGATTAGAAGCCAAAAAAAAGATTTCATAATCCTGACTTTGTGAAAAATTCAGTTTCAAACTACCCAATTCAAATCCATGGCATTTCCACCTCAAGGGGTCTTAGGGCATAATTCTTGATGCTTTGGAAAGATGAGGTTACAAGATTTGCAATGGAAAAAGGATGGAATCAAATGGATGCTTGAGCTGAAAGCTACATGGAGTCAAAGTTGAAGAAAAATAGTTGACTTTCCATACTTAGAAATATTTCAAATTCTTCTTTAAAAATGACCTATAATCCTTTGCATCCAAACATGGCCTTCCACTTAGAATTTTCTCTTGACAAAAAAAGATGGAATGAAGTAGATCTCTTGAATGACATTTTGCAATTTTAACCACTCAAAATCTCCAAAAATTGAGCAAGTTATAACTTGTTAAAGTTGGCCAAAAATCATGAAATGACCTATAATCTTTTGCATCCTTAAGGCAACTTACATCCACTTTCTTACTTTGCACATAAAATAAGGCATGAAGTACACATCCTTAAGATCATCATGAAAAAATAATGGGATCAAGGTGATAAAAATTGACCAAGTTATGACAATTTGAAGTCACATATGGAAAATTGGGGATTCATCTGGGTGACTTGTAATCTTTCTTCTTCACCAAGTTCCTTCCACATGAAAACTCCTTAGAACTTTTGAAGTGATTTGTTGGTAACTCTTTAAAGAGAAGGATGTTTTTGGAATCACTCAAAAATACCAAAAGATGAGCAATATATGCTCCTTTGAAGTCCAAAACCCTAGCCTCTAGATCAAGAGAATGCTTTGAGGAGATTTGCCAAGTTTGAACAAGCTTTTTGTGCCAATATTCTTCCTTTGTGAATAGAAGTTGTTGAGGATGATTATAAGGACTCATAGCCACCAAAACCACTTCTATATCTTGAAATTAGAGAGAAATATGCTCTTGTGACCAATAGGAACAAGACCTTGTCCAATCATGACAACTTCTTCCCTTAACCCTTTGTACTTTTGAATCAATTTTGATAACTTTGAAATATCTTGAACCAAAATGAGCCTTGTCATGCTATTTCTTCCAAAATCACTCAAATAGTGAAGTTTGAATTTCTCAAGCTATTGACTAGGGCATGGAAATAAACTCATGAACCCATGAAGCAACTTTCTAAACCTCATTGCCTTTACCTACATTATTAACAAGTAAGACAAACCAATATTGTATTTTATTAATTAGAGAGAAAATCAAAGCAAAATATCCATGATCACAAAAGAAAACAAGTCAAAGTGCTTGGTAACTCCTCAAAAGAGAAAGGCTAAAGATAGGGAGAAGAACCAAAAACCCTAATGTGATCTTGTTGTGATTGAAACAATATGGTATGATGTAGGAATCTTAGGGGCAAAAATTGGGGTACAACAGTTGCCCTTATTTAAGTTTCTTCTATCCGGAGATACGAAGGTTAAAAATCTTCGTGTCGACGTGATCGAAGATACTTAAATATAAAACAAACCCTATTTTTGGCCCTAAGATGCCATGCAAATGCTTATGTATATGAATGCATATGAACAGAACCAAAGAGACGCAAAGTAACATTGGGGATGCAACAAAAATGAAGAAACAAAGGAGCAACACCACCAGGAAAATAAATCATTGGTGAACCACAAGAACAAAATCAGAGAGGAAGATAACAAGCATCAACGTTCACTGCCGATGTCCGACCAACGTTAACTGAAGGTACAAAGAGAAAGCATATCATATCATCGCCGTTCACTGACGATGAACTATCAACATTCACTGAAGATAGCAAAAAGATAATAAACACCGACGTTCACTGCCGATGTCCTACCAACGTTCATTGAAGGTAGAAAGAGAAAATATATCATATCATCGCCGTTCACTGACGATGAACTATCAACGTTCACTGAAGATAGCAAAAAGATAATAAACACCGAAGTTCGTTGCCGATGTCCTACCAACGTTCATTGAAGGTAGAAAGAGAAAATATATCATATCACCGCCGTTCACTGAAGATGAACTATCAACGTTCACTGAAGATAGCAAAAAGATAATAAACACCGATGTTCACTGCCGATGTCCTACCAACGTTCATTGAAGGTAGAAAGAGAAAATATATCATATTACCTCCGTTCACTGACGATGAACTATCAACGTTCACTGAAGATAGAAAAAAGATGATAAACACTGACGTTCACTGCCGATGTACTACCAATGTTCACTGAAGGTAGAAAGAGAAAATATATCATATAACCTCCGTTCACTGACGATGAACTATCAACGTTCACTGAAGATAGAAAAAAGATAATAAACACCGACGTTTACTGCCGATGTACTACCAACATTCACTGAAGGTAGAAAGAGAAAATATATCATATCACCGTCGTTCACTGACGATGAACTATCAATGTTCACTGAAGATAGCAAAAAGATAATAAACACCGACGTTCACTACCGATGTCCTACCAACATTCACTGAAGGTAGAAAGAGAGAATATATCATGTCACCGGCGTTCACTAACGATGAACTATCAACGTTCACTGAAGATAGCAAAAAGATAATAAACACCGACGTTCACTACCGATGTACTACCAACATTCACTGAAAGTAGAAAGAGAAAATCATCGAGTTATCCCAAAATTCTGGTATTTTACCTAGAACGGGTCTCAACTTCTTCTTTAACCAAGGAAATCTGCCTGGAAAAGATCAAACATAAGCTGTCTCAAATAACGAGACTTGTTACTCATTTCCATGGGGATTTGAAAATAGAAATGACTTTCTGGGGATAGAAATATGACTTCCCGGGGAAATGCCACGATATTCCTGCTGAGGAGATAAAGTCTTCTAGTGCAAAATAAATGTACAAACCAAAACTCAAAGTTCTCAGAAATCCAAAGTAAATAATACTGTCATGCAACCACAAATCCAAATCAGAAATAAATTGGAGCAAGACGGCCAATGAAGATACATCCTTTGAGAAATAAACTCAAGAGGGAAAACCTAATTCAACTAAGCAAAGAGCGCTGCAGGAAGGTAAGAACACAATGTCAATGGACGATGGTTTTTAGCCATGCATGATGTATGTATCAATGTATGAGTTCTATCGTGCATATGCTGGTAAAAGGATACATAATCAGTACAACTAAACAAAACCCCGTCAGGTACTAACAACATTGGGCTAAACTTCAACCAGAAATATCATTCCAAGAAAGGTAAAACCAACTGCGGAAACCAAACCTATTGCTTGCCTTAACTTCACTGAGGAGAAACATAATCCGGATGTAGCCAAATAAAACAGATACCAGGATAGAACATCCTTCTCCGGTTTCATCGGAGAAGCAGTTTTCCAAAAGCAACATGCCTACTGGAGATTGCAAGACCAGCCTCAAATAAAGCAGACTGACACCGACACAACCAAACCTCACTGGGGGATTCAAGCCTACCTCCCTGGAGAAAAAACTGCGGATTAAAAATTTTCATCACGAACACTCATTCCAATAAGAGATTCCCTGGGATAACCTTCCCGGGAAATCAAGAAGTCAACACTAGTGCCAATACTGCAAAAAGAGCGACATCTCAGCACACCAAGGGAATAAAACCTTTCATCATATGAGGGAAGACTTCGCTAGGGAATCTGGGATGGAGGCTTCTGACCATGCAAACCCAAAATCAAAAGTAAACCAAGACTTGACTGGGGATAATGGGACCACAAACCCAATACTGTACCTTGCACCCACTGATATCATCTTCAACTATCTGAGAAACACACAAAGATTGCGTATATACCAACAAAATGACCTGAGAAAACCTTCATGAAGGGAGTAAATATTCTTAAAACAACCAGAGTTTGTTCATTCTTGGTATCACCATTCTTGTTGTCATTGTTTCATCACAAATCCCAAAGTAAATTGAATTGTAAAGATCTCTTTTTTTTGAAAAGTCAATTTTGCTTTTTTAATCTTTTTGTTTTAACAATTATTATCAGTAATAAATGGAGTCTTTGCAAGCTAAATAAAAATAAGAACACAAAGAATTGGGCAAAAGCTCGAATTTCATTAATAGAATGGTAGTCTGCGAATGGCGAGACTCCATGGATGATTACAAAGTTTGGGAAATGGTAATACATAGTGGAAAAGATACATTGAGATACAATGACCACTATCCCCCCTAACAACTTTTGAAATCCTGTGCAACAACTTTTGTTGAAGTATGGTGAGGATCCGAGAAGATTGTTGCTTCAACGATCAAGTCTTCCCTAACGTAGTTACTTGCTAAGAAAATCCCTAACTTTTGCCTAAGCTGCCCTTGCGGGTTTTCAAATTAGCGGGAAATTTATTCTGTTTATGTCTCTAATTTTTGCCTAGACCGCCCTTTCGGGTTTTCGGCCTACCGAGATGCTCTTTTTTTGCCTAAGCCGCCCTTTTGGGTTTTTAACTTAGCGAGTTGTTCTTTTATTTCTTTAGGCGAAGTATTTCTTGACTGCATCAACATTCATGGGACGTGGGAACTCCTCGCCCATAGTTTCAAGAATTAATGCACCACCAGAGAAGGCTTTCTTGACAACATACGGGCCTTCAAAATTGGGAGTCCACTTGCCCCTAGAACCAGTGCTGAAAGACATGATCTTCCTGAGCACGAGGTCGCCTTCTCTGAATTCACGAGGTTTGACCTTTTTATCAAATGCCTTCTTCATTCTTTTCTGATATAACTGCCCATGACATAAAGCTGTCATCCTCTTCTCTTCAATCAAATTCAATTGGTCAAACCTGTTCTGAACCCATTCATCCTCTGTCAACTTGGTTTCCATTATCACACGCAACGAGGGAATCTCTACCTCAACAGGGAGTACAACTTCCATTCCATACACTAGGGAGAACGGGGTTGCTCCCGTTGAAGTGCGAACAAATGTTCGATATCCATGCAGATCAAAAGGGAGAATTTCATGCCAATCCTTATAAGTGACAACCATTTCCTGGATAATTCTCTTGATATTCTTATTAGAAGCTTCAACAACCTCATTCATCTTTGGCCTGTATGGAGATGAATTGTGATGGACAATCTTGAATTCTTCGCACAATTCTGTCATCATCTTGTTGTTCAAATTTGAGCCATTGTCAGTGATGATTCTGCTTGGCACACCATATCGACATATAAGATTGTTTTTGATGAAACACACGACCACCTGTTTGGTAACATTGGCATATGAAGCAGCCTCTACCCATTTGGTAAAGTAGTCAATTGCTACCAAGATGAAACGATTTCTATTCGAAGCTTTGGGTTCTATCATCCCGATCATGTCAATACCCCATATAGAGAAAGGCCATGGGGAGGAAATCACATTGAGAAGTGTCGGAGGCACATGTATCTTATCTGCATAAATCTTACATTTATGGCACTTCTTTGCAAATTTGTAACAGTCAGATTCCATTGTCAACCAATAATAACCTGCCCTTAGCATCTTTTTAGCCATCGAATGTCCATTAGCATGAGTGCCAAATGAACCTTCATGAATCTCATGCATCAACATGTCCGCTTCGTGTCTATCCACGCATCTGAGCAGGACCATGTCATAATTTCTCTTGTATAACACATTTTCATTGAGGAAGAAACTGCCTGCCAATCTTCTCAGTGTCTTTCTATCTTTCTTCGACGCACCAATCGGGTATTCCTGAGTCTGAAGAAAATGCTTGATATTATAATACCAAGGTTTTTCATATGCTACCTCTTCTTTCGCAAACACATGAGCGGGCCTATCTAGTCGTCGAATTGTAATTTGGGGTATATCATTCCAAGTATTCACTTGGTACATGGAAGCCAGAGTTTCCAGAGCATCCGCCATTTGATTTTCATCTCTAGGAATGTGATGGAATTCAACTTTATTGAAGAAGGGTAGTAATCTTCTAGCATAATCTTTGTAAGGGATCAAGCCAGGGTGACGAGTGTCCCATTCTCCTTTAATCTGATTTATTACCAAAGCTGAATCGCCATACACATCTAGAATTTTGATTCTGAGATCAATAGCTTCCTCAAGACCCATGATGCAAGCCTCATATTCTGCCATATTATTAGTGTAATCAAATGTTAACCTTGCGGTAAAAGGAATATGTGATCCATGAGGAGTAACAATCACAACACCAATTCCTTTACCATAAGCATTCACAGCTCCATCAAATATCATACTCCAACGAGATTCAGGGTCGGGGCCCTCCTCAGGCAATGGTTCATCACCATCTTTCACTTTCAGGAACATCACATCCTCATTGGGGAATTCATACTCTGCAGACTGATGATCCTCCACCGGCTGGTGAGCAAGGTAATCTGCCAACACACTACTTTTAATAGCCTTTTGAGTGCAGTATTCGATATCATATTCAGATAACAACATCTTCCAGCGGGAAATTCTTCTAGTAAGAGCAGGATTTTCAAAAATATACTTGATTGGATCCATTTTAGAGATCAACCAAGTGGTATGATTCAACATATATTGCCGCAAACGCTTTGTCTCCCAGGCCAAAGCACAACATGTCTTTTCTAGTATGGAATAGCGCGACTCAGAATCAGTGAACTTTTTGCTGAGATAATAAATGGAAAACTCTTTTTTTCCTGTTTCATCCTGTTGTCCCAGAATACAACCCATGGATTTATCTAATACTGTTAGATACATAATCAACGTTCTTCCTTCTACGGGAGGGAGCAAGATAGGAGGTTCAAGCAGATATTCTTTAATAATCTCAAATGCCCTTTGGTTGTCATCCATCCACACACAACCTTGATCTTTATTTAACTACTTAAAGATTGGTTAACACGTTGCAGTCATGTGGGAAATGAATCTGGAGATATAATTCAAACGCCCAAGGAAACCCATGACTTGCTTTTCAGTTCTTGGTGCTGGAATTTATTGAATTGCTTTGACTTTATCAGGGTCAATTTCAATTCTTTTCTGGCTAACAATAAAACCCAACAATTTCTCCGATCTAACTCTGAAGGTGCATTTATTTGGATTCAAGCGGAGACGATACTTCCTCAAACGCTGAAACAACTTAAACAAATCTTCTATATGCCCTTCTTCAGTTTGGGATTTGGAAATCATATCATCAACATATACTTCGATTTCTTTGTGCATCAGATCATGGAATAGGGTTGTCATATCCCTCTGGTACGTTGCACCAACGTTCTTCAACCCGAAGGGCATCACTCTGTAACAGAATGTTCCCCAGGGTGTGATAAACGTTCTTTTTTCCATGTCCTCTGGAGCCATTCTTATTTGATTATACCCAGAAAATCCATCCATGAACGAGAATACTTTGAATTTTGCTGTGCTGTCCACTAACATGTCGATGTGAGGCAATGGAAAATCATCTTTTGAACTATCTTTATTTATATCTCTGTAATCTACGCACATGAAGACTTTTCCGTCTTTTTTTGGTACTGGGACAATATTGGCAATCCATTGAGGATACACTGACGTCACAAGAAAACCATCTTTAATATGCTTTAGGACCTCCTCTTTGATCTTTACTGCCATATCTGGGTGGGTTCTTCTCAACTTTTTTTTAACTGGCGGACACTTTGGCTTCAACGGCAAACGATGCTCGATAATGTCTGTATCTAGACCAGGCATATCTTGATAAGACCAAGCAAAAATATCCACATACTCTTTCATTATCTCAATCAACCCGCTCTTTACATTAGGATGCAATGATGCTCCAATCTTGACTTCCTTCGGATCTTCTTCTGAACCCAAATTAATAACTTCCAAAGGCTTCTTATATGGCTGAATGGTATTTTCCTCGTGCTCAAGCAACCGTGAGACCTCTTCTGGAATCTCATCATAATCTTCTTCTTCAGCCCCAAACACAAGACAATAAAAGTTGGGAGAGGGTACATGGTCATTGTATTCAACGAGTTTTTTAATTAATCTGCACGTATGATTTATGATTGCTTTTAGAAACTGACACATATAACAAGTGATCATGCAGATTAATTTTTAGTTATTATTTATTTTGAAAGGTTTTTTTAATTTTTAATTTATTTTTTATTTATTACCATCTCCCAAGAAAAAAAAAGAAAAAAAAGACATAATTTTGGAGGCAAAGACCACTTTTATTAATGATCTTAAAAGTTATAGCAAACAGATAAGCCCTGCAACATTAATACTTCCACCTTGGGAAGAGTGAAAGCTTTTCAAAAGAAAGAAACAGATTAACAAAACAAATTGCTTTGAAACATGTATGCAAGAAGGAACATCAATGGTGACCCAATTCTGAACTCGAACTCCATGCATCACATGATTCGGTACTTCCTGCTCTGCTTCATCCTCTTCAACAACATTAATTCCAGAACCAATTGGATGGAGGTAGCCTCCGCTGCGGAAAACATCATGATAACCGTTCACAGAAGACTTTGACTTCAAATTTTCGCCTTTGTCATTCCTCGAAGAGAAACCCAAACCAACTCTGTTTTTGTTCACGGGTGGATCCATAAGTCGTCCCCAAACTGCATTATGACCATTACGCACAACCTGCTGCGCTTCCTTCAGGGAAACCACAAAATTCTCATTCCTCCTTATGTTGTAAATGGATAGGGCTTGGAACCAGGTTCCAACAGCAGCCTCATCCGCTTCTACAATACTGAAAGAGGATAGATGGGACATCAACAGCGCCTGCTCCCCATTTATGATCACTACCTTCCCTTCACACACAAATTTTAGCTTCTGATGTAGAGTTGAAGTGACAGCCCCTGCTTCGTGTATCCATGACCGTCCTAGCAAACAACTATATGCGGGAATAATGTCCATGACCTGGAAGGTTATCAAGAACAAATGTAGTCCTATATGGATGGGCAAGTCCACTTCACCGATGATAGATTTCCTCGACCCATCAAAATCCTTCACAATGATGCCACTCGGGCGCATAGGAGTTCCCTGATACTTTAACTTCATGAGGGTACTCCTCGGTATAACATTCAACGCGGATCCGTTATCAATTAGCACATTGGATAGCGAGTCATTCTTGCAGTTCATAGATATGTGGAGGGCCAGGTTGTGATTCCTCCCTTCATCTGGTAACTCATCATCGCAGAAACTCAAGTTGTTACATGACGTAATGTTTCCAATTACGCTGCTTAATTGATATAATGGCATGTCATTCTCCACAAAATCTTTTTCTAGTACTCTCATCAGTGATTCTCTATGAGCAGAGGAATTCATTAATAAAGCTAGGATGGATATCTTTGAAGGAGTCTGTAATAGCTGATCTACAATTCTGTAATCGCTCATCTTAATTATCTTCAAGATATCATCCACTTCTTTCTCTAATGTGGCTCCGCTAGTCTCTCCTGCAACCTTCTTAGGCTCATCGTTCTTAGCAATTTTCTTTCCAGCAACAACATCCCTTCGTACAACCGGCGCAAACACACGACCACTACGGGTCACCCTGCTATTACCAGCTATATTTCCAACATCTGGCATTGGCTGGATGGGAACTTCCACCCCATCTTCTAAGATTGTAGCGTTGTATTTGTAAGGCACAACCTTATCTGATTAATAAGGAACAGGACTTGGCAGACTAATTACCAATGGGGTAACCGCTGGTTTGCTATGGTACTCCACCTCAAGATGAGCGGGTGCACCAAAACAAGGTACAATGATGTTTACCCCTTCCTCAACACAATCAACAATCAAAAGGTCATTTCCAGAAAACAAATCTTCGTCTGAAGAGAAATACTCATCCGCAGAGGCATACTCTTCCTCTGACTCTTCTTCCATCAAATAAACTTCAACCATATCAATCTCATGATAATCATCTCTCTGACCTGTGATCTTAATAGTTCCATTGCCTAACAACAATTGAATACCCTCTCTCACAATAGAACATCCTTGGGGGTCTCGACAACAAACTATGCAAGATCCATATTGGTGTTCCACCTGACCAGCAGTACGGAAGAAGGTAGCATGCAACTGAACGAGATCCTCATTCAAATGCTTCACATCAAAAATTCTAAATTCACCGGGAAATCTAGAAACCATATTCACTTGCTCTTCATATTCTGCCCTAGGCCTGATTATATGGATTAAACCTTCATCCATCATCTCCTGTAAATCAGCCTTTATCTTCTCGCAACCCTGTATGCCTGTACTGCAAACAACACAACCGGCATGGTCATGCATATAATAACTGAATTCACAAAGGTCTGCATGCATCTTCACCAAATCTCCTCTAACCAGATTAATGTCAAAAATATGGAAGTCGCCTTGACAACCGGCCACCATATTTACAGCCTTCACTCCCCCGTGCTTGGGTAGAGGATTATCTTTCACATTAGGTCGCATGTCTTTGAAAGATAGAATTCCAGACTTCACCAACCTTTGCACTTCAGTCCTCAAAGGATAACAATTTTCAACACTATTCCCTGGTCTCCCTAATGAAAGGCACACGTCTGGTCTGCTTTGTAATACCAAGGCAATGGTGATGGTACGGCGGGAGGTGGTCGTGTCTGGACCAACTTCTTCTGAATCAATGCTGGTAGTAGTTATGCATAGCTCATGGGAATAGGGTCATAGTTTTCCCTTATCTGATTATTCCCTTGGTTCCTCTGCTGGGACTGTCTTTGATAAGCAACGGTAGTCGGAGCGGCATTCATTACAGGAGTAACTGAGGCAACTTGCTGGTGACGCTGATAATGCCTTCTAGGAGCGTTCACTCTCCTCTCTTGTATGACAACATTTGTATCCCCCTCTTTCTTCTTTGCAAACCCATAAGCTGGATTTTTCACACCTCCAGATCCTTCACCCTTTGTCAGACGACCTTCTCTTACTTCCTCTTCTAGGAGGATACCCATTCCTACCATCTCTATAAAATCACTTGGGGAACTTGCTACCATTCTTTCGTAGTAGAAAGTGCCCAACATCTTCAAAAATTTTTTAGTCATTTCTTTCTCCTCCATGGGAGGAATCACTTGTGCAGCCACTTCGCGCCATCTCTGTGCATACTCTTTGAACAATTCTCTGTCTTTCTGAACCATGGCCCTAAGCTGGTCACGGTCGGGCGCCATGTCCACATTCTACTTGTATTGTTTAATGAATGCTTCTCCCAAATCATTAAAAGTATGGATGTTGGCGCTGTCTAAACTCATGTACCATTTCAACGTTGCACCGGTCAGACTATCCTGGAAAAAGTGAATCAGTAGACGCTGATCATCGGTGTGGGTAGACATTCTCCTCACGTACATCACAAAGTGAGCATAAGGGCAAGTGTTGCCCTTGTACTTCTCAAACTCCGGGACCTTGAACTTAGCAGGCACTTTAACATTCGGGACCAAACACAACTCATTCACATTCTGCCCAAATAGCTCTTTTCCCCTAAGAGCCTTCATCTCTCTTTACATTCTATCAAACTGCTCTTGGAAATCATCCATTCTGCCATAAAGACCCAAGTCTTCACTCGGCGGAGGAAAAGGACGACACACATCTTCATTAACAAATGGAACCAAATTCACCGAAGGAGGTGCAACAGGAACAATATGCACCACAAGAGGTGCTGGAGTAACAATAGTTTGAACCACTGGAGCATCTTGGGGGCCCAAATTGAAACCTTCAGGTGCAAAATTCTCTAGCATTCCCCATGGATAACCTTGAGGCATACGGTTTTGAACAAAAGCCGGAGTGGCGGATACAGGAACAGTAGGAACTTCAGCATTTTCCCTTGTTGGTTGAGGTTGAACACTCGGTGGCTGATTCTGAGTAACCACCAGAGCTTCCATCAGAGTAGTCAAGTTGGCCAAGCCAGCCTTCAAAGCAGAAACTTCTTCGCGTAGCTCGCGATTCTCCTGTTCCAATTTGTCCATCTTTTTTTTTGAAGTTATCCCGAGTGTTGTAGTGATGAGTCAGCTTGCTGAACGAAGTAAAGAAGCTGCGTAAGGCACCTGGATATGCATAATAAATGCAAGAAATATGTGCAATATGATGGATGATATACAATTCATATGATTATTTTTTACTTTATCATTTAATATTTCAATGGATTTAACATTTATAGACATATTGCAAACATCAAAGTAATAACGCATTTGAAATATTGAAATTTTTTTATTATAATAACTTCAAAATGGATTACAAGTTTCAATGATCCCAAGTACAATATGAAAATACAATCTAAAAGTCCTGAGAAAAAGAACTGATAGAGATCAATCTATACGCTGACGCTTCCCTGTGAGCCTGGCAATCTGAGCCCTCAACCTCTGGTTTTCTTCCACATGTCTGATGACAACCTCCTTCCAATCATCTGGATCAGGAAATGAGTAATCAACACCTGTTTGAGGCTTAAGGGAAAATAAATCCCCTTGCCTCTCCATAGACTCCACCGCTCGACTCTCGAGGATCTCGATCAAATAGTCTTTCTCCTTCAGGTCTGCTCTGTAGGAACTCTCTAAAGTCTGGAACTTGTTCTTCCAGGCATCCCTTTCCTGTTGCATCCTGACCAAAGCAAGCTGCAGCTCTTCTAGATCATCTAACAAGGGAGGAGTGGTCTTCACAAATAGATCAGGCATGGGTGTCTCCCGAGTATACGACATCTTTAACTGAATGGCTCTCGATCGGACCCACTGAAGGTATGGCTCCAAAGAAACAACACCCCTAGGTCCCAAATCCTTCCTACTCTTCTTATGAATGTGACGCTAGGCCTTCGCAATCTTCTCCCTAGCTTCCCTACGGTCTTCTCCTTCCTTCAGAAAGAAACTGCTCAAATGAATACTGTTCGGTTTATCCCTCATCGGATAACCAAGCTGTCGCCGTGCAAGAACAAGGTTATAGTTAATTCCTCCCTTTGTACCAAGAAGAGGTACATTGGGGAAACTACCACAACTGTCAATAATCTTTATATCCTGATAAGCTCGATGATACTAATCAATATCCGAGTGAGTAAGTGCCATGATATTAGGAGCCCAACGGGGTTCCTTCTTGACATCCCAAAAAGCATCAGACTGAGGCATATGAGAGATGAACCACCGGTATAACAAAGGCGTGCAACAGATAATCATTCCCCCATGATAATAACTCCGAAGATGAACAGAGTAATAAACATCACCCAACAGTGTAGGAACTGGGTTTCCAATCATGAAAATCTCGATAGCATTAATGTCGACAAACTTGTCCACATTAGGAAATAAGAATAATCCACAAGCAAGTAAAGCAAAGATGGCCTCGAAAGCAACCGTGCTCTTCATCCTGGAAAAGTAACGAGCTTTCTCCAATAAGAACTGAGCTGGTAATCCTCTAATCCCTCCTTTGGTAGTCATATGGGCTTCCACCTCAGACTTCCCCAGATGAATCAAAGCAGCTATCTCATGTGGTTTTGCCTCACCCTCCAAACTAGTAAAAGGAACACGACCGGTAACAGGTAAATCCAATAGATAGGAATACTCCTCTAGTGTAGGCATCAATTGATAATCGGGAAAAGTAAAGTAGTGATACATATGATCATAGAACTGGACCAAGGTCGAGAGAATACCCTCCTTCATCTTCAGCTTCATGAGAGGAATAATGGATCCATACTTCTTCCGAAAGTCTGCAAAACACTCGATCTCTGGAATTAGACTGATCAACTCATCTCTCTTGGGATCCTTGAAACTGTATTTCCCGATCTTTCTCTTTCCAGAATCCATGGTTAAGAGTACCTGAGATATTCACAAATAGTCAACCTTTAAATCCCTTGAAATATTGTTTTCTTCAAAAGATGCTTATGAGTGCATGGATGCATGATGCAACAATCACACACAAGATTACATATATAGGGTTCATAGGTTTAACGTCACGAGCATGAGGTCGAAGGTACTACCCATAATGTGTTGGTCTAAGAGTTATCACCTGCCGAACGGTTCTAGAGGTTCCCAGAGTCTACATCCTTCCTTGGATATTACCAACTTCCTGATTAACTTGGTAATTAGTAATATTCTCAAGAAAGACTCGTCCGAGCGTAGTATCGCGTGACAACTATTTCTGGATTACTCCGTCATAGCTTCCGCACTACACCTAAAAGGTCAAGATGGGTTAGGTATTCTACGATCCTCAGTTTCAGCAGGCTCCCAGGTCGAAAGTAGTACGTCTTCTCGATTACTCTGTAAACGACACTACAATCAAAGGGGCCTCCACTGAGTGGGGGATCTCATGCCTCCTTTTTAGGGATTACTCCCTCAAAGTTAACATGACTATACCGCCCGTCCTATTTTAAAGTTTTCCCAAGTCCGGTATAGGACTTATGAGTAATCACCGAGCACCCTGAAAACCAGGAAAATCCAGACAAACATATATACAAATTATAGCACATAAACAACAATAGCACATATACAGATATAAAAAAAGATAGGCTCAACCCACTTAGGGATGGACCAGCAAGAGGTCAATCTTTCCCCAGTGAAGTCGCCATTTTTCTGTAGTGGTAGAAATGTTCAAGACTAAGCCATTGGATTGACTAGACTTTATACAAATCAAAACAAAAATTGCCACCGCGCTTTATTGTTTCCAAAGGAATGGGAAAAGAGTGAATAACCCAAAAAGAGGGGTAAATATTCAAGGTAATGGGGTTGGTTATGCAAAGGGAAGGTATTAGAACCCTAAACATCTACGGTACTCCACAGGAACCTCTTTGAAAAATCTGTATATTTTAGCTATAAAATGTGTTGTATATAAAATGGATGGTGGAGGTGCGAAGAGAAATATATTTTTTATGATTTTTGCACCCGCTGCGGCTGCGAACCTTTAATGCCTACGTACCACCTTTCGTGCAATAGGGGATCAAGGTACACGTAGTTCCTCTTTTAAAAATTTGAAACACAAGTGTGTTGGTTGATTTTAAGAGATAAGACATCATCGTCATTGTACGTGTGGAAAACATACTTACTACCCACAATCATGAGAAAGGAGAATTTTCATCATCTCAAAGTGCAGGATATGGCTTGGATTTTAAAATCAATAATGCCTCACTCAACACCCAAGTGGAAAATATCTCACTTCACTACATATTGTAGAAGTATAGTTGTTTGCATCACTACAAGGATTGACAAGAGTCTAACCTTTTGAGAAAAGTTTAAAAAATAAAAGCCGAAGTGACAAAATGGTTTGAAATGAGATTGATTGACTTTTATTCTTCTCACAAAAAGTGTCAAAGTATTATTAAATTGATTGAAGTTTATTGATGAAAATGTTTTGAAAATGCATGGACCTAAGTCCAAGTTTATTATGAAAGTGTTTCAAGTTTAGAAACAAGAAGAGTTTAAAAAGGAGGGAGAAGATTTTTGAAATTAAAGAAGATGAGAGGAGTAGAAGAGGCTATCCTAAAGCATAAGGTAAAAGCTAAGGATAAGGACCATCTAACCAACAAGAAGCCAAAACTTGACATTATGAGCCAATATAGAATTCCCATTCTTTGGATTGAAACCAAGCAAGCAAAGATACTAGACCTCTTCAAATGTATTAAGTCTTCACAAAAATTGGGCAGAGTAACGGCTATATACGGGTGAATTCCAGATTACAAACAAAGGATGTAATCACAAAAACCTGCACATAAAAACAAACAAGCAACCCAATGTCTTGAGGTAAACCTCAAAAGCTCCATACAAAATAATCAGATAGGATCACAAGGTCTCCAAGATAGGCCAAGGTTTCTAATCCTAAGTCCAAGAAAAAGTCCCATGCTCCATAATGCCAAGGATAGTAACCAAATATTCCAAGTACCATTAAGAGTTTTTTTAGGGTTTATGTTGATTATTAAGTATCTTAGGAAAAGAAAAAGAAAAGCTCAAGTGAGCAAAAATAAAAATGGCAAGAAAATAAATGCTCAAATGAGCAAAGATGAAAATGGCATGAAATGAAAAATGCTAAAAAATAAATAGTACATAAAGCATAAAATAATAAAAGCATAAAATAAACAAGTCAATAATTAGTGGTTAGTTGGATGACCATCTTGAAACTTGCATTTGGAAATCATTAGAGGATTGGTAGAACCAAAGCCTCCACACAACAAGTTGCATTTTCTTTTTGTCAAGTATATCATCCATTTGGAATTCTCATAAGTAATATTTAATGATCAATGATGTTTAAGTGATCCGCGTTGACCAAAGGTGTTATAGATCCATTAGAGGATTGGTAGAACCAAAGCCTCCACACAATGAATCTCAAGGTTATTGGATCAAAGAGATCAAATTGACATGCTTGGGCTTGCAATCATAAGTTTGGGCCACGAATGATCATTTATTTGAATCGGGACAAAATTTAGCGCTATGTTAAGCAATCGTAAGTGGACTTATATAGAAGTCGCACCTATTTTGAGGCCGGTCAATAGCAATCTATGCACCATTTGTTTTGAGACATGATATAGAGATTATGCTCCAACAACATTTAGTGCAATGAGAAGGGGATGAGATGAAGAGGATTAGGGCAAAAGATGAATAAACCACTTTTGAATTAAAAATTTAATCAAACTATCATTAAAACCATTCATCCTTTTTGTGGAGTTAAACTCAACACCATGGATCCAATGATGTTAATAAAGTCATGATAAAAAAAATCAACCCAAGACAGCCAGAAAATAATCACAAAATAATAATGTATTTAATATATACATTAAAAGGTTTAAAAATGTTTTGAAAAAAGGAAAATAATGAGGAAAATATCAATTATATTCAAATTAATCAAGAAATGAAAAATAAGACCATAGAAAAATCAGAAAAGAGGCCAAGTAATTTTACAAAATTTTTGGTAATTTTTAAAAGTCAGAAACTATTTTTAAAAATTAAAATAAATGGGTAAAATAAACAAAAATAGTAAAGTCAGAAACAAAAATGAAATAAGATCACCAATATTTGTCACAATATCATTGGATCATTCCATAATTTTTTCAGAATTTAAAAAATGTATAAAAGTATTTTTAAACATTTTAAACAAATCAAATAAGTGTAAAATTCATAAAAAATACCAAAACACAAAATTAAATTGTGAAAAAATGAAAATCAGAAAGAGAATAATCAAAAATATTTTTCATAATTTTTTCCAGATTTTTTGGATTAAAATGAATTTTCTATGATTTTTTGAAATTTAAAACAATTAAAATAGAAAAATCAGAAAAAGAAAATAAAAGTAAAAGATGTGGACCATTGGATGAGAGTCAAAACGCGTTAGTAATCAAATCCAAGGGATCTGGAGCGCTGTGCATATCATGGTCATTAATGAATAATGTACAAAATCAATAATAAATCAGATTTTTGAAAAACACAAATGGCATGCCATCATTGGTTGGAAGATGACACGTAGGTCATCTTCAACCTCCAGCCAACGTGATTTTCAAGTCTCTCAAACTGTAAAATCAGAAGCTCAGACCTATGCCAATCGCTTCGTCTCTTTAAGACGAAAACAACCACACCCTCGCGCCAAATTTATATAAACTGTAGCTCAAGCAATTTGGAAGGAAAGTTTTGAAAAGGGATTTGAAAATTCATGGTCAAAACGTGCTCCCAGTGAAATGTAAGTGTTGCAACTAGAACCAGGGAAATGAGAGAAACACAATGATATCAGAGTTTTGAAGAATTGATGAAGGAATCTACCTATTGAAGTTGAGTTGCAGAGCTTTGAAACTGGACTTCTATGGAGCAGTATAGGGTACAATTCTTAAATGTAATTATATGGTTCGCTTCAGGAAAGATCAAGGAAGGTGAATTGAGGGAAAAATGGATTGAAAAGGGCTTGGGAATAGATTTCGAAGTTGCTGAATTCTGGGTTGTGAAGCAAGTTTGGCAGGGTGATTCTGGCTATCTAAGCTTGAGAAATTGAATGGGGGATGACCCTCTATTTATAGGGAAGCAAATGGGATCAAAAGTAATAGAAAATGATGTGTTTTGGAGGGAATTCATGTGGGTTTGCATCATGAAGAAAGTGTGACTCAAACTTGATCAAAACTCAGCCAAATCATGCGTTTCATGATGCTAATCACTTCTGGCAAGTTGCTAAACATGATTAGAACCAAAAACGCGTGGGAATATTGTGATTAGAAGCCAAAACAAAGATTTCAAAATCCTGACTTTGTGAAAAATTCAGTTTCAAACTACCCAATTCAAATCCATGGCATTTCCACCTCAAGGGGTCTTAAGGCATAATTCTTGATGCTTTGGAAAGATGAGGTTACAAGCTTTGCAATGGAAAAATGATGGAATCAAATGGATGCTTGAGCTGAAAGCTACATGGAGTCAAAGTTGAAGAAAAAGAGTTGACTTTCCATACTTAGAAATATTTCAAATTCTTCTTTAAAAATGACCTATAATCCTTTGCATCCAAACATGGCCTTCCACTTAGAATTTTCTCTTGACCAAAAAAGATGGAATGAAGTATATCTCTTGAATGACATTTTTCAATTTGAACCACTCAAAATCTCCAAAAATTGAGCAAGTTATGACTTGTTGAAGTTGGCCAAAAATCATGAAATGACCTATAATCTTTTGCATACTTAAGGCAACTTCCATCCATTTTCTTACTTTTCACATAAAAGAATGCATGAAGTACACATCCTTAAAATCATCATGAAAAAATAATGGGCTCAAGGTGATAAAAATTGACCAAGTTATGACCATTTGAAGTCACATATGGAAAATTGGGGATTCATCTGGGTGACTTGTAATCTTTCTTCTTCACCAAGTTCCTTCCACATGAAAACTACTTGGAACTTTTGAAGTGATTTGTTGGTAACTCTTTAAAGAGAAGGATGTTTTTGGAATCACTCAAAAATACCAAAATATGAGCAAGATATGCTCCTTTGAAGTCTAAAACCCTAGCCTCTAGATCAAGAGAATGCTTTGAGGAAATTTTCCAGGTTTGAACAAGCTTTTTGTGCCAATATTATTCCTTTGTGAATAGAAGTTGTTGAGGATGATGATGAGGACTCATAGCCACCAAAACGACTTCCATATCTTGAAATTAGAGAGAAATATGCTCTTGTGACCAATAGGAACAAGACCTTGTCCAATCATGACAACTTCTTCCCTTAACCCTTTGTACTTTTGAATCAATTTTGATAACTTTGAAATATGTTGAACCAAAATAAGCCTTGTCATGCCATTTATTCCAAAATCACTCCAATAGTGAAGTTTGAATTTCTCAAGCTATTGACTAGGGCATGTAAATAAACTCATGAACCCATGAAGCAAATTGCTAAACCTCATTGCCTTTACCAACATTATTAATAAGTAAGACAAACCAATATTGTATTTTATTAATTAGAGAGAAAATCAAAGCAAAATATCCATGATCACAAAAGAAAACAAGTCAAAGTGCTTGGTAACTCCTCAAAAGAGCAAGTCTAAAGATAGGGAGAAGAACCAAAAACCCTAATGTGATCTTGTGTTGATTGAAATAATATGGTATGATGCAGGAATCTTAGGGGAAAAAATTGGGGTACAACAAACAGTATCGTGCTCCTCGGCATGCCTCGCAGCCTAATGCCGCTCGACATCCAACACATATATTCCCCGACACATTTCACAACCTAAACGCCGCTTGACACTTAACAGCATCAACATCCTCCTCGACCACCAGTTCGGCCAACAGTACAGAATAATACGATGTCATAACGACCACATCAATACAATTCATAAATTCTGACCAACTTCTCGGAATATCACAGTAACAGGAAACTATATTTCCTATCAACAGGTTCGTTCATTGTATAAGACCGTCACGCATAAATCCTCTTAATACTACCACAACAACAATTCCTAATTTCCTGCCAACTGCTCGGAACACCACAACATCATAACGACCACACCACTTATTGATAAACTACACTAACCTAATCATCGATTCTACCAGGAAATGATACAGACCACTCAAAACGACCTCAACATAACAACCAGGCAACTTCCTAAAACAGGTTCATTAAAACGTCGTACGATAACTCCCGAAACAACCACAACATGAATAAACGGGAAACTTCGATAACAAATCCAGAAACATCAATGCACATAGTCATACAAACGACCAATTATCACATAATACACATCATAAATCCAATTATAAGGCCAAAACCCCACCCTTACCTGGATTGAAGTTTTCTTAACCAAAGCTCCGGTCGTAATCCTTGTTTTGCTCTGCTCGACATTGGGAAACTTGCTCCTTCCCCCGTGCAACCTTTACGGTCAGCGTACTCAAAACCTTAATCATCAACTAAATCAAATCCTTGTGTCAGCTTAACCTTATATATATCAATTCTATTGGGCTTAACTTTCACACCTCCACTTTACTACTTCCAACCAATAACATGAGCCCAACACAATTGTTTTATTAATTCCAACATTATTATTATTATTATTAATCAACTATTTAATTAATTAATAATAATCTAACAACTTCAACCATTAATTCTCAACATCTTAAAACTTCAAAAAATAATCCAATAATAATTTAATTAAATAATTCATTAAATTAACAGGCGTTACAACTCTTCCCCACTTAGAATATTTTCGTCCTCGAAAATATACTAGATACTACCCTTCTTAATGCGAATTTTGCATCTCATTCTCTGATCCCCGAGTCGCGTCTGGCAACACTTCGACCACTACTTCTCGATACAATAATAACTCAACACGATTTAAATCAAATCACACATTCTAATCATTCAACACCTTCGCGACATAATCGTTAACAACTTACCAACCACTTTAACAATATCTTGACATATCAACATTTTAGAGTAGTAATACACTTATACTTGGATATACAACATCATATTATCATCTTAACAACATCTTCAACACCAAAACATGTACACAATTTTATTCGTATATATATATATATATATATATATATATATATATATATATATATATATATATATATATATATATATATATATATATATATATATATATATATATATATATATATATATATGTCAATTATCAACAACTCTATTCATATCGTCGTATCACCCTTATAGTGACATCAACATAGCCAACATAACCAACTTTGTCATTTTATGAAGTGTTATTCATCATTTACGATAACTAACAATAACATCACGATAACGGGAACAAAATTATTATAACATCAACTTAACAGTATAACTCAACAAATATACATACAACTCACCATCAACCAACAACCTCATTAATATCCTTATAAAATTAACAAATGTTTACGAGAAACACAATATCCTGGCACATCATCCCTATATCAACAATCCACCAAATCAAACATGTAGATTAAGACATATCATTCTGTTACGACTGGTTTTTAAATCAAGAGTCGCCACTATTAGTTTTTATCTTAAGGGAAGGCATCTAATAGGAAACCCTAATTCGCAGACAGAGGTTCTAGGTTTCGGACTTCATTAGACGAAAGGAAGGTGTTAGGGACCTTTCATCTACCTTGTTCACAAGGATACTAGGTTTTAGGTTTATGTTTGGGTAAAATAGGGTTTTGAAATTTAATTAGAAGGAAAGGGTTTAATTTTTTTATAGAGGAACTCGCTACAATTTTTGATCGTATGCCTACATATCCTCTTATGAGGAATCAGAGTCCCAATTCGTAGTTCGTATGGGGTTGGTGTTTTGTAGAGGTCGCAACTGTATTTTGAGTCGCCTAGCATTTGGCTGGGAGTAGCGATTATGGAGATTTTGGCTAAATGCGTGGTTAGTCAAAATCCGTTTGAAACCCTTTTGCATAAACAATTGATTAGCTTAGTTTGTTGCGAAAAACAGTTTGAGATTTGTTAATGTTTTTTAATTGTATTGACTACAAAATTCTTGATTAATGCATGATATAAAAAATTTAATGCAAATATTATAACCGAATAATATGCATCTTTGATATAAATTAATTTAGATGATAATATATTAATATTTAATAATAAATAAAAATATAATAATATTGATAAGAATATGATAATAAAAATTAATATTAATAATAATAATAATAATTTTAAAAAAAGAAATAAATAATAATAAAAAAAATATATGAAAAATATATGAATTATGAAAAATAGAAAATAAATTAATTAACTCAGGGGGTGCAAATGCAGTTGATAAGTAAAAATAGGAGGGTGCTAATAAGTAGTATGGGCTGAGCCCAAATACAGGCTGGACAAGGGGGTGCAATTTGTTTAGGTGTTTAGTAATTAGGGCGAAAGAGGGTGCAAAGAGGAACTGGGCCTAGGCCCAACACGCTATGGAGAGAGGCTGGCTGGATCACATGGGTGAGGGTGTACGAGATTATCATGCAGACTTGGCCTAGCGTCCGTCTGATCAAAATCACACGGAGGATAACGAGGGAGCGTGTTTACTATTGTGTGCTAGCGCTTACTGAATTGAAACAGATAATATCATGTTTTTAATCTTCATTTTTCATTATTCTTTGTTTGTTTACAACAATCACTTTCTTCTCTTTCGCTCAACCTTTTCGTTCTGTTCTCCGTAACCCTAAAATCCAACCACCAACACCGCGGAGGCACTACCCTACCCCAACATAAATCGCCCCAACCAATCCCCAAATCAACAATCAAGAAGAAGAAAAAAAGATCTACATTTACCTCTTCATGATTTTCGATTCTGAGTTCTCTGCCCGATTCAGCGCTAATAATATTTCCTCTCTTTTGCAGGTTATGGTGGGTCTTCGTGAATGGAGTGGCAGCGGCGTATTTATCAGCGGCTGTTAGGGTTTCAGATGTTGAAACCCTAACCATCTTCTTCCTTCGTCTTCAACAAGCTCTTGTCGGTAATTCAGATTCTTCCCTTCAAATTCTTCTTCTTCGATCAAGCCATTCCTTCTGCTCTTTTATCTCCTCCGTCTCTGTATATCAGTCGCCCCCCTTCTGTACTTTTTTATTTTGTATTTATAGGCTTAGTTTTAGGGTTTTATAAATTGTTAGAATTAGATTAGAGAAGAATTCGGGATTATAGATTATTGATTAAGATTTATAATGTTGATTTTATTTTACTGCAACTTCCAGATCTTGCATTGTAATTTTACAGATTTGGTTTGTAACGATTTAGGTGCATTTGATTTTGTAATATTCTGGTTTTGTATCAATGAGATCTAATTTTGTTTAATGCTGATTTTTTGGATTTCATAATTGATTTAGGTGAAGATTGTTTTCTGGATATTTGTTGTAAAAGATTTGATTCTTAGATAATATTCAGTGTTATCTTACTATGAAAAAGATTTGCTTTTGGTTTAATCTCTACAATACCAGTTAGTCCCAAAAACATGCACATTCTCTGCCGTAATTGACACAATATCCGTTTCTAACATTTGGGCTTTGCACTATTTTTTTATATTTATTGTCCAACTTGGTCTTCAATTGAATTTGGGCCTTGATGATCAGCCCAACGTATTACCAAAAATAATAATAGTTATTGTTTGTTATTTTTCTTCTACTGCAAACATCAATATATTTCCATGCGGATTAGGCCCAGTGTTCTATTATGAAACATATTTTCAATCATTAACCACAACTCTAATAAAATATTTTAATAAAAATATTTCAATAATAAAAAATAGTTAATTATGATAACCCTTTTAATATTTTGTAAAACATTTTATGAATAATTTATGAACAGGAAAAAGGTATAACGATAATAATTTTTTCTAAAAGCAACAAAATATCGAATCGGCTAATCAAAAATCTCAATGGGACTTTAATTTATATTCATACCCCACCCTTTGCTATTTAATAACCAAAACGAAAAATGGGCCAAATTCTAATGGACTTTAAATTTCCATTTCACCCCTCTTCTTACTAACAACAACCATTCTTAAATGGGCTTATGTAATTAAAAACTTAAATTCTCTTTTGCAATAATTTTCCGTATTCGAATCTCATGGGCCATTGGCCAACATGCTTCGTAAATGGGCCTACGGATACATGCGTCTTTCTGATTTAGAAGGCCCCACTCTCCTGAATTAAAATGCACCCCCTATTAACTTGGATTTAAGAATGGGCCATCAGATATTGCTGGACCATCCTTAATTAAAACATTCTTTATTATTTTAATCTTGAAAATAAAGGTAGGGAAAATTTGGGGTACGACAACTGCCTCTATTCAACCATCTTCCAATCTAATAGCGTGAGAATACACGAGTCTTGCGTATTCTGATTGGGAGTTTATTGAATACTAGGAATATCCCAAAATTTGTCCGACAAACATAAAGTTACACTGACAAAGCATACCCTTACGAGTCTCAAGAAAGTAGGCGAAGCCGATGATATATCGCTTACCAGGGTTTGATGACGAGGCATATAGTCTTGAGCTTTAAAGAATAATTTTGTATGTCTTGGTTTTGTTTTGCTTGCTCATCCATTTGGGAGGGATGAATGAAACAACAATTGATGATGCATGGCTTCTTGGAGACTGAGGCCATGGGTTATGTTCGCGAATCGCAGCATGACGTCTTATGCGATAAGCTAGATTTTATTTCCGAGCATCGCTGCATGAAGTCTGAGGTGATGATCTGTGTCGCAGAATAAAGAAACACATTGCTGCATGAAGTCGTAGGCAATGGGTCAGGTTCACAAATCGCTGCGTGAAGTCTGAGGTGATAGGCTAGATTTTGGGTTTTTGAGCATCGCTGCATGAAGTCTGAGGCAATGACCTGTGTTGCAGAATAAGGGAACGCACTGCTGCATGAAAACTTAGGAAATGGGTTAGGTTCACAAGTCGCTGCGTGAAGTCTGAGGCGATAGGCTAGATTTTGGTTTTCGAGCATCACTACATGAAGTCTGAGGCGATAGGCTAGATTTTGTTTTCGAGCATCGCTGCATGAAGTCTTAGGCGATGGTATATGTTGCAGAATAAAGAAACACATTGCTGCATGAAGTCTTACGCAATGGTCTATACTACATCGCGAGGAACCGCACTGCTGCACGATGCCTTAGGAAGTGGGCGAGATGAGGAGAGTACATTGAGGCTTAGAGGCAATGCACCGAATTTTATGAATACATTGAGGCTTAGAGGAAATGTACCGAGTTTGGAGAGTACATTGAGGCTTAGAGGCAATATACCGATCTAGGAGAATACATTCAGGCTTAGAGGCAATGTACCGAGCTAGGAGAATACACTGAGGCTTAGAGGCAATGTACCGAGTTTCGTGAATACATTGCGGCTTAGAGGAAATATACTAATTTTTGCAAATACATTGAGGCTTAGAGGCAATTTACCGAGCTAGGAGAGTACATTGAGGCTTAGAGGCAATGTACCGAGTTTTGCAAATACATTGCGGCTTAGAAGCAATGTACTGAGTTTTAAGAATACATTGAGGCATATAGGCAATGTACCCAGTTTTGAGAATACATTGCGGATTAGAGGCAATGCACCGAGTTTTGAGAATACATTGCGGATTAGAGGCAATGTACTGAGTTTTGCGAATACATTGCGGCTTAAAGGTAATGTACTGAGTTTTGAGAATACATTGCGGCTTAGAGGCAATGTACTGAGTTTTACGAATACATTGCGACTTAGAGGCAATGTACTGAGTTTTGAGAATACGTTACGGCTTAGAGGAAATGTACTGAGTTTTTAGAATACATTGCGGCTTAGAGGCAATGTATTGAGTTTTGTGAATACATTGCGGCTTAGAGGCAATGTACTGAGTTTTGAGAATACATTGCAACTTAGAGGAAATATACTGAGCTTTGAGAATACATTGCGGCTTAGAGGCAATGTATTGAGTTTTGTGAATACATTTTGGCTTAGAGGAAATGTACTGAGTATTGAGAATACATTGCAGCTTAGAGGCAATGTACCGAGTTTTGTTCATTATTGCATGGAGACTTAGGTAATGGACTACTTTTTAAGGAACTCATCACTGCATGGAGACTTAGGTGATGGGTTGAATCGCAGGAGAAGTTTTTTGTTGGATGACCCTTAGATGATTGAATCGAGGGTAAGATGGTTTGTTTGCTGTGTGATATAGGCGTATGATGTTTGGTATTGAGATGGAACCCTAAGCGTATGTGTATTGAATTGTATGTATATGCAAAATGTATTATGTTTGATATTGATATGGAAATCCTGAATACATGCGTATTGTATGCAAAAATGTATAGTGTATGCATGCTTTGGATATGATAGATGTATGTATGAAATGTGGGTAAAATACGCGTATGCCTTGAAATGTTATGAAGACTATTTCTGGCATTCTCTCCTTTAGACCATTGGCTTACAGTTACCAATTCCCTGGCGTTGTATGTTGTGTCATCGTAGTTTTGTTGAATTTGAACACAGTGAACAATGTTAGCAAAATTTTGAACATTGATTTTATGTATTGTAAGTGTAGGTGTAGATGTAGACGTAGATATTGGCATATGCGTAGATTTGTATGTTGTATGCGCAGGCGTAAGCGTAGACGTATGTATTGGCATATGTGTAGACTTTTATGTTGTAAGCGCAGGCGTAGACACGAACATGTGTATAGAATTTGTATTGCAGACGCATGAGTAGACATGTGCATGGATGTAGACGTGGATTTTCTTTCGATATTTTTCTAACTAAAATGTTTTTTTCGATGTTTTATCAAAAGCTTTTATTTGTTAATTTCCTCGAAATGATTTCAAGACAATATTCACAAGTAATGATCGTAGTATATTGTAAACAAGTCTGAGAAAAGAAAAACGCAATTTGGAAGATGCAAATAAATCAAATGTTTTATTGATATGCCTCAGAATAGGCGAGAGTACAAGATGCAATTCCTAGAAAGAGGTAATTACAAAAATTTGTAAAACTGTAAATGGCAATGAAAAATGATAATTGCTGCTGGTGTTCCGCAATATCATTTAAATGATCTTATCTCCTTTTCTTCTGAGTTATATGATTTAGATCTATCTCTCCCTTCGTGGTTCGTAGTCGC
The DNA here is from genome assembly GCA_948472305.1 of Vicia faba. Lineage (NCBI taxonomy): Eukaryota > Viridiplantae > Streptophyta > Magnoliopsida > Fabales > Fabaceae > Vicia > Vicia faba. The sequence continues at coordinate 953,869,225 of OX451739.1, read as the reverse complement.
AGTTCTTAGATCGCAGTCTTTTTGTTCTTTATTTCTCTGTATGAAATCCCTAACTTTTGCCTGGATTTCCCTTTCGGGTTTTTAATCCACCGGGATAAGTTTTTGTTATATGCCCCTAATTTTTGTCTGGATCGCCCTTTAGGGTTTTTAATCCACCGGGACGCTTCTTTTTGCCTAAGTCGCTCGTTTAGGGTTCGAGCTTAGCGAGCTTCTTATACATAGTATTTTTTAACTGCGTCTGAGTTTGCCGGATGCGGTAGTTCTTCCCTATCCATTGTCGTAAGGATGAGACCACCTCCAAAGAGTGTTGTTTTGACTATGTATGGACATTTGTAGTTTGGTGTCCATTTACCACGTGAGTCGAGGCAAGGTAGAAGAATCTTCTGGAGTACTAGACCATGTTTTGGTTCATCTTATGCAGTACATCGTTACTCAGAAAGAATTTCAAAGTTAATTTCTGTAGAGTTTGTTTGTCGATGCTGGAGGCATTTTCTGAATGTTCTTATTTTTCCAAGTATTTCCTGATGTCGTAAAACCAAGGCTGGTGCGGGCTCCTGATTGTGATGCGTGGTTTGTGGTTTGACCAATGTACTTTTAACATAGCTGATATAGTTTCCAGAGCATCTGCCATTTGATTTTCTTCTTGTGGGATGTGGCTCAAAGTGATCTTTGTGAATTCTGCAACCAACTTTAAAACATGATCCCAATATGGAATCATTTTAAGATGTTTAGTTTCCCATTTGTGGTTGAATTGGTATATGACTAACACATAGTCTCCAAATACTTCGAGATGCTTTATTCTCAGATCAATGGCAACTTCCAGTCCTAGTAAATAGGCTTCGTACTCAATGTTATTGTTGGTGTAGTCAAACACAATCTTGTAGTATAGGGCTTGTGATCATTCTTTGGAGAAGTCAAAACTTCCCTTATATCGTGCCCTAGTGTATTTGAAGTCCAGTCAAACGTGAGTGTCCAACATACCCCTGGCTCGGGTCCTTCGTCAGGTCCTAGTATTTCGTAGCCGCTTATTTTTTCCTAACTGGAGAACAAACTTCTTTGAAGAGGTGATCTGTCCACCATCATGTCTGTATCTAACCTTGGCCTATTTATGTAGGACCAAGCAGATATGTGCAATAATTTGATCTATTTTTCTTTGACGCTCTGCTCTAACATTTACCCTAGCTTAATTTCTTTCGGATCTTCCTCTGTACGAAGATTAATGATCTCAATAGCCTCTTGATACGGTTGTACGTTGTCAGCCTTCGCTCCATTTCCCTTTCCATTTTTTCCAGAGAGTTCAAGATCTTTATCATCTTCCTCTTTAGCTTGGTTGATAGGAGCATCAAAATTATATCGGGTCGCAACAGTAGCATTATCAGTGGTTTTGGGCATGAATCTGCATATTTATCATGTTTTGGTGCAGATTTTAGTATATGAGATTTTGAAAATGCATATGCAGAGAAAGTATTGCCATTTTTAAATTTAAAGAATAAATGTAAGAGAAATACAAGGATCTTAATTGAAAACAAAATATAAATTTTATTGATTATAAGTATTGTCTGAAACAAAACGGGGAACCCTTACAAGCAACCCATATGTCTCAGGCTTAACATAGGTTCTTTTTAAAACAAAGAAAAATTACTTAGGGAAGAAAAATATCTCGGGAATCTCCATGACAATCCATCTTTTAAGTTCTTCTCCTAGGGTGCATTCCCGGATGAAGTCAGTTGCCCCTTTGGTGTTGACTTTGTTGGATATCTCTGCCACATGTCCTCCATGCTCTATAAAGGTCTCTTGGATTGGAAGAAAACATGCTTCACCCTTCAGAGTAGCTTTATATTTATCTTCAGGGTATGGTCCAAATTAGACTATCCCCTGGTCCACTATCTTTTGTAGTGTTTTCTCGAAGGCTTCATTATATTCCAACAGGAATCTCCATTCAAACAGATACTCCTTCAATACGTTTATCGGGGTTTTTGCTTGTCTGATTTCCCCAAAGTCGGCGACTAATTCAATTGAATTTATTGTCGGCCCATCGTACAGAGTCATATGATTTAATTTGATATTAGGTTTCTCAAAAGTGATGTCTTGAGATTCTAACAAGTCCTGCACTTTATGTTTAAATGCCCATCATTGTTTTATGGTGTGCCCTGGAGAGTTAGCATGGTATTCACATTTGGCGTTGGCATTATACCTTCGTGGGAGTGGCCCGACTGGAGGAGCTAGAGGCTTGATTTCTACCAAGGATGCCTTAACTAGCTGTTGTAATAATTAGCTAGGTGTCATAGGGAGCGGATTAAATTTTCTTTGCCGCCTTCCGAATCTATCTTGTTGCTGTCCTTGTAGGATCACTAATGGTTGTGGTGTCCTTGGTTATGAGGCTACCTCATTAATTTATCCCTCTTTTCCTTTGGGGTAGTTTGAAGCAGTCCTTCTTGAATGGTAGGGAGCATTTGATGATCCCCCTGTTATTTTCCCATTCTTTATTCCAGTCTCGATTCTTTCTCTGATAGTTACTAGATCTGCGAATCTCGAAGAGATACATCCAACCATCTTCTCATAATGCATCCCTTGAAAAATTCCCACGAACATGTCTACTAATTCCTTTTCTAACAGTGGTGGTTGCACGCGGGATGCCATCTCCCTCCATCTCTGAGCATACTCCTTGAAGGACTCTTTCTTCTTTTGGGACAAATTTTGGAGTTGCATGCGAGTAGGCGCCATGTCCAGGTTATATTTATAATGCTTTAAGAAAGCATTAGCAATATCTTCCCAGGTTCGAATATGTGTTCGCTCCAATTGCATATACCAATCTAATGATGCCCCACTCAAGCTATCTTGAAAATAGTGAATCATCAACTTTTGATCATGGGCATGGGCATGCATCTTCCTGCAATACATGTGTAGATGATTTCTTGGACAAGTGATCCCCTTGTATTTTTCAAAGTCAGGTACTTTGAACTTCGGCGAAATAACCACATCAGGAACTAGGCCCATTTCTAGAGCGTCTACTTCGAAGGCATCAAAACCCTCCACAACTTTTAATCTTTCCTCCAGAGCTTTGTACTGATTCATTACCAGTGGATTATCAACAAGATGAGTATCAGTCGTCTTTAAGGGTGCCTGGTTGGCGTACTCTGGGTCGTGATCTCCGTATTGTAGGTCCAAGTAGTTTCCTGTATTGTTGACTGGAATTTGTAGGGTATATGATGCCCCTTCTTTTGATGGCGGTGCGACAAACCCTTCAGTTTCAACTTCTCTGGGGTCTTGTTGGGCCATGACGAACTTTTGGAGTCCTGCTTCTTGCTCTTTCCTTAGTTGGTGACCGCTTGATGCACCAATCGTACGGGCTACTTCTTTGAAAGCTACCTTGGGAATCTGATCTTACCTGTCAATAATGTTCCTCAAAGCTAGGAGAACTTGACTCAAATCTCCTTTCATTGAACTTACACCCCCTTTACTTGGTCGAGGTCCTCTTTGAATGCAGACTGAGTCTCCTCGATTTTCTCCATTGCTTTTTGTTGGTAGGCCCTGGTTAGATATGGAGGCCAAGGAGGTGGAGATCTTCTTCTACCAATGGTTTACTAGAGATATTTTTTTTATAAAAAAAGATGAGTTTCAATATGATATGCAGGAGTTTATGAATGCATGCATGCGAATGAATATGCATGAATATGTGCGGGGTTAAATGTCTTATTCACTTGGGTATATGCTTCTTCCTTTTTTATTAGGTGACCAGCCTAAAAATAGATATGCAAACAAGATTTGGAAACAAAATGCCTTTATTGAAGGTAACATAATTCAGATATTGAAAAATATTACAATCTTAAATCAAAACTTTATTTGCGTGAAATAAAGCAAAAGGAAATAAGTTTTCTAGGCGCGCTTGTGGAACTGAGCTTGAGAAACCATTGACTAATTGCTCGACAAAGCTTGAGAAAGTCTTCAGCATATTATTTCCCTTTTGTGGCTTTGATTTCATACATGTTTGGCACATTGACGTGGACAAGTTGTTTCCTTTGGTATCCATTTTTAAAGACAGTTACCTAGATGTTGATTATATCATTATTTTTTTGTACCCTATGAATAAGACAAATAATAGGGACAAATGATGAATATATGAAATGTATGACGAATATATGAAATGTGTGAATGCGCATATGTATAGATGCATGGTTGAGCGACAGGGTTTTGTGATAAGTATCCTTAGAAGATAGGTTCCTTAATTTTGACCTACGGTTGATCTACCCTCCCAGAAGGGTGGCTTCCTTAAGGGTGTCATGAGTAACACCAGAGGTAAAAGGCACAAGGGCCTCCCTTAGGTGGAGCCTCTTTACGGACCGAAACTTTCGCCTCAAAATCGTGAAAGGTCTCATCATGAGATTTTAGGTTAAGGTCGTTACAAAGAGTCATGGGTGTCCTTCCAAAGTCCTACTCATCAAGAGGATATCTCTCGATAAGTATTCCTTTTTCGGAAGTCCACCGATTCTAGGCGAAGTCGTCACATAAACTCGCAGGGATGATGTATCCCCTAAGCTAATAGACAAACCTTTATTCTAAGGGTTACTGAAAATATTTTGAGAAATAAAAAATCCCGCCCTGCAGTATATATGATGATAAACAATAGACAATAATTAAATAAATGCAATAAATAAACGAAAGCAATAAATAAATAAAGCAATAAAAACCAAAAAAAAAACCCTAAAACCTAAAGTTGAATTCCCCAGCAGAGTCGCCAGCTGTTGCGACTGGTTTTTAAATCAAGAGTCGCCACTATTCATTTTTATCCTAGGGAAAGGCATCTAATAGGAAACCCTAATTCGCAGACAAAGATTCTAGGTTTCGGACTTCATTAGACGAAAGGAAGGTGTTAGGCACCTTTCATCTACCTTGCTCACAAGGATACTAGGTTTTAGGTTTAGGTTTGGGTAAAATAGGGTTTTGAATTTTAATTAGGAGGAAAGGGTTTAATTTTTTTATAGGGGAACTCGCTACGATTTTTGATCGTATGCCTACGTATCCTCTTATGAGGAATCAGAGTCCCAATTCGTAGTTCGTATGGGGTTGGTGTTTTTTATGGGTCGCAAATGTATTTCGAATCACCTCGCATTTGGCCGGGAGTAGCGATTGCAGAGATTTTGGCTAAATGTGCGGTTAGTCAAAATCTGTTTGAAACCCTTTTGCAAAAATAGTTGATTAGCTTAGTTTGTTACGAAAAATATTGAGATTTGTTAATGTTTTTTAATTGTATTAACTGTGAAATTCTTGATTAACGCGTGATATAAAAAATTTAATGCAAATAATATAACAGAATAATATGCATTTTTGATATAAAATAATTTGGATGATAATATAATAATATTTAATAATAAATAAAATTATAATAATATTGATAAGAATATGATAATAAAAATTAATATTAATAGTAGTAATAATTATTATAGAAAACGAAATAAATAATAATAATAAAAAATATGAATTATGAAAAATAGAAAATAAATTAATTAACTCAGGGGGTGGAAATGCAGTTGATAAGTAAAAATAAGAGGGTGCTAATAAGTAGTATGGGCTGAGCCCAAATACAGGCTGGACAGGGGAGGTGCAATTTGTTTAGGTGTTTAGTAATTAGGGCGAAAGGGGGTGCAAAGAGGAACTGGGCCTAGGCCCAACACGCTATGGAGAGAGGTTGGCTGGATCACATTGGTGAGGGTGTACGAGATTATCATGCAGACTTGGCCTAGCGGCCGTCTGATTGAAATCACGCGGAGGATAATGAGAGAGCATGTTTACTATTGTGTGCTAGCGCTTACTGAATTGAAACGGATAATATCATGTTTTTAATCTTCATTTTTCATTATTATTTTTTTGTTTACAATAATCACTTTCTTCTCTTTCACTCAACCCTTTCGTTCTGTTCTCCATAACCCTAAAATCCAACCACCAATACCGTGACGACGCTACCCTACCCCAACATAAATCGCCCCAACCAATCCCCAAATCAACAATCAAGAAGAAGAAATAAAAGAGCTACGTTTACCCCTTCACGATTTCTAATTCTGAGTTCTCTATCCGATTCGGCACTAACCGCTCTTCCTCTCTTTTACAGGTTACAGTGGGTCTTCGAGAATGGAGTGGCGGTGGCAGATTTATCAGCGGCGGTTAGGGTTTCATATGTTGAAACCCTAACCATCTTCTTTCTTTGTCTTCAACAAGCTCTTGTCGGTATTTTTGATTCTTCCCTTCAAATTCTTCTTCTTCGACTAACCCTTACTTTTGTTCTTTTATCTCCTCTGTCTCTGTATATAAGCCGTCCCCCTTCTGTACTTTTCTATTTTGTATTTATAGGCTTAGTTTTAGGGTTTTGTAAATTGTTAGAATTAGATTAGAGAAGAATTCAGGATTGTAGATTATTGATTGGGATTTAGAATGTTGATTTTGTTTTACTGTAACTTCTAGATCACGCGTTGTAATTTTACGGATTTGGTTTGTAACGATTTAGGTGCATTTGATTTTGTAATATTCTAGTTTTGTATCAATGAGATCTGGTTTTGTTTAATGCTGATTTTCTGGATTTGATAATTGATTTAGATGAAGATTATTTTCTGGACATTTGTTGTAAAAGATTTGATTCTTAGATAATATTCTGTGTTATCTTGCTGTGAAAAAGATTTGCTTTTGGTTTAATCTCTACAATGCCAATTAGTCCCAATAACACGCACATTCTCTGCCGCAATTGACACAATATCTGTTTTTAACATTTGGGCTTTGCACTATTTTTTTATATTTATTGTCTATCTTGGTCTTCAATTGAATTTGGGCCTTGATGATCAGCCGAACATATTACCAAAAACAATAATACTTATTGTTTGTTATTTTTCTTCTACTGCAAACATCAATATATTTCCATGCGGACTAGGCCCAATGTTCAATTATGAAACAGATTTTCAATCAATAACCATAAATCCTAATAAAATATTTTAATAAAATATTTCAATAATAAAAAATAGTTAATTATGATAACCCTTTTAATATTTTGTAAAACATTTTATGAATAATTTATGAACAGGAAAAAGTATAACGACAATAATTTTTTCAAAAAGTAACAAAACATCGAATCGGCTAATCAAAAATCTCAATGGGCCTGTAATCTATATTCATACGCCACCCTTTTCTATTTAATAACCAAAACGAAAAAAATGGGCCAAATTCTAATGGACTTTAAATTGCAATTTCACTCCTCTTCTTACTAACAACAACCATTCTTAAATGGGCTTATGTAATTAAAAACTTAAATTCTCTTTTTCAATAATTTTTCATATTCGAATCTCATGGGCCATTGGCCAACAAGCTTCGTAAATGGGCCTACAGATACATGTGTCTTTCTGATTTAGAAGACCCCACTCTCCTGAATTAAAATGCACCCCCATTAACTTGGATTTAAGAATGGGCCATCAGATATTGCTGGACCATCCTTAATTAAAACATTCTTTATCATTTTAATCTTGTAAATAAAGGTAGGGAAAATTTGGGGTACGACACATTCCCATAGGCTTCTGACATTTTAATCCTTCACTTCTAACTAGTCGTACATGCATAGAAATTGTGCCACATCATGCTTCAGCTACACAACTTTGATCATCTGTCTTAAGTCACCGTCCTTATTAACATTTCCATCAACTATCTGATTTACAAGCTTCAATCTAGTTTCAGACTTCTTTAACATCCACCATAAAATCGATGTTCACTTGATATACTCAATCTTTCACTTTGCGGCGTTAGCTTGCATAAAAATCCGCTACTCCGAATTGTTCAAGACGTCTCAACTCTTTCCTAGTCACTCCTCTATTAATTCACATAAAATGGTGAGCGACTATCATCACAATATAACATCAATCACTTACACACCGTTAAGATAGAAAGAAAAGTTTATACCATCCAACATGATCTCGTCTACTATCAACAAGAGGTTAAGGGTGATCAGTTCCTCAATTTGATAATAGATAGCCGACAACCATAATGGAGTATAAACCATTGTTACCAAACCATAATAGCGTTCCTTTAGAACTTGTACTCAAGTCACCTAGAGCACCATAATCCAATAATCTCTAATGAGGTTTACAAATACTCCCATAATTTCCCTCTCATTCGATTTTGTCGACGAGACACCAACACTCAACATATTACATGGTCCATATTACACTCACTTAGACTCACACGAATGTTAAGTATCCTCCAACTCAAGAATTACTTTCTTCATCTCCGCATCATTAGGAATGCGAGTTCGATTACGGAATCTCAACACACCCTGTGCATCTAACTTAAAATCATCATTCTCAGACTGATCGAGTCCAACCACCGAATATATGAATTCCACATCTAACTTCTGAGCTTCTTTGATACCGTCTAGAAAATCATTGTTAATCTTCAACATCCCCAACATAACACTCTGCGGTGTTACCTCGCAAACTAAGCTCATATCTCTGAACTGCTCAATTAATTCCAACTCTTTAACCATCATTGTCGACATATGTAAAGTCTTTCAACTTAACGCATCAGCCACCATGTTTGCTTTTCCTGGATGATAATTCAAATCGAAATCATAATCCTTTAACAACTCCGACCATATTCGTTGTCTCATATTCAATTCCTTTTGATCAAACAAATACTTTAAACTTTTATGGTCTCTAAATACTTCAAATCTAGAACCATAAAGATAATGCCTCCAAATCTTCAACACAAAAACAACCGCAGCAAGCTCTAAATCATGCGTAGGATATTTATTTTCATGAGTCCTCAACTGCCTTGACGCATAAGCAACTACCTTATCATTATGCATAATTACACCTCTTAAACCCATCTTGGAAGCATCACAATACACTACAAATGACTCACTCAGATTAGGCAAAACCAATACCGGAGTAGTCGTCAATCTTTTATTTAGTTCTACCAAAGTTTCTTCACATGCAACATCCCATACTTTAAATGATGAACGAGTATCCTTTTTAAGGCTGAACATCTCATTTCTCAACTTATTCACCAACAACATATTATGCTTGACCTCATCTCGAACAACTGCAATAATAATCATTTATGCCCAAAAAGCCTCTAGTTCCGTAAACGACTTTAGAGTTCCTCCATATGGGAATGCATCAACCATATTTGAAAACACTTTCGTATGATAGAATATATTTCTATCTCTTCATAGGTTTAAATGGAACACCAATCCGATACTCGGAATACAAAATATGAATTTCCAAAGTTATCCGAAAATGTGAACACCGATGTCATGCAACGACATACTAATACACATCTTATGATAACATCATAACAGAATTTCTTTGTACCAATACCAACACCCACCATTTTATTTCTTGAAATCGTACTCATATCCTTGCATTTCCGACTCTGACTCGCGATTCAAAACATTCTAACAACTTCAACAACTTTTACAATCATTTACAAGGATCCCACGACAAGGTCTACAACAATCTGTCACTATATCACCGTTCAAACATCGACATATTACACAAGGGCTACTCAAAACGACAACTTCATGGTCCACCATCAGCGGTGAAACATCGCAGCTTTCTAAGTTCCATCTTCTAAAATTTTTCCTTGTTATTTAACAATCACCTTCAGAAACATCAGGGATTTACACTCTACTCGTATATCAACAACTATTACATTGCTCCTCCTCCTTCGAGAATTAAACATCAATAATGTCTGATCATCCACCCTCAAGACATTCCAACTTGATTAACAAATAAAGTCTTTAATCCATGTCACCTTCGGATTCGGGAAACAATAAAACTTTAACAATACTCGCACTGTCGCCATCAACAACATACTGAACTTAACATCTTACAAGCGGAACATATCAGAGAAGAAAAGCTTCTCCCCTACTTATCTTCAAACCAACTCCTACATACAAGCGATTAGAAAAGCAAGCAAGCACCGACAATGTTTCACACACTTGTCGCATACGAAGGAACAAACAACATTAGACAACTTTGCCGGATGAACCGACTTGCTCTGATACCAACTTTGTAACACCCTAATTCTACCCGACAATTATACATAAAATCAGAGTTATAAAATTCCACAATTAGATCAGGATGCTACAAATTCAACTTAAACAATGACCTTCATTACATATACATAACATATTAGCTTGGATGAACCAACATCAAACATAAATTAATCTTTTTAAAATCAACAACTTTCATAACTTCGCAGCCGAATCAATGTCTCATCTTTGTCCAACAACTTCAAATAACAAGCATTCAACTAAAAATAACTTAGAGTTCAACAACTGAAATAATAACAACAATAAAATAACAATCGTTCACCCCCCGAGTGTTACGTATCAGAGAAATGATACCAACTTGAACTACTGAAGGTAAACCACCTTCACTCTGGATTACCTGCACGTTACCAACATTGGGGTAACATTCAAACAGAAGGGGTGAGATATCAAACATTATAATCAGATATATGATAATATTACATTAGAATTAGTCTATGCAAAATCACCACTTCACAACTTTAAACAACATCAATCACAATAAAACATCAATGAAACATAATAATTAATTCATCAACACGACAACTCAATATGCAACGTGAAATGAAAATTGTTACTATGCATATGCATGTGGTACCAATGGAGCAGAAATCCCATCTTAAAAACGGAGCAGAACTCCCATCTTAGAAATTGCCAATTAATAGAGGCATCAACAAGGCATAAGCCTTCTTCACAGTTTTCCAGTCCAGGCCGTTGCAAAATATGCATTTGTATGTGACTCAATGAATGCATTATCACATACTCACAACAATCATCTTTCATCGCAAGGTATAATCCTATATTACCATTATTACCAGTAAATAGAGGTAATTCGTCGTCATTTAAAATTCCTTGCAACTTTGCATTATCAATAAAATTCACAGTAACAATCACCACAACACAACAACATTGGCATAAGCCATCAACTTAATAATAATTCAACATAAATCAACATAAAACAACGTCGACCATAAGCCTACAACTTAGTATCTTCCCATAATTAGAGGCATCTCAACATAAATCATCAACCTGTAATTTCTCAACTCAGAATAACTTACACAACAACTAAGAAGAATAACAACTAACTTATACTCCTCGGCTTAACCTGAAACTTTGTTCCGCTTGACAACCGTACCGTGCTCCTCGGCACGCCTCGCAACCTAATGCCACTTTATATCCACCACATTTATTCCCTGACACACATCGCAACATAAACGCCGCTCGACACTTAACACCATCAGCATCCTCCTCGACCACTAGTTCGGCCAACAACACAGAATAATACAACGTCATAACGACCATATCAATACAATTCATAACTTCTGACCAACTTCTCGGAATACCACAGTAATGGGCAACTATATTTCCTATCAACATGTTCGTTCATTGCATAAGACCGTCACGAACAAATCCTCTTAATACGACCAAAATAACAATTCCTAATTTCCTGCCAACTGCTCGGAACACCACAGCATCATAACGACCACACCACCCAGTGATAAACTACACTAACCTAATCATCGATTCTACCGGGAAATGATACAGACCACTCGAAACAACCTCAAAATAACAACCGAGCAACTTCCTAAAATAGGCTCATTAAAACATCGTACGATAACTCCCGAAATAACCACAACATGAATAAACAGGAAACTTCGATAACAAATATAGAAACATCAACACACACAGTCATACAAACGACCAATTCCTACATAATACACATCATAAATCCCATTATAAGGTCAGAACCCCACCCTTACCTGGATTGAAGTCCGCTTAACCAAAGCTCCTGCCATAATCCTTGTTTTGGTCTACTCGACACCGGACAACATGCTCCTTCCCCCGTGCAGCTCTTACGGTCAGCGTACTCAAAACCTTAATCACCAACTAAATCAAATCCTTGTGTCATCTTAAACTTATATATATCAATCCTATTGGGCTTAACTTTCACACCTCCACTTTACTACTTCCAACCAATAACATGAGCCCAACATAATTATTCTATTAATTCCAACGTTATTATTATTAATCAGCTATTTAATTAATTAATAATAATCTAACAACTTCTACCAATAATTCTTAACATCTTACAACTTCAACAAATAATCCAAAAATAATTTAATTAAATAATTAATCAAATTACAGGCGTTACACAAACTATTATGGTATAAAATGTATGTAGAACATGTATGGTATTTGAATAGAGGGCTGTAACTTGAATGTACTCGTGATTGTGTTGATGTTTGCAATCTTTTTTAATTGTTCTTGCAGGGCAGCAATATGCCTGTACGTGAACAATTTGTGTTAATTCATGCAAGGCAAGTTACAAAGAAGTAGGGCTGCTTTGGAGAAGTTAGATACCGAAGATGAGAAACAAGTTGCATAGTGTAGTGGTAGAAATGTTCAAGACTAAGCCATTGGATTGACTATAATTTATACAAATCAAAAATAAAAATCGCCACCGCGCTTTATTGTTTCCAAAGGAATGGGAAAAAAGCGAATAACCCAAAAAAAGGGGGGAAAGATTCAAGGTAAGGGGGTTGGTTATACAAAGGGAAGGTATTAGCACCCTAAATATCTATGGTACTCCGCAGGAACTTCTTTGTAAAATCTATATATTTTGGCTATAAAAATGTGTTGTATATAAAATGGATGGTGGAAGTGAGAAAAGAAATATATTTTTATGATTTTTGCATCCGCCGCGGTTGTGAACCTTTAGTGCCTATGTACCACCTTTCGTGCAATAGGGGATCAGGGTACACGCAGTTCCTCTTTTAAAAGATTTGAAATATAAGTGTGTTGGTTAATTTTAAGAGATAAGACATCATCGTCATTGTCCATGTGGAAAACATACTTACTACCCACAATCATGAGAAAGGAGAATTTGCATCATCTCAAAGTGGAGGATATGGCTTGGATTTTAAAATCAACAATGCCTCACTCAACACCCAAGTGGAAAATATCTCTCTTCACTACATATTGTAAAAGTATAGTTGTTTGCATCACTAAAAGGATTGACAAGAGTCTAATATTTTAAGAAAAAAGTTTAAGGGTAAAAGCCAAAGTGGCAAAATGGTTTGAAATGAGATTGGTTGACTTTTAGTCTTCTCATAAAAAAATGTCAAAGTATTATTAAATTGATTGAGGTTTATTTATGAAAATGTTTTGAAAATGCATGGACCTAAGTCCAAGTTTATTATGAAAGTGTTTCAGTTTCAAAACAAGAAGAGTTTTCAAAAGGAGGGAGAAGATTTTTGAAATTAAAGAATATGGGAGGAGAAGAAGAGACTATCTTAAAGCATAAGGTAAAAGCTAAGGATAAAGACCATCTAACAAACAAGAAGCCAAAATCTTGACATTATGAGTCAAGATAGAATTCCCATTCTTTAGATTGCAACCAAGCAAGCAAAGATACTAGACCTCTTCAAACGTATTAAGTCTTCACAAAAATTGGGCAGAGTAACGGCTGTATACAGGTGAATTCTAGATTACAAACAGAGAATGTAATCACAAAAACCTGGCACACAAAAACAAACAAACAACCCAATGTCTTGAGCTAAACCTCAAGAGCTCCAGAAAAAATAATCAGATAAGATCATAAGGTCTCCAAGATAGTCCAAGGTTTCTATTCCTAAGTCCAGAAAAGTCCACTGCTCCATAATGCCAAGGATAGTAACCAAATAGTCCAAGTACCATTAAAAGTTTTTTAGGGTTTATGTTGATTATTAAGTATCTTAAGAAAGGAAAAGGAAAGCTCAAGTGAGCAAAGTAAAAAATGACAAGAAAATAAATGCTCAAGTGAGCAAAGATGAAAATGGCATGAAATGTAAATGCTAAAAAATAAATAGTACATAAAGCATAAAAAGAATAAAGCATAAAATAAACAAGTCAATAATTAGTGGTTAGTTGGATGACCATCTTGAAACTTGCATTTGGAACTCATTAGAGGATTGGTAGAACCAAATCCTCCACACAACAAGTTGCATTTGCTTTTTGTCAAGTATATCATCCATTTGAAATTCTCACAAGTACCATTTATTGATCAACAATGTTTAAGTGATCCGCGTTGACCAAAGGTGTTGTAGATCCATTAGAGGATTGGTAGAACCAAAGCCTCCACACAATGAATCTCAAGGTTAATGGATCAAAGAGATCAAATTAACATACTTGGGCTGACAATCATAAGTTTGGGCCACGAATGATCATTTATTCGAATTGGGACAAAATTTAGCGCTATGTTAAGCAATCGTAAGTGGACTTATATAGAAGTCGCACCTATTTTGAGGCCGATCAATAGCAATCTATGCACCATTTGTTTTGAGACATGATATAGAGATCATGCTCCAACAACACTTAGTGCAATGAGAAGGGGATGAGATGAAAAGGGGTTAGGGTAAAAAAAGAATTAAAAAACCACATTTGAATTAATATTTAATCAAACTATTATTAAAATCATTCATCCGTCTTTTGTGGAGTTAAACTCAACACCATAGATCCAATGATGTTAATAAAGCCATGATCAAAAAATCAACCCAAGTCAGCCAGAAAATATTCACAAAATAATAATATATTTAATATATGCATTAAAGGGTTTAAACAATGTTTAAAAAATGGAAAATAATGAGGAAAAAGTCAATTATATTCAAATTAATCAAGAAATGAAAGATAAGACCATAGAAAAATCAGAAAATAGGTCAAGTAATTATACAATTTTTTTGGGAATTTTTAAAAGTCAGAAACTATTTTTTAAAATTAAAATAAATGGGTAAAATAAACAAAAATAGTAAAAAATAGTAAAGTTAGAAACAAAAATAAAATAAGGTCACCAATATTTGTCACAATATCATTGGATCATTCCATAATTTTTTTCAGAATTTAAAAATGTGTAAAAGTATTTTTTAAACATTTTAAACAAATCAAATGTGTGTAAAATTCATAAAAAACACCAAAACACAAAAATAAATTGTGAAAAAATAAAAATCAGAAAGAGAATAATCAAAAATATTTTTTATAATTTTTTCAGATTTTTTTGACTGAAAATGAATTTTCTATGATTTTTTGAAATTTAAAACAATTAAAATATAAAAATCAGAAAAAGAAAATAAAAGAAAAAGATGTTGACCATTAGATGAGAGTCAAAACACGTTAGTAATCAAATCCAAGGGATCCGGTGCGCTGTGCATATCATGGTTGTGATCGGTGGATCTGGAACTGACTGTTTAACGCTGGTTCGCGAAATGTCGCGGAAGCAAGAGTCGCCACCGTCTTTTATTTTCTCCAAATGGAAAGGACAAAAGCACAGAAAAATTCCTTATAGAGATTGCTCTCGGTTCGGGAGGTAGGTTATAGAAAGGGAAGGTGTTAGCACCCTTTCTATCCATGGTTATCCATGGGCTCTTAGATACTTGCTCATTTGTGTTTTCAAAATGGTTTGTTTGCTTTTCAACTGTGGGTTTTAAAAAGTTTCTTTGAAAATTCCAGTTCGACTCTTGTATCGGTCCTCAAGAGTGTTTGAAAAATTGCTTTCGAAAGCTTTTTGAAAATGTGTTGGTGTGAAAAGTATTTTTGAATTAGAGCAAGTATCCATGAGAACCTACCTACCCTAAGGAATTCGTCTGTGTAAATGTCCTTTTAAGTAGCGCCATCCCACCATTGAGAGGTAGGTAGCACCACCGTTGGAGGTGTTCGGGTCAATTCGAATTTAGGGACATTGTGGTCACCGAGCAAAGGTAAGACACCTTAGAAGCTACCCTTATGCCATTGATCTTTTATTTCGAGGCAACTATTCCGAGGCAACTTGTTTTGAGGCAACCAGATCAATGGGACATAAGGACTCACTAAGACGTCCTATAGTCGACGGCCACGTTTCGAGGGAAAAGGCAACAATGTGATCACCGGAGTAATGGGAAGACACCTTAGAAGCTACCCTCATGCCAGGTTCCTGGATCATGAGGACTTACTAAAACGTCCTCTACTCGACGACCACCTTTCGGGGCAAGGCAACAGTGAGGCGTACCCTAGGGGTGGTGTGTGACTTTGTGTGTCGTTTTCATTTGCATTTATCTTGTCATGTTAGGAGTGTTCTACGCTTGTTTTTATTTTTGTCCATACATTCTTTCGTGCCATTTGTTAACAGTTAAAAATATTGCGGGAAAGTAAAAATTCTAAGCTATTACAAAAGGCGCGGGTCCACATCGCCAAAATTTCTTGAACCCGATTTGACAGAAAATAAAGAAAGTAAAGAAAATTAAAAGGTTACATGGCCTTGGGAGAGATACACAAATATTATAAAGAAATAAAATAAATATGCGATTTAATAAAAATTAAACGAAACGAGGGCGTTGGACCCTTTTTGCAAAATTAAAATTACATGGAATTAATTAATAAAGAAAAAGAAAAGGAGATGTTTTTGGTATTTTTAGTGTTTTAGGATTTTTGATGAAAAAGAATTAATTAAAATTAAATGCTAACTCTAATTCTATTTGTTTCTTTAATTTATTAAGAAAAGATTAAATTTGACCTAATATTTACCCTAATTAATTTACATGCAAATTTAATTATAAACATTTAATTATTTAATTATTATGGGAGAAAAAGAAAAAAGGATAAAAATTAATTAAACCCTAGTTCTATGTTTTTTTAGATTTTTATTAAAAGAATTAAAATTACAACCTAAGTTAAAACTAAATTTAATTATATACAATTTTATAAAAAATACTTAAAATAAAATATCCATCATATTTTTTCTCTTTTCTTATTTTTTTGTGTTTTATGTTTTTATGAAAATAATAATTAAATTAACAGAATTAATTAAAAAAATAATAATTGAAAATAAAGAAACAAAGAAAAATAAAAAATAATGAAAAGGGTTTGCAAACCTGGGGGTTCAGACCCCAAATAGGAGGTGAGGCCTTAGTAAATCTGGCCCATTTACCCTGGCCCTTTTGACCTTTCCAGGCAGCGTGCTGGCGTGTTGACTAGAGTTCACCATAGTCTTCAATTCATGGCCTTTGATCTGACGCTCTGGGACACGTGGACGTTGATTTTTGAGGATGTATGATAGTCTTCAGCATGGGCGCTACATATGAACGTTAATTGAAAAAAAACATATGGAAAGGGTGAAGACCTGGGATCGAACCCAGGTCATTAACATCACCAGTCAACACGTATACCACTAAGCCACTTTGTTCATTCTGATTATATTATACAAAAGAAAAAATATAAAATAAAACAATGTTAGTGGGGCCTCCGCGCGCGAAAGTTTGAATCTTCCTATCACCACTCCACACGTCATCATCTTCTTCGCGTGGTTTTCTTTTTCCTGAAACATATAAAACATTGGCAACGGTTTTCACGCGTTGCCTAATACAACATATCAGAAAATAACGATTAAGCCATGGATGCTCATAAATTGAGCGCGAGGGTGCCGTCTTCTTCGTCCAAACGCGCTCGTGTCAATGGTGGTACTCAGGGGTTCTAATTTTTCCTCATTTAAAAACCCCTGATTCGGAGTCCTGTAAACCCTAGAAAACAATAATGGCATCTTTGCATATAGTGCGTAATAATCCAATCAAAGCATATGGTTAGCTTGCAAACTTTGTTCTAAACACAAAAATAATAACAAAATGTGTTAACAATGCATGTATGATAGAAACCGATTAAGAAATTTTCTTTACCAACTTCAATGGTGATCTTGCGTTTTCTTGAGTATGGGGCTTGGGGAATGATTGGAATATGTCCTGTAACCTTCAAAGAAGCTAATGGAACAAGTTTGGGGACTTGAATCGATCTGCAAGTGTATTTTCAGAATTGATATTTTTGAGAAAAAGTGTGAGTTTGTGCAAGGGTTTTTCTGAGCAGCTGCGTGGTTCCCCTGATTAGGTTTGTATTCAGGCTTATGTAATGAACCAATTAGGTCAAGAATTCTGATCAAAATCTCTTGCATTCATGGCTTTTGAGATTTGATTTTCAAGATCTTTTTTTCAAATATTTTCCATGTGTTTTTGTACAAATCATGATCAATTCTCTCCAAATCTTTCCCTATTTGAATATGCACGAATTATTGAGTAGATTTCATGCAAAAAAAAGATTGTAAAACTTAGGTTAAATATTTTCCATGTATTTAATTTGATTTAAATGAATTATTATAAATAAAAATTCAAATAAATAAATAAAAAATGAAGAAATACTTCCCTTTGGGCCAAGTGGTCGTGCACATGCTTGGGATGATGAATTGTGGAAGAAAAATGGGCCCATTAGCAATTTTAGGTCATTTGAATCAATGTTGACTTTTCAAAATATCCAAAAATTCCCCAACTTCCACAAGGCATAACTTGCTCAATTTTTAAGCTTTTCTCATGTTATTGGACATTTTGGAAAGGTCATTGAGTCCTCTAACTAATGCCTTTGGTCCCATGTCATTTTGATTTACCAATCTCAAGTTATGGCCTTTGACTTAAAGTCCCTTTTTGTTGACTTTTGAAAATGACCTATAATGTTGAAATTGATAACTTTTTGTGAGAGCATTTGTTGGACTTGAAGTATGAAGATGAGTTGTAGGAAATGTCTTTCTCTTCAAAATGAGCTTTGGATGGAATTTTTCTGATAATCCATGTGAAAGTTATGCCCTGGTCAATTTACAGTTGACTTTTTCAGCTGTCCAAATGAGGAAACTTTTGCATCTTGATGATTTTTGAGCCAAGCTTTGAGAATCATGATCAAGCATTGATCAAATGATGTTTATGGCTTCAAAATGATATGTTGACCAAAAATTTGAACTTTTGACTGTCAAATGACCATTTTGCCCCTACAGTTGACTGTAGTGCAATTAGGGTTTTTGACTGTGCAATTTTGTGCTGAATGTCTTGAAACTTGATATGAGGATACTTGACCATATTTGTAGGCATGTGGGACTTGATTGGACCTTTGAAAACTTCATTTTCTTGATCAGAACCAAAACCCTAATTTTGACTGTTTAGGAGGCCCTTGCACTGTGCAACCCTTGGGGAACTTTTGAAGCTTTGACTTGGCAAATCTTGAAGAATATGGGAGGGCAAATTTTGGGGTACAACAGTTGCCCCTGTTCAATCTTCTTAGATGAGGATGCAGATTGGCTGACGTGCCTTTCGTAATCCGAGGGTAGAAGATGATTGAACACTAGAGTGCCCAGAAATTTGCGCTCACATAGTAGCAATGTGATGGTGGAATGGGCTTATAGATGCCATTTAGAGATTGATGAGTAGGATGATGGGATTATAGATGCCATCTGGATGTTGATCGCGTAGGAATTCCTTAGCGAGAACCTGCATACCTGCAAAAGAAAAATGAGTACCTGACATGTTGCAGGAGCTGGTTTTCAGATGCTTGATATAGATGTGTCCTGACTGGTTACAGGAGTTGGATCTGGAGCTTCACAAGATGATGAATGAACCAGGGATGGTTACTACCTCAGCATGAACGGTGAGAGAACCTTGGGTGACTTTAACTTCAACAACGCTCGTTGAGAAAATCTTGGTGGGAATTACCATCTTTGCAGTATCGGGAAGAGAACCACAGGCAATTATAATCTCAAAAGCGGACGTTTGAGAAGAACCTGGAATGGAGTTATCATCTCACGCACCGTCGGGGAGAGAACCAAAGGAAATTATAATCTCAAAAACGGACGTTTGAGAAAAACCTAAAATGGAATTATCATCTCACACACCGTCGGAGAGAGAACCAAAGGAAATTATAATCTCAAAACGGACGTTTGAGAAAAACCTAAAATGGAATTATCATCTCACACACCGTCGGAGAGAGAACCAAAGGAAATTATAATCTCAAAACGGACGTTTGAGAAAAACCTAAAATGGAATTATCATCTCACACACCGTCGGAGAGAGAACCAAAGGAAATTATAATCTCAAAAGCGGACGTTTGAGAAAAACCTAAAATGGAATTATCATCTCACACACCGTCGGAGAGAGAACCAAAGGAAATTATAATCTCAAAAACGACGTTTGAGAAAAACCTAAAATGGAATTATCATCTCACACACCGTCGGAGAGAGAACCAAAGGAAATTATAATCTCAAAAACGACGTTTGAGAAAAACCTAAAATGGAATTATCATCTCACACACCGTCGGAGAGAGAACCAAAGGAAATTATAATCTCAAAAGCGGACGTTTGAGAAAAACCTAAAATGGAATTATCATCTCACACACCGTCGGAGAGAGAACCAAAGGAAATTATAATCTCAAAAACGGACGTTTGAGAAAAACCTAAAATGGAATTATCATCTCACACACCGTCGGAGAGAGAACCAAAGGAAATTATAATCTCAAAAACGACGTTTGAGAAAAACCTAAAATGGAATTATCATCTCACACACCGTCGGAGAGAGAACCAAAGGAAATTATAATCTCAAAAGCGGACGTTTGAGAAAAACCTGAGGTAACTTCTACTGAGTCTTCATCAGAAAAATCTGTTGGGAGTCGATTTAGCTGGACTAGAGAGGGCCTTGGACTGGATAAGAAATCTTTGGAGTCGATTAACTAAACCGGTCTAGGTCTTGAAATATGATGGAGAATTTAGCTGAATCTTTCCTGAAAGGTAAAGGTCAGTCATATGCAACGCATGATATGGACCAAGCAATGATGTTCTCAACATAAATGAGATTTGTATGATATGATGCGTCTATGCATGCTATAATGATGTATGTGACGTTTTATGAATGCGTTTTTCGTCTAGGAAAGTAAATCCTTGACGGGTGCCGGGAAATCATATCCTGGGCTGATGTTTGGAGAATAGATTTTGCTTCCGCTGGGGATGATAGTTACAAGAATACCGGTAGGAGAAGACGACTCCGTTGAGGAATAAACTAGGCGAATAGAAGATTCTGCGGAGAGGAAAGTACTCTAACGATTTTGCTGGGAAGCACTACTCTGTAGGGAGAGAGATACTTTGCTGAATTGTTAATGGTAATTTGCTGAGGATATCTTTGCTGTATTGAAAGTATTGATTGGACTTCGCCGGGGGTAAGAAGACTGTGTTGACGATGACCCTTCCGTGGCTTTTGGCTGAGGATAACCCAGTTATATCCTGTTAAGGAAATAACTCTTTGAATAAAGCCGGACGACGCGTTCGTGCTCTGCGAGGGATAAGCTTCCAGAATCTACTAGGGATAGGCTTACTGCTTGGGGAGATGACTTCCAACTTTCCTGGGGAACTGGATTGGACTCTCCTGGGGAAGTTTTGATATGCTGCCGGGGGGAAGTGATTCCTTTGAATGTTTGATATACCGCCGGGGAACGATCTTTAGACCAAGACTGCCTGGGATGCTTGTTATGAATATATATATGCTGCTGGGGAAGTATTGAGATCTACTGGAGGATACTCAATTTCCTTAAGGCTGATAACTTTGCTTGGAGAGTGTATTGACTTGCTGACTCACTCTCTGGGGAATTGAAATGTACTGGTTAGGTTCTTCAGCTGAACTTACCTTGGTACCTTGGCTGACAGAGTAATTAGATCGCTGAACAACTCATCATTGCCCCTGTTTCTGAGGTGGGAGAGGAAGACCTGTGAGGTGCTGATAGTTGTTGATGGGCAAACCTCCTTTTGGCAGGCAGGTGACAGGATGACAGGACATAGTCGTACGCTTTAATCCCTAACTTTTTCCTGGACCACCCTTTCGGGTTTTCAGTCCACCGGGATACCCATTTTTGCCCAAGCCGCCTTTTCAGGTTTTCGACTTGCCGGGTGTACAGATTTTTTCTATTTCATCCCTTCATTTTGCCCGAACCCTTTTGGCTCGCCGGGAAGCCCTTATTTTTGCCTAGGTGTGTCAACCTAGCGGGTCTTTGATTACGCGTAGTATTTTTTCGACTATGTCCATGCTCTCAGGATGTAGGGAGTTGCCCCTGTTAGCAGTGTTTTGTCATGCCACCGGAAGGTATTTGATCAGGCAAGATTCGTTGTTGGAATGCCCCACGTGACTCAGGCAGAGATTTG
The DNA here is from genome assembly GCA_948472305.1 of Vicia faba. Taxonomy (NCBI): domain Eukaryota; kingdom Viridiplantae; phylum Streptophyta; class Magnoliopsida; order Fabales; family Fabaceae; genus Vicia; species Vicia faba. The sequence goes on along the minus strand of OX451739.1, from coordinate 953,847,170 downwards.
CCCCAGGCTATTTGGCCTTTGAGAGATTCTCTGAATCTTGATTGGATTGCCCCAGATGATGGACCATGGTCATGTCTGCCCCTTGATTGGAAGTACTTCTGTTCATTAGGCATTCGTCGTGCGAACTTCTATGTTGTTCAAACAAAAAGTCATATGCAAACAAAGTTATGTTAAAAATGCAAAGCCTATGTCTGTCTTGAAGTTTTTGAAAATGCATTTTTTTCAGTAAAAGCAAGTGAATTTTTTTTTGTAAACTGTGACGTCAACTCGTTATTTTACCGTAATCCTTAAGGAGTCAGGATACCTTTCGTAACAGTATGCTTTCGAACTAACCCATGCTTCAGCTAGGACTTTTGAGGGTTGTAACGTGGCCTGGTTCACGGTTTAAGAAACAAAGGATAAAGGCTCAAATTATTTGTACCCACCCGCTCTTCGTGATGTTCTCCAAACCTAAGCTCAATTGATCATACGTTAGACCTTGTTTGAGTCTTTGCTCTGATTTTCCGGTGATGATTCGGATGTTGATAACTTATTTTGAATAGGCAGTCATTTCCCCTTTTTTGTTGTTGAGGGTTTGTAGGACCTCTTTCTTGTCTGATTTTTGTTATCCCTTTCTCTTTTTTTTGCCTGAACTGTTTCCTTTTTTGGAATTACAGTCAGCGGGATGCCCCTGTTTTGTAAGTCTCCTTCATAGGTTTTGACTTAATGGGTTTTTAATTTGAGAAGTAATGACTGCCTTTCTTTATTGAATATTCGGAACCATCATTGTCCTTCCTTTTTTGTAAGGATCCCTTTGGTGCCATTTGTTGTGTACTTGGACCAACTGAGAGAACTACCCTGCCCCAGGTTATGATAAAGGGTTTTAATTTTCGAAAATAAAAACTCCTACTTCTTTGGCTCGAAGGGGTTGACGAGGGATTATCTTCCTTATAACTCCACTGTTTAGGATTTGAAACAATGCCTGTACCTCATCAGCGGGGTCTGTTCAAAAGCATACTGTAAATGTCATGGTATCGTTTTCGTCATCCTCCCTCAAGAGGCTTAGAATTTTAGATCAAGAGTTGACATTAGAAAAAATATGAAAACAGTTTGCATATAGTGAATGCGAATATATTGCTTCACACATATGCGATGCATTAATGAACTAACAACGTTTAATCATGAATAAATGTTTGAACAGTTAAAAGAAAGTTACAACTTGAAAATTCTAATAAACACAAGTCTTCCAGTCTCAGGGCTTATTACTTCGACTGGTGCATTTTGTAGGAATGGCAGGAGCATTCAGCCTGGCCCATCTGGGTGAAATCCACAGCTCTTTCATTAATCAGATCTTGAATCTTATTCTTCAAAGCCCAGCAGTCGTCGGTGTCATGTCTTGGACTGTTAGTATGGTATGCACATCTTTCCTCCGGATTGTAATTTAGGGAGGTTGTATTGAGACGCCTAGGAGGGTCCCTTACGGTTACCAGATTCAACCTCAACAATTGTTGTAAAGCTTGAGACGGTGACACGTTGAATTTGGTGAACTGCCTTTTAGGCTTGTCTGGCTCGCTCTGATCAGCCCGTTGTTCTGGGCGAGGTCGTTGTTGGACCTGGGAAGTAGTAGCAACTCGGAGAGGTCTATTCATTGGATCCGGCCTTTGCCTTCTTGGAAGCCGTTCTATGACCTGGTCCCTGATTTGGGCTGGTTGCTTCATGTCTTGGTGAAGCTGGCTGATCATGGCTCTCAGCTCTCCTTGCTCCTGAGACAAACCTTGAATGAGGACCCTTTGCCCCAGCATCTGGGTTTTTAATGTGTCTACCTCAGCTTGTAGACGTTTCAGCTGTTCGTCCTTGTCATCTTCGGGACCTTTCTTGGCCAGATTCCCCATGAGGAGTGTCCTCAACTCTTCCTACCCCTTGGATAGGCTTAGGAAGATCTCCTTGAACTGAGTCTCTTGAGTGTGGAGGTCCTGGTTATCTTGTTGGGAAGCCATGGCTGAAATAAACAGCAGGGAGGGTAAGTGACCTGCAACAAGGATACCTGTTATGCAATGATGAGTATGACATGCATGTAATGTTTTCAAGGACCTCGCGGGGTAAACAAGAAAATTGGTTAGAATTTGGGTCTGGTAGCTTGATTGAAGGAAACCCATGTTGTTGAGAATTCTTCTTCAAGGGTCAAAGGCTCACCATATCCAGTGGGTCATAGCCCCTGATAACTTTAGCTAGAGGAAAATAAATCCTCTTTGCCCCTTGCTAGATGTTTGATTTATCATGACCTGCATCACAAGCCCTTGAGATCCTTGAAATGGGTTAGGATGTATGCAATGGTATGATGTTATGGTATGCATGGGGTAATGTGAGTAAACCCTGTTATGAGTCTCAATTAAGGACTACAAACCAAAACCTGTTAAGAAACTTAGTATACCCTGTTATGAGTCCCTATTAAGGACTATAAACAAAACCTGCAAGAAACTCGAGTGTCAGATAACAAGCATGCAAATAGTCAAGTTGGAAGGCACACAAGTCACACAAGACAAGTCCTTAGGGTTTAGGCCAGCATGAGGTCTAGGTATTACCCTCTTGAAGTTGGTGGGTTCAACCTGTCCTATCAGAAGTAACCGGGTTCTAAGGGTCCCCAATATCACTGGATTGCTTTCATTGTTCATCGTTTCGATTTAGCCACTGAACTGGCGACCGAAATATTCCAGGAAAGCAACCCTCAATTGAGTGTAGTATCGAGTATCAACCAACCTCGGACTGCACCAAAGTCAGTTATCTCACTACCCTAAAGAGGCCAAGATTGTTCAATTAAGGTTCCTAAGGTCTGTTGATGCTTCATGACACCACGCGGAGGCCCCGTACTCTCCTTGACTGAACTCAAGGGTTACCGGTACATACCAAAGTGCCACATCAACGTAGCAGACTGTTTCAACCATGTGGGTATACCCCGCACAGTTCCCTCACAGCCTTGTTGCTACTTTCTAAGAAGGTATCCCCAGGTCCGGGTTAGGATCTATAGAACTCCCAAGACAGTCCCACAATTTTAAAGCAAGCAATTCAGACAATTGAAAACACAAGTGATTTTAATCCTAAGGTACACCTCACTTTAAAAGTAATCCCCAGCAGAGTCGCCAGTTCTGTGATCGGTGGATCTGGAACTGACTGTTTAACGCTGGTTCGCGAAATTTCGCGGAAGCAAGAGTCGCCACCGTCTTTTATTTTCTCCAAATGGAAAGGACAAAAGCACAGAAAAATTCCTTATAGAGATTGCTCTCGGTTCGGGAGGTAGGTTATAGAAAGGGAAGGTGTTAGCACCCTTTCTATCCATGGTTATCCATGGGCTCTTAGATACTTGCTCATTTGTGTTTTCAAAATGGTTTGTTTGCTTTTCAACTGTGGGTTTTAAAAAGTTTCTTTGAAAATTCCAGTTCGACTCTTGTATCGGTCCTCAAGAGTGTTTGAAAAATTGCTTTCGAAAGCTTTTTGAAAATGTGTTGGTGTGAAAAGTATTTTTGAATTAGAGCAAGTATCCATGAGAACCTACCTACCCTAAGGAATTCGTCTGTGTAAATGTCCTTTTAAGTAGCGCCATCCCACCATTGAGAGGTAGGTAGCACCACCGTTGGAGGTGTTCGGGTCAATTCGAATTTAGGGACATTGTGGTCACCGAGAAAAGGTAAGACACCTTAGAAGCTACCCTTATGCCATTGATCTTTTATTTCGAGGCAACTATTCCGAGGCAACTTGTTTTGAGGCAACCAGATCAATGGGACATAAGGACTCACTAAGACGTCCTATAGTCGACGGCCACGTTTCGAGGGACAAGGCAACAATGTGATCACCGGAGTAATGGGAAGACACCTTAGAAGCTACCCTCATGTCAGGTTCCTGGATCATGAGGACTTACTAAAACATCCTCTACTCGACGACCACCTTTCGGGGCAAGGCAACAGTGAGGCGTACCCTAGGGGTGGTGTGTGACTTTGTGTGTCGTTTTCATTTGCATTTATCTTGTCATGTTAGGAGTGTTCTACGCTTGTTTTTATTTTTGTCCATACATTCTTTCGTGCCATTTGTTAACAGTTAAAAATATTGCGGGAAAGTAAAAATTCTAAGCTATTACAAAAGGCGCGGGTCCACATCGCCAAAATTTCTTGAACCCGATTTGACAGAAAATAAAGAAAGTAAAGAAAATAAAGAAAATTAAAAGGTTACATGGCCTTGGGAGAGATACACAAATATTATAAAGAAATAAAATAAATATGCGATTTAATAAAAATTAAACGAAACGAGGGCGTTGGACCCTTTTTGCAAAATTAAAATTACATGGAATTAATTAATAAAGAAAAAGAAAAGGAGATGTTTTTGGTATTTTTAGTGTTTTAGGATTTTTGATGAAAAAGAATTAATTAAAATTAAATGCTAACTCTAATTCTATTTGTTTCTTTAATTTATTAAGAAAAGATTAAATTTGACCTAATATTTACCCTAATTAATTTACATGCAAATTTAATTATAAACATTTAATTATTTAATTATTATGGGAGAAAAAGAAAAAAGGATAAAAATTAATTAAACCCTAGTTCTGTGTTTTTTTAGATTTTTATTAAAAGAATTAAAATTACAACCTAAGTTAAAACTAAATTTAATTATATACAATTTTATAAAAAATACTTAAAATAAAATATCCATCATATTTTTTCTCTTTTCTTATTTTTTTGTGTTTTATGTTTTTATGAAAATAATAATTAAATTAACAGAATTAATTAAAAAAATAATAATTGAAAATAAAGAAACAAAGAAAAATAAAAAATAATGAAAAGGGTTTGCAAACCTGGGGGTTCAGACCCCAAATAGGAGGTGAGGCCTTAGTAAATCTGGCCCATTTACCCTGGCCCTTTTGACCTTTCCAGGCAGCGTGCTGGCGTGTTGACTAGAGTTTACCATAGTCTTCAATTCATGGCCTTTGATCTGACGCTCTGGGACACGTGGACGTTGATTTTTGAGGATGTATGATAGTCTTCAGCATGGGCGCTACATATGAACGTTAATTGAAAAAAAACATATGGAAAGGGTGAAGACCTGGGATCGAACCCAGGTCATTAACATCACCAGTCAACACGTATACCACTAAGCCACTTTGTTCATTCTGATTATATTATACAAAAGAAAAAATATAAAATAAAACAATGTTAGTGGGGCCTCCGCGCGCGAAAGTTTGAATCTTCCTATCACCACTCCACACGTCATCATCTTCTTCGCGTGGTTTTCTTTTTCCTGAAACATATAAAACATTGGCAACGGTTTTCACGCGTTGCCTAATACAACATATCAGAAAATAACGATTAAGCCATGGATGCTCATAAATTGAGCGCGAGGGTGCCGTCTTCTTCGTCCAAACGCGCTCGTGTCAATGGTGGTACTCAGGGGTTCTAATTTTTCCTCATTTAAAAACCCCTGATTCGGAGTCCTGTAAACCCTAGAAAACAATAATGGCATCTTTGCATATAGTGCGTAATAATCCAATCAAAGCATATGGTTAGCTTGCAAACTTTGTTCTAAACACAAAAATAATAACAAAATGTGTTAACAATGCATGTATGATAGAAACCGATTAAGAAATTTTCTTTACCAACTTCAATGGTGATCTTGCGTTTTCTTGAGTATGGGGCTTGGGGAATGATTGGAATATGTCCTGTAACCTTCAAAGAAGCTAATGGAACAAGTTTGGGGACTTGAATCGATCTGCAAGTGTATTTTCAGAATTGATATTTTTGAGAAAAAGTGTGAGTTTGTGCAAGGGTTTTTCTGAGCAGCTGCGTGGTTCCCCTGATTAGGTTTGTATTCAGGCTTATGTAATGAACCAATTAGGTCAAGAATTCTGATCAAAATCTCTTGCATTCATGACTTTTGAGATTTGATTTTCAAGATCTTTTTTTCAAATATTTTCCATGTGTTTTTGTACAAATCATGATCAATTCTCTCCAAATCTTTCCCTATTTGAATATGCACGAATTATTGAGTAGATTTCATGCAAAAAAAAGATTGTAAAACTTAGGTTAAATATTTTCCATGTATTTAATTTGATTTAAATGAATTATTATAAATAAAAATTCAAATAAATAAATAAAAAATGAAGAAATACTTCCCTTTGGGCCAAGTGGTCGTGCACATGCTTGGGATGATGAATTGTGGAAGAAAAATGGGCCCATTAGCAATTTTAGGTCATTTGAATCAATGTTGACTTTTCAAAATATCCAAAAATTCCCCAACTTCCACAAGGCATAACTTGCTCAATTTTTAAGCTTTTCTCATGTTATTGGACATTTTGGAAAGGTCATTGAGTCCTCTAACTAATGCCTTTGGTCCCATGTCATTTTGATTTACCAATCTCAAGTTATGGCCTTTGACTTAAAGTCCCTTTTTGTTGACTTTTGAAAATGACCTATAATGTTGAAATTGATAACTTTTTGTGAGAGCATTTGTTGGACTTGAAGTATGAAGATGAGTTGTAGGAAATGTCTTTCTCTTCAAAATGAGCTTTGGATGGAATTTTTCTGATAATCCATGTGAAAGTTATGCCCTGGTCAATTTACAGTTGACTTTTTCAGCTGTCCAAATGAGGAAACTTTTGCATCTTGATGATTTTTGAGCCAAGCTTTGAGAATCATGATCAAGCATTGATCAAATGATGTTTATGGCTTCAAAATGATATGTTGACCAAAAATTTGAACTTTTGACTGTCAAATGACCATTTTGCCCCTACAGTTGACTGTAGTGCAATTAGGGTTTTTGACTGTGCAATTTTGTGCTGAATGTCTTGAAACTTGATATGAGGATACTTGACCATATTTGTAGGCATGTGGGACTTGATTGGACCTTTGAAAACTTCATTTTCTTGATCAGAACCAAAACCCTAATTTTGACTGTTTAGGAGGCCCTTGCACTGTGCAACCCTTGGGGAACTTTTGAAGCTTTGACTTGGCAAATCTTGAAGAATATGGGAGGGCAAATTTTGGGGTACAACAGTTGCCCCTGTTCAATCTTCTTAGATGAGGATGCAGATTGGCTGACGTGCCTTTCGTAATCCGAGGGTAGAAGATGATTGAACACTAGAGTGCCCAGAAATTTGCGCTCACATAGTAGCAATGTGATGGTGGAATGGGCTTATAGATGCCATTTAGAGATTGATGAGTAGGATGATGGGATTATAGATGCCATCTGGATGTTGATCGCGTAGGAATTCCTTAGCGAGAACCTGCATACCTGCAAAAGAAAAATGAGTACCTGACATGTTGCAGGAGCTGGTTTTCAGATGCTTGATATAGATGTGTCCTGACTGGTTACAGGAGTTGGATCTGGAGCTTCACAAGATGATGAATGAACCAGGGATGGTTACTACCTCAGCATGAACGGTGAGAGAACCTTGGGTGACTTTAACTTCAACAACGCTCGTTGAGAAAATCTTGGTGGGAATTACCATCTTTGCAGTATCGGGAAGAGAACCACAGGCAATTATAATCTCAAAAGCGGACGTTTGAGAAGAACCTGGAATGGAGTTATCATCTCACGCACCGTCGGGGAGAGAACCAAAGGAAATTATAATCTCAAAAACGGACGTTTGAGAAAAACCTAAAATGGAATTATCATCTCACACACCGTCGGAGAGAGAACCAAAGGAAATTATAATCTCAAAACGGACGTTTGAGAAAAACCTAAAATGGAATTATCATCTCACACACCGTCGGAGAGAGAACCAAAGGAAATTATAATCTCAAAACGGACGTTTGAGAAAAACCTAAAATGGAATTATCATCTCACACACCGTCGGAGAGAGAACCAAAGGAAATTATAATCTCAAAAGCGGACGTTTGAGAAAAACCTAAAATGGAATTATCATCTCACACACCGTCGGAGAGAGAACCAAAGGAAATTATAATCTCAAAAACGACGTTTGAGAAAAACCTAAAATGGAATTATCATCTCACACACCGTCGGAGAGAGAACCAAAGGAAATTATAATCTCAAAAACGACGTTTGAGAAAAACCTAAAATGGAATTATCATCTCACACACCGTCGGAGAGAGAACCAAAGGAAATTATAATCTCAAAAGCGGACGTTTGAGAAAAACCTAAAATGGAATTATCATCTCACACACCGTCGGAGAGAGAACCAAAGGAAATTATAATCTCAAAAACGGACGTTTGAGAAAAACCTAAAATGGAATTATCATCTCACACACCGTCGGAGAGAGAACCAAAGGAAATTATAATCTCAAAAACGACGTTTGAGAAAAACCTAAAATGGAATTATCATCTCACACACCGTCGGAGAGAGAACCAAAGGAAATTATAATCTCAAAAGCGGACGTTTGAGAAAAACCTGAGGTAACTTCTACTGAGTCTTCATCAGAAAAATCTGTTGGGAGTCGATTTAGCTGGACTAGAGAGGGCCTTGGACTGGATAAGAAATCTTTGGAGTCGATTAACTGAACCGGTCTAGGTCTTGAAATATGATGGAGAATTTAGCTGAATCTTTCCTGAAAGGTAAAGGTCAGTCATATGCAACGCATGATATGGACCAAGCAATGATGTTCTCAACATAAATGAGATTTGTATGATATGATGCGTCTATGCATGCTATAATGATGTATGTGACGTTTTATGAATGCGTTTTTCGTCTAGGAAAGTAAATCCTTGACGGGTGCCGGGAAGTCATATCCTGGGCTGATGTTTGGAGAATAGATTTTGCTTCCGCTGGGGATGATAGTTACAAGAATACCGGTAGGAGAAGACGACTCCGTTGAGGAATAAACTAGGCGAATGGAAGATTCTGCGGAGAGGAAAGTACTCTAACGATTTTGCTGGGAAGCACTACTCTGTGGGGAGAGAGATACTTTGCTGAATTGTTAATGGTAATTTGCTGAGGATATCTTTGCTGTATTGAAAGTATTGATTGGACTTCGCCGGGGGTAAGAAGACTGTGTTGACGATGACCCTTCCGTGGCTTTTGGCTGAGGATAACCCAGTTATATCCTGTTAAGGAAATAACTCTTTGAATAAAGCCGGACGACGCGTTCGTGCTCTGCGAGGGATAAGCTTCCAGAATCTACTAGGGATAGGCTTACTGCTTGGGGAGATGACTTCCAACTTTCCTGGGGAACTGGATTGGACTCTCCTGGGGAAGTTTTGATATGCTGCCGGGGGGAAGTGATTCCTTTGAATGTTTGATATACCGCCGGGGAACGATCTTTAGACCAAGACTGCCGGGGATGCTTGTTATGAATATATATATGCTGCTGGGGAAGTATTGAGATCTACTGGAGGATACTCAATTTCCTTAAGGCTGATAACTTTGCTTGGAGAGTGTATTGACTTGCTGACTCACTCTCTGGGGAATTGAAATGTACTGGTTAGGTTCTTCAGCTGAACTTACCTTGGTACCTTGGCTGACAGAGTAATTAGATCGCTGAACAACTCATCATTGCCCCTGTTTCTGAGGTGGGAGAGGAAGACCTGTGAGGTGCTGATAGTTGTTGATGGGCAAACCTCCTTTTGGCAGGCAGGTGACAGGATGACAGGACATAGTCGTACGCTTTAATCCCTAACTTTTTCCTGGACCACCCTTTCGGGTTTTCAGTCCACCGGGATACCCATTTTTGCCCAAGCCGCCTTTTCAGGTTTTCGACTTGCCGGGTGTACAGATTTTTTCTATTTCATCCCTTCATTTTGCCCGAACCCTTTTGGCTCGCCGGGAAGCCCTTATTTTTGCCTAGGTGTGTCAACCTAGCGGGTCTTTGATTACGCGTAGTATTTTTTCGACTATGTCCATGCTCTCAGGATGTAGGGAGTTGCCCCTGTTAGCAGTGTTTTGTCATGCCACCGGAAGGTATTTGATCAGGCAAGATTCGTTGTTGGAATGCCCCACGTGACTCAGGCAGAGATTTGCCCCAGGCTATTTGGCCTTTGAGAGATTCTCTGAATCTTGATTGGATTGCCCCAGATGATGGACCATGGTCATGTCTGCCCCTTGATTGGAAGTACTTCTGTTCATTAGGCATTCGTCGTGCGAACTTCTATGCTGTTCAAACAAAAAGTCATATGCAAACAAAGTTATGTTAAAAATGCAAAGCCTATGTCTGTCTTGAAGTTTTTGAAAATGCATTTTTTTCAGTAAAAGCAAGTGAATTTTTTTTTGTAAACTGTGACGTCAACTCGTTATTTTACCGTAATCCTTAAGGAGTCAGGATACCTTTCGTAACAGTATGCTTTCGAACTAACCCATGCTTCAGCTAGGACTTTTGAGGGTTGTAACGTGGCCTGGTTCACGGTTTAAGAAACAAAGGATAAAGGCTCAAATTATTTGTACCCACCCGCTCTTCGTGATGTTATCCAAACCTAAGCTCAATTGATCATACGTTAGACCTTGTTTGAGTCTTTGCTCTGATTTTCCGGTGATGATTCGGATGTTGATAACTTATTTTGAATAGGCAGTCATTTCCCCTTTTTTGTTGTTGAGGGTTTGTAGGACCTCTTTCTTGTCTGATTTTTGTTATCCCTTTCTCTTTTTTTTGCCTGAACTGTTTCCTTTTTTGGAATTACAGTCAGCGGGATGCCCCTGTTTTGTAAGTCTCCTTCATAGGTTTTGACTTAATGGGTTTTTAATTTGAGAAGTAATGACTGCCTTTCTTTATTGAATATTCGGAACCATCACTGTCCTTCCTTTTTTGTAAGGATCCCTTTGGTGCCATTTGTTGTGTACTTGGACCAACTGAGAGAACTACCCTGCCCCAGGTTATGATAAAGGGTTTTAATTTTCGAAAATAAAAACTCCTACTTCTTTGGCTCGAAGGGGTTGACGAGGGATTATCTTCCTTATAACTCCACTGTTTAGGATTTGAAACAATGCCTGTACCTCATCAGCGGGGTCTGTTCAAAAGCATACTGTAAATGTCATGGTATCGTTTTCGTCATCCTCCCTCAAGAGGCTTAGAATTTTAGATCAAGAGTTGACATTAGAAAAAATATGAAAACAGTTTGCATATAGTGAATGCGAATATATTGCTTCACACATATGCGATGCATTAATGAACTAACAACGTTTAATCATGAATAAATGTTTGAACAGTTAAAAGAAAGTTACAACTTGAAAATTCTAATAAACACAAGTCTTCCAGTCTCAGGGCTTATTACTTCGACTGGTGCATTTTGTAGGAATGGCAGGAGCATTCAGCCTGGCCCATCTGGGTGAAATCCACAGCTCTTTCATTAATCAGATCTTGAATCTTATTCTTCAAAGCCCAGCAGTCGTCGGTGTCATGTCTTGGACTGTTAGAATGGTATGCACATCTTTCCTCCGGATTGTACTTTAGGGAGGTTGTATTGAGACGCCTAGGAGGGTCCCTTACGGTTACCAGATTCAACCTCAACAATTGTTGTAAAGCTTGAGACGGTGACACGTTGAATTTGGTGAACTGCCTTTTAGGCTTGTCTGACTCGCTCTGATCAGCCCGTTGTTCTGGGCGAGGTCGTTGTTGGACCTGGGAAGTAGTAGAAACTCGGAGAGGTCTATTCATTGGATCCGGCCTTTGCCTTCTTGGAAGCCGTTCTATGACCTGGTCCCTGATTTGGGCTGGTTGCTTCATGTCTTGGTGAAGCTGGTTGATCATGGCTCTCAGCTCTCCTTGCTCCTGAGACAAACCTTGAATGAGGACCCTTTGCCCCAGCATCTGGGTTTTTAATGTGTCTACCTCAGCTTGTAGACATTTCAGCTGTTCGTCCTTGTCATCTTCGGGACCTTTCTTGGCCAGATTCCCCATGAGGAGTGTCCTCAACTCTTCCTACCCCTTGGATAGGCTTAGGAAGATCTCCTTGAACTGAGTCTCTTGAGTGTGGAGGTCCTGGTTATCTTGTTGGGAAGCCATGGCTGAAATAAACAGCAGGGAGGGTAAGTGACCTGCAACAAGGATACCTGTTATGCAATGATGAGTATGACATGCATGTAATGTTTTCAAGGACCTCGCGGGGTAAACAAGAAAATTGGTTAGAATTTGGGTCCGGTAGCTTGATTGAAGGAAACCCATGTTGTTGAGAATTCTTCTTCAAGGGTCAAAGGTTCACCATATCCAGTGGGTCATAGCCCCTGATAACTTTAGCTAGAGGAAAATAAATCCTCTTTGCCCCTTGCTAGATGTTTGATTTATCATGACCTGCATCACAAGCCCTTGAGATCCTTGAAATGGGTTAGGATGTATGCAATGGTATGATGTTATGGTATGCATGGGGTAATGTGAGTAAACCCTGTTATGAGTCCCAATTAAGGACTACAAACCAAAACCTGTTAAGAAACTTAGTATACCCTGTTATGAGTCCCTATTAAGGACTATAAACAAAACCTGCAAGAAACTCGAGTGTCAGATAACAAGCATGCAAATAGTCAAGTTGGAAGGCACACAAGTCACACAAGACAAGTCCTTAGGGTTTAGGCCAGCATGAGGTCTAGGTATTACCCTCTTGAAGTTGGTGGGTTCAACCTGTCCTATCAGAAGTAACCGGGTTCTAAGGGTCCCCAATATCACTGGATTACTTTCATTGTTCATCGTTTCGATTTAGCCACTGAACTGGCGACCGAAATATTCCAGGAAAGCAACCCTCAATTGAGTGTAGTATCGAGTATCAACCAACCTCGGACTGCACCAAAGTCAGTTATCTCACTACCCTAAAGAGGCCAAGATTGTTCAATTAAGGTTCCTAAGGTCTGTTGATGCTTCATGACACCACGCGGAGGCCCCGTACTCTCCTTGACTGAACTCAAGGGTTACCGGTACACACCAAAGTGCCACATCAACGTAGCAGACTGTTTCAACCATGTGGGTATACCCCGCACAGTTCCCTCACAGCCTTGTTGCTACTTTCTAAGAAGGTATCCCCAGGTCTGGGTTAGGATCTATAGAACTCCCAAGACAGTCCCACAATTTTAAAGCAAGCAATTCAGACAATTGAAAACACAAGTGATTTTAATCCTAAGGTACACCTCACTTTAAAAGTAATCCCCAGCAGAGTCGCCAGTTCTGTGATCGGTGGATCTGGAACTGACTGTTTAACGCTGGTTCGCGAAATGTCGCGGAAGCAAGAGTCGCCACCGTCTTTTATTTTCTCCAAATGGAAAGGACAAAAGCACAGAAAAATTCCTTATAGAGATTGCTCTCGGTTCGGGAGGTAGGTTATAGAAAGGGAAGGTGTTAGCACCCTTTCTATCCATGGTTATCCATGGGCTCTTAGATACTTGCTCATTTGTGTTTTCAAAATGGTTTGTTTGCTTTTCAACTGTGGGTTTTAAAAAGTTTCTTTGAAAATTCCAGTTCGACTCTTGTATCGGTCCTCAAGAGTGTTTGAAAAATTGCTTTCGAAAGCTTTTTGAAAATGTGTTGGTGTGAAAAGTATTTTTGAATTAGAGCAAGTATCCATGAGAACCTACCTACCCTAAGGAATTCGTCTGTGTAAATGTCCTTTTAAGTAGCGCCATCCCACCATTGAGAGGTAGGTAGCACCACCGTTGGAGGTGTTCGGGTCAATTCGAATTTAGGGACATTGTGGTCACCGAGCAAAGGTAAGACACCTTAGAAGCTACCCTTATGCCATTGATCTTTTATTTCGAGGCAACTATTCCGAGGCAACTTGTTTTGAGGCAACCAGATCAATGGGACATAAGGACTCACTAAGACGTCCTATAGTCGACGGCCACGTTTCGAGGGACAAGGCAACAATGTGATCATCGGAGTAATGGGAAGACACCTTAGAAGCTACCCTCATGCCAGGTTCCTGGATCATGAGGACTTACTAAAACGTCCTCTACTCGACGACCACCTTTCGGGGCAAGGCAACAGTGAGGCGTACCCTAGGGGTGGTGTGTGACTTTGTGTGTCGTTTTCATTTGCATTTATCTTGTCATGTTAGGAGTGTTCTACGCTTGTTTTTATTTTTGTCCATACATTCTTTCGTGCCATTTGTTAACAGTTAAAAATATTGCGGGAAAGTAAAAATTCTAAGCTATTACAAAAGGCGCGGGTCCACATCGCCAAAATTTCTTGAACCCGATTTGACAGAAAATAAAGAAAATTAAAAGGTTACATGGCCTTGGGAGAGATACACAAATATTATAAAGAAATAAAATAAATATGCGATTTAATAAAAATTAAACAAAACGAGGGCGTTGGACCCTTTTTGCAAAATTAAAATTACATGGAATTAATTAATAAAGAAAAAGAAAAGGAGATGTTTTTGGTATTTTTAGTGTTTTAGGATTTTTGATGAAAAAGAATTAATTAAAATTAAATGCTAACTCTAATTCTATTTGTTTCTTTAATTTATTAAGAAAAGATTAAATTTGACCTAATATTTACCCTAATTAATTTACATGCAAATTTAATTATAAACATTTAATTATTTAATTATTATGGGAGAAAAAGAAAAAAGGATAAAAATTAATTAAACCCTAGTTCTATGTTTTTTTAGATTTTTATTAAAAGAATTAAAATTACAACCTAAGTTAAAACTAAATTTAATTATATACAATTTTATAAAAAATACTTAAAATAAAATATCCATCATATTTTTTCTCTTTTCTTATTTTTTTGTGTTTTATGTTTTTATGAAAATAATAATTAAATTAACAGAATTAATTAAAAAAATAATAATTGAAAATAAAGAAACAAAGAAAAATAAAAAATAATGAAAAGGGTTTGCAAACCTGGGGGTTCAGACCCCAAATAGGAGGTGAGGCCTTAGTAAATCTGGCCCATTTACCCTGGCCCTTTTGACCTTTCCAGGCAGCGTGCTGGCGTGTTGACTAGAGTTCACCATAGTCTTCAATTCATGGCCTTTGATCTGACGCTCTGGGACACGTGGACGTTGATTTTTGAGGATGTATGATAGTCTTCAGCATGGGCGCTACATATGAACGTTAATTGAAAAAAAACATATGGAAAGGGTGAAGACCTGGGATCGAACCCAGGTCATTAACATCACCAGTCAACACGTATACCACTAAGCTACTTTGTTCATTCTGATTATATTATACAAAAGAAAAAATATAAAATAAAACAATGTTAGTGGGGCCTCCGCGCGCGAAAGTTTGAATCTTCCTATCACCACTCCACACGTCATCATCTTCTTCGCGTGGTTTTCTTTTTCCTGAAACATATAAAACATTGGCAACGGTTTTCACGCGTTGCCTAATACAACATATCAGAAAATAACGATTAAGCCATGGATGCTCATAAATTGAGCGCGAGGGTGCCGTCTTCTTCGTCCAAACGCGCTCGTGTCAATGGTGGTACTCAGGGGTTCTAATTTTTCCTCATTTAAAAACCCCTGATTCGGAGTCCTGTAAACCCTAGAAAACAATAATGGCATCTTTGCATATAGTGCGTAATAATCCAATCAAAGCATATGGTTAGCTTGCAAACTTTGTTCTAAACACAAAAATAATAACAAAATGTGTTAACAATGCATGTATGATAGAAACCGATTAAGAAATTTTCTTTACCAACTTCAATGGTGATCTTGCGTTTTCTTGAGTATGGGGCTTGGGGAATGATTGGAATATGTCCTGTAACCTTCAAAGAAGCTAATGGAACAAGTTTGGGGACTTGAATCGGTCTGCAAGTGTATTTTCAGAATTGATATTTTTGAGAAAAAGTGTGAGTTTGTGCAAGGGTTTTTCTGAGCAGCTGTGTGGTTCCCCTGATTAGGTTTGTATTCAGGCTTATGTAATGAACCAATTAGGTCAAGAATTCTGATCAAAATCTCTTGCATTCATGGCTTTTGAGATTTGATTTTCAAGATCTTTTTTTCAAATATTTTCCATGTGTTTTTGTACAAATCATGATCAATTCTCTCCAAATCTTTCCCTATTTGAATATGCACGAATTATTGAGTAGATTTCATGCAAAAAAAAAGATTGTAAAACTTAGGTTAAATATTTTCCATGTATTTAATTTGATTTAAATGAATTATTATAAATAAAAATTCAAATAAATAAATAAAAAATGAAGAAATACTTCCCTTTGGGCCAAGTGGTCGTGCACATGCTTGGGATGATGAATTGTGGAAGAAAAATGGGCCCATTAGCAATTTTAGGTCATTTGAATCAATGTTGACTTTTCAAAATATCCAAAAATTCCCCAACTTCCACAAGGCATAACTTGCTCAATTTTTAAGCTTTTCTCATGTTATTGGACATTTTGGAAAGGTAATCGAGTCCTCTAACTAATGCCTTTGGTCCCATGTCATTTTGATTTACCAATCTCAAGTTATGGCCTTTGACTTAAAGTCCCTTTTTGTTGACTTTTAAAAATGACCTATAATGTTGAAATTGATAACTTTTTGTGAGAGCATTTGTTGGACTTGAAGTATGAATATTAGTTGTAGGAAATGTCTTTCTCTTCAAAATGAGCTTTGGATGGAATTTTTCTGATAATCCATGTGAAAGTTATGCCCTGGTCAATTTACAGTTGACTTTTTCAACTGTCCAAATGAGGAAACTTTTGCATCTTGATGATTTTTGAGCCAAGCTTTGAGAATCATGATCAAGCATTGATCAAATGATGTTTATGGCTTCAAAATGATATGTTGACCAAAAATTTGAACTTTTGACTGTCAAATGACCATTTTGCCCCTACAGTTGACTGTAGTGCAATTAGGGTTTTTGACTGTGCAATTTTGTGCTGAATGTCTTGAAACTTGATATGAGGATACTTGACCATATTTGTAGGCATGTGGGACTTGATTGGACCTTTGAAAACTTCATTTTCTTGATCAGAACCAAAACCCTAATTTTGACTGTTTAGGAGGCCCTTGCACTGTGCAACCCTTGGGGAACTTTTGAAGCTTTGACTTGGCAAATCTTGAAGAATATGGGAGGGCAAATTTTGGGGTACAACAGTTGCCCCTGTTCAATCTTCTTAGATGAGGATGCAGATTGGCTGACGTGCCTTTCGTAATCCGAGGGTAGAAGATGATTGAACACTAGAGTGCCCAGAAATTTGCGCTCACATAGTAGTAATGTGATGGTGGAATGGGCTTATAGATGCCATTTAGAGATTGATGAGTAGGATGATGGGATTATAGATGCCATCTGGATGTTGATCGCGTAGGAATTCCTTAGCGAGAACCTGCATACCTGCAAAAGAAAAATGAGTACCTGACATGTTGCAGGAGCTGGTTTTCAGATGCTTGATATAGATGTGTCCTGACTGGTTACAGGAGTTGGATCTGGAGCTTCACAAGATGATGAATGAACCAGGGATGGTTACTACCTCAGCATGAACGGTGAGAGAACCTTGGGTGACTTTAACTTCAACAACGCTTGTTGAGAAAATCTTGGTGGGAATTACCATCTTTGCAGTATCGGGAAGAGAACCACAGGCAATTATAATCTCAAAAGCGGACGTTTGAGAAGAACCTGGAATGGAGTTATCATCTCACGCACCGTCGGGGAGAGAACCAAAGGAAATTATAATCTCAAAAACGGACGTTTGAGAAAAACCTAAAATGGAATTATCATCTCACACACCGTCGGAGAGAGAACCAAAGGAAATTATAATCTCAAAACGGACGTTTGAGAAAAACCTAAAATGGAATTATCATCTCACACACCGTCGGAGAGAGAACCAAAGGAAATTATAATCTCAAAACGGACGTTTGAGAAAAACCTAAAATGGAATTATCATCTCACACACCGTCGGAGAGAGAACCAAAGGAAATTATAATCTCAAAAGCGGACGTTTGAGAAAAACCTAAAATGGAATTATCATCTCACACACCGTCGGAGAGAGAACCAAAGGAAATTATAATCTCAAAAACGACGTTTGAGAAAAACCTAAAATGGAATTATCATCTCACACACCGTCGGAGAGAGAACCAAAGGAAATTATAATCTCAAAAACGACGTTTGAGAAAAACCTAAAATGGAATTATCATCTCACACACCGTCGGAGAGAGAACCAAAGGAAATTATAATCTCAAAAGCGGACGTTTGAGAAAAACCTAAAATGGAATTATCATCTCACACACCGTCGGAGAGAGAACCAAAGGAAATTATAATCTCAAAAACGGACGTTTGAGAAAAACCTAAAATGGAATTATCATCTCACACACCGTCGGAGAGAGAACCAAAGGAAATTATAATCTCAAAAACGACGTTTGAGAAAAACCTAAAATGGAATTATCATCTCACACACCGTCGGAGAGAGAACCAAAGGAAATTATAATCTCAAAAGCGGACGTTTGAGAAAAACCTGAGGTAACTTCTACTGAGTCTTCATCAGAAAAATCTGTTGGGAGTCGATTTAGCTGGACTAGAGAGGGCCTTGGACTGGATAAGAAATCTTTGGAGTCGATTAACTGAACCGGTCTAGGTCTTGAAATATGATGGAGAATTTAGCTGAATCTTTCCTGAAAGGTAAAGGTCAGTCATATGCAACGCATGATATGGACCAAGCAATGATGTTCTCAACATAAATGAGATTTGTATGATATGATGCGTCTATGCATGCTATAATGATGTATGTGACGTTTTATGAATGCGTTTTTCGTCTAGGAAAGTAAATCCTTGACGGGTGCCGGGAAGTCATATCCTGGGCTGATGTTTGGAGAATAGATTTTGCTTCCGCTGGGGATGATAGTTACAAGAATACCGGTAGGAGAAGACGACTCCGTTGAGGAATAAACTAGGCGAATGGAAGATTCTGCGGAGAGGAAAGTACTCTAACGATTTTGCTGGGAAGCACTACTCTGTGGGGAGAGAGATACTTTGCTGAATTGTTAATGGTAATTTGCTGAGGATATCTTTGCTGTATTGAAAGTATTGATTGGACTTCGCCGGGGGTAAGAAGACTGTGTTGACGATGACCCTTCCGTGGCTTTTGGCTGAGGATAACCCAGTTATATCCTGTTAAGGAAATAACTCTTTGAATAAAGCCGGACGACGCGTTCGTGCTCTGCGAGGGATAAGCTTCCAGAATCTACTAGGGATAGGCTTACTGCTTGGGGAGATGACTTCCAACTTTCCTGGGGAACTGGATTGGACTCTCCTGGGGAAGTTTTGATATGCTGCCGGGGGGAAGTGATTCCTTTGAATGTTTGATATACCGCCGGAGAACGATCTTTAGACCAAGACTGTCGGGGATGCTTGTTATGAATATATATATATGCTGCTGGGGAAGTATTGAGATCTACTGGAGGATACTCAATTTCCTTAAGGCTGATAACTTTGCTTGGAGAGTGTATTGACTTGCTGACTCACTCTCTAGGGAATTGAAATGTACTGGTTAGGTTCTTCAGCTGAACTTACCTTGGTACCTTGGCTGACAGAGTAATTAGATCGCTGAACAACTCATCATTGCCCCTGTTTCTGAGGTGGGAGAGGAAGACCTGTGAGGTGCTGATAGTTGTTGATGGGCAAACCTCCTTTTGGCAGGCAGGTGACAGGATGACAGGACATAGTCGTACGCTTTAATCCCTAAATTTTTCCTGGACCGCCCTTTCGGGTTTTCAGTCCACCGGGATACCCATTTTTGCCCAAGCCGCCTTTTCAGGTTTTCGACTTGCCGGGTGTACAGATTTTTTCTATTTCATCCCTTCATTTTGCCCGAACCCTTTTGGCTCGCCGGGAAGCCCTTATTTTTGCCTAGGTGTGTCAACCTAGAGGGTCTTTGATTACGCGTAGTATTTTTTCGACTATGTCCATGCTCTCAGGATGTAGGGAGTTGCCCCTGTTAGCAGTGTTTTGTCATGCCACCGGAAGGTATTTGATCAGGCAAGATTCGTTGTTGGAATGCCCCACGTGACTCAGGCAGAGATTTGCCCCAGGCTATTTGGCCTTTGAGAGATTCTCTGAATCTTGATTGGATTGCCCCAGATGATGAACCATGGTCATGTCTGCCCCTTGATTGGAAGTACTTCTGTTCATTAGGCATTCGTCGTGCGAACTTCTATGCTGTTCAAACAAAAAGTCATATGCAAACAAAGTTATGTTAAAAATGCAAAGCCTATGTCTGTCTTGAAGTTTTTGAAAATGCATTTTTTTCAGTAAAAGCAAGTGAATTTTTTTTTGTAAACTGTGACGTCAACTCGTTATTTTACCGTAATCCTTAAGGAGTCAGGATACCTTTCGTAACAGTATGCTTTCGAACTAACCCATGCTTCAGCTAGGACTTTTGAGGGTTGTAATGTGGCCTGGTTCACGGTTTAAGAAACAAAGGATAAAGGCTCAAATTATTTGTACCCACCCGCTCTTCGTGATGTTCTCCAAACCTAAGCTCAATTGATCATACGTTAGACCTTGTTTGAGTCTTTGCTCTGATTTTTCGGTGATGATTCGGATGTTGATAACTTATTTTGAATAGGCAGTCATTTCCCCTTTTTTGTTGTTGAGGGTTTGTAGGACCTCTTTCTTGTCTGATTTTTGTTATCCCTTTCTCTTTTTTTTGCCTGAACTGTTTCCTTTTTTGGAATTACAGTCAGCGGGATGCCCCTGTTTTGTAAGTCTCCTTCATAGGTTTTGACTTAATGGGTTTTTAATTTGAGAAGTAATGACTTCCTTTCTTTATTGAATATTCGGAACCATCACTGTCCTTCCTTTTTTGTAAGGATCCCTTTGGTGCCATTTGTTGTGTACTTGGACCAACTGAGAGAACTACCCTGCCCCAGGTTATGATAAAGGGTTTTAATTTTCGAAAATAAAAACTCCTACTTGTTTGGCTCGAAGGGGTTGACGAGGGATTATCTTCCTTATAACTCCACTGTTTAGGATTTGAAATAATGCATGTACCTCATCAGCGGGGTCTGTTCAAAAGCATACTGTAAATGTCATGGTATCGTTTTTGTCATCCTCCCTCAAGAGGCTTAGAATTTTAGATCAAGAGTTGACATTAGAAAAAATATGAAAACAGTTTGCATATAGTGAATGCGAATATATTGCTTCACACATATGCGATGCATTAATGAACTAACAACGTTTAATCATGAATAAATGTTTGAACAGTTAAAAGAAAGTTACAACTTGAAAATTCTAATAAACACAAGTCTTCCAGTCTCAGGGCTTATTACTTCGACTGGTGCATCTTGTAGGAATGGCAGGAGCATTCAGCCTGGCCCATCTGGGTGAAATCCACAGCTCTTTCATTAATCAGATCTTGAATCTTATTCTTCAAAGCCCAGCAGTCGTCGGTGTCATGTCTTGGACTGTTAGAATGGTATGCACATCTTTCCTCCGGATTGTACTTTAGGGAGGTTGTATTGAGACGCCTAGGAGGGTCCCTTACGGTTACCAGATTCAACCTCAACAATTGTTGTAAAGCTTGAGACGGTGACACGTTGAATTTGGTGAACTGCCTTTTAGGCTTGTCTGACTCGCTCTGATCAGCCCGTTGTTCTGGGCGAGGTCGTTGTTGGACCTGGGAAGTAGTAGCAACTCGGAGAGGTCTATTCATTGGATCCGGCCTTTGCCTTCTTGGAAGCCGTTCTATGACCTGGTCCCTGATTTGGGCTGGTTGCTTCATGTCTTGGTGAAGCTGGCTGATCATGGCTCTCAGCTCTCCTTGCTCCTGAGACAAACCTTGAATGAGGACCCTTTGCCCCAGCATCTGGGTTTTTAATGTGTCTACCTCAGCTTGTAGACGTTTCAGCTGTTCGTCCTTGTCATCTTCGGGACCTTTCTTGGCCAGATTCCCCATGAGGAGTGTCCTCAACTCTTCCTGCCCCTTGGATAGGCTTAGGAAGATCTCCTTGAACTGAGTCTCTTGAGTGTGGAGGTCCTGGTTATCTTGTTGGGAAGCCATGGCTGAAATAAACAGCAGGGAGGGTAAGTGACCTGCAACAAGGATACCTGTTATGCAATGATGAGTATGACATGCATGTAATGTTTTCAAGGACCTCGCGGGG
Organism: Vicia faba; assembly: GCA_948472305.1. Taxonomy (NCBI): domain Eukaryota; kingdom Viridiplantae; phylum Streptophyta; class Magnoliopsida; order Fabales; family Fabaceae; genus Vicia; species Vicia faba. The sequence goes on along the minus strand of OX451739.1, from coordinate 953,825,240 downwards.
TAAACAAGAAAATTGGTTAGAATTTGGGTCCGGTAGCTTGATTGAAGGAAAACCATGTTGTTGAGAATTCTTCTTCAAGGGTCAAAGGCTCACCATATCCAGTGGGTCATAGCCCCTGATAACTTTAGCTAGAGGAAAATAAATCCTCTTTGCCCCTTGCTAGATGTTTTATTTATCATGACCTGCATCACAAGCCCTTGAGATCCTTGAAATGGGTTAGGATGTATGCAATGGTATGATGTTATGGTATGCATGGGGTAATGTGAGTAAACCCTGTTATGAGTCCCAATTAAGGACTACAAACCAAAACCTGTTAAGAAACTTAGTATACCCTGTTATGAGTCCCTATTAAGGACTATAAACAAAACCTGCAAGAAACTCGAGTGTCAGATAACAAGCATGCAAATAGTCAAGTTGGAAGGCACACAAGTCACACAAGACAAGTCCTTAGGGTTTAGGCCAGCATGAGGTCTAGGTATTACCCTCTTGAAGTTGGTGGGTTCAACCTGTCCTATCAGAAGTAACCGGGTTCTAAGGGTCCCCAATATCACTGGATTGCTTTCATTGTTCATCGTTTCGATTTAGCCACTGAACTGGCGACCGAAATATTCCAGGAAAGCAACCCTCAATTGAGTGTAGTATCGAGTATCAACCAACCTCGGACTGCACCAAAGTCAGTTATCTCACTACCCTAAAGAGGCCAAGATTGTTCAATTAAGGTTCCTAAGGTCTGTTGATGCTTCATGACACCACGCGGAGGCCCCGTACTCTCCTTGACTGAACTCAAGGGTTACCGGTACACACCAAAGTGCCACATCAACGTAGCAGACTGTTTCAACCATGTGGGTATACCCCGCACAGTTCCCTCACAGCCTTGTTGCTACTTTCTAAGAAGGTATCCCCAGGTCCGGGTTAGGATCTATAGAACTCCCAAGACAGTCCCACAATTTTAAAGCAAGCAATTCAGACAATTGAAAACACAAGTGATTTTAATCCTAAGGTACACCTCACTTTAAAAGTAATCCCCAGCAGAGTCGCCAGTTCTGTGATCGGTGGATCTGGAACTGACTGTTTAACGCTGGTTCGCGAAATGTCACGGAAGCAAGAGTCGCCACCGTCTTTTATTTTCTCCAAATGGAAAGGACAAAAGCACAGAAAAATTCCTTATAGAGATTGCTCTCGGTTCGGGAGGTAGGTTATAGAAAGGGAAGGTGTTAGCACCCTTTCTATCCATGGTTATCCATGGGCTCTTAGATACTTGCTCATTTGTGTTTTCAAAATGGTTTGTTTGCTTTTCAACTGTGGGTTTTAAAAAGTTTCTTTGAAAATTCCAGTTCGACTCTTGTATCGGTCCTCAAGAGTGTTTGAAAAATTGCTTTCGAAAGCTTTTTGAAAATGTGTTGGTGTGAAAAGTATTTTTGAATTAGAGCAAGTATCCATGAGAACCTACCTACCCTAAGGAATTCGTCTGTGTAAATGTCCTTTTAAGTAGCGCCATCCCACCATTGAGAGGTAGGTAGCACCACCGTTGGAGGTGTTCGGGTCAATTCGAATTTAGGGACATTGTGGTCACCGAGCAAAGGTAAGACACCTTAGAAGCTACCCTTATGCCATTGATCTTTTATTTCGAGGCAACTATTCCGAGGCAACTTGTTTTGAGGCAACTTGTTTTGAGGCAACCAGATCAATGGGACATAAGGACTCACTAAGACGTCCTATAGTCGACGGCCACGTTTCGAGGGACAAGGCAACAATGTGATCACCGGAGTAATGGGAAGACACCTTAGAAGCTACCCTCATGCCAGGTTCCTGGATCATGAGGACTTACTAAAACGTCCTCTACTCGACGACCACCTTTCGGGGCAAGGCAACGGTGAGGCGTACCCTAGGGGTGGTGTGTGACTTTGTGTGTCGTTTTCATTTGCATTTATCTTGTCATGTTAGGAGTGTTCTACGCTTGTTTTTATTTTTGTCCAAACATTCTTTCGTGCCATTTGTTAACAGTTAAAAATATTGCGGGAAAGTAAAAATTCTAAGCTATTACAAAAGGCGCGGGTCCACATCGCCAAAATTTCTTGAACCAGATTTGACAGAAAATAAAGAAAGTAAAGAAAATAAAGAAAATTAAAAGGTTACATGGCCTTGGGAGAGATACACAAATATTATAAAGAAATAAAATAAATATGCGATTTAATAAAAATTAAACGAAACGAGGGCGTTGGACCCTTTTTGCAAAATTAAAATTACATGGAATTAATTAGTAAAGAAAAAGAAAAGGAGATGTTTTTGGTATTTTTAGTGTTTTAGGATTTTTGATGAAAAAGAATTAATTAAAATTAAATGCTAACTCTAATTCTATTTGTTTCTTTAATTTATTAAGAAAAGATTAAATTTGACCTAATATTTACCCTAATTAATTTACATGCAAATTTAATTATAAACATTTAATTATTTAATTATTATGGGAGAAAAAGAAAAAAGGATAAAAATTAATTAAACCCTAGTTCTATGTTTTTTTAGATTTTTATTAAAAGAATTAAAATTACAACCTAAGTTAAAACTAAATTTAATTATATACAATTTTATAAAAAATACTTAAAATAAAATATCCATCATATTTTTTCTCTTTTCTTATTTTTTTGTGTTTTATGTTTTTATGAAAATAATAACAAAATGTGTTAACAATGCATGTATGATAGAAACCGATTAAGAAATTTTCTTTACCAACTTCAATGGTGATCTTGCGTTTTCTTGAGTATGGGGCTTGGGGAATGATTGGAATATGTCCTGTAACCTTCAAAGAAGCTAATGGAACAAGTTTGGGGACTTGAATCGATCTGCAAGTGTATTTTCAGAATTGATATTTTTGAGAAAAAGTGTGAGTTTGTGCAAGGGTTTTTCTGAGTAGCTGCGTGGTTCCCCTGATTAGGTTTGTATTCAGGCTTATGTAATGAACCAATTAGGTCAAGAATTCTGATCAAAATCTCTTGCATTCATGGCTTTTGAGATTTGATTTTCAAGATCTTTTTTTCAAATATTTTCCATGTGTTTTTGTACAAATCATGATCAATTCTCTCCAAATCTTTCCCTATTTGAATATGCACGAATTATTGAGTAGATTTCATGCAAAAAAAAAGATTGTAAAACTTAGGTTAAATATTTTCCATGTATTTAATTTGATTTAAATGAATTATTATAAATAAAAATTCAAATAAATAAATAAAAAATGAAGAAATACTTCCCTTTGGGCCAAGTGGTCGTGCACATGCTTGGGATGATGAATTGTGGAAGAAAAATGGGCCCATTAGCAATTTTAGGTCATTTGAATCAATGTTGACTTTTCAAAATATCCAAAAATTTCCCAACTTCCACAAGGCATAACTTGCTCAATTTTTAAGCTTTTCTCATGTTATTGGACATTTTGGAAAGGTCATTGAGTCCTCTAACTAATGCCTTTGGTCCCATGTCATTTTGATTTACCAATCTCAAGTTATGGCCTTTGACTTAAAGTCCCTTTTTGTTGACTTTTGAAAATGACCTATAATGTTGAAATTGATAACATTTTGTGAGAGCATTTGTTGGACTTGAAGTATGAAGATGAGTTGTAGGAAATGTCTTTCTCTTCAAAATGAGCTTTGGATGGAATTTTTCTGATAATCCATGTGAAAGTTATGCCCTGGTCAATTTACAGTTGACTTTTTCAGCTGTCCAAATGAGGAAACTTTTGCATCTTGATGATTTTTGAGCCAAGCTTTGAGAATCATGATCAAGCATTGATCAAATGATGTTTATGGCTTCAAAATGATATGTTGACCAAAAATTTGAACTTTTGACTGTCAAATGACCATTTTGCCCCTACAGTTGACTGTAGTGCAATTAGGGTTTTTGACTGTGCAATTTTGTGCTGAATGTCTTGAAACTTGATATGAGGATACTTGACCATATTTGTAGGCATGTGGGACTTGATTGGACCTTTGAAAACTTCATTTTCTTGATCAGAACCAAAACCCTAATTTTGACTGTTTAGGAGGCCCTTGCACTGTGCAACCCTTGGGGAACTTTTGAAGCTTTGACTTGGCAAATCATGAAGAATATGGGAGGGCAAATTTTGGGGTACAACAATGGTCTTTACTGAATAAAGCACTGAATCAAATGTAAAATCAGAAATTCAAAAAAAAAAACAAATGGCACGCTTTCATTGGTTAGAAGGTGACACGTTGGTCATCTTCAACCTCCAGCCTCACGAATTGCAGGTCTCTCAAACTGTAAAATCAGAAGCTCAGACCTATGCCATTCGTTTCGTCTCTTCAAGACGAAGATAACTATACCCTCGCGCCATTTTTATATAAACGGTAACTCAAGCAATTTGGAAAGAAAGTTTTGAAAAGGGATTTCAAAATTCATGGTCAAAACGTGCTTCCAGATAAAAGTAAGTGTTGCGATTAGAACCAGGGAAATGAGAGCAACACAATGGTACCAAACTTTTGATGAATTGAGGAAGGAATCTACCTATTAAAGTTGAGTTGCAGAGCTCTGAAACTTGTCTTCTATGGAGAAATATAGGGCACGATTCTTGAATTTAATAGTATGGTTAGGTTCAAGGAAGATCAAGGAAGGTGAATTGATGGAGAAAATGGATTGAAAAAGGCTTGAGAATAGGATTCAGAGTAGCTGAATTCTGAGTTGTGAAGAAAGTTTGGCAGGGTAATTCTGGCTATTTAAGCTTGATAAAATGAATGAGATAGTACATGTATTTATAGGAGAAGAAAATGGGATCAAAAGGAAGAGTGAATGATGCATTTTGGAGGGAATTCGTGCAAACCTGATGCACGAGTGAAGTGTGATCCAAACTTCACCAAAACAAATCCAATTCTTGCGTTTTGATGCACTAATCCACTTGGGAAGGTTGGCTAATCATGTTTAGACCCAAAACGCGAGATAATTTGAGGTTTAGAGGTTGTAACATGAAATTCAAATTCTGACTTGCAGGGAAACTTCAATTCCAAGTTACCACTTTTGAAACAAAGGCATTTCCATCTCAGGGAGTCTTAAGGCATGATTCTTGATGCTTTGGAAATATGAGGTAACAAACTTTGCAATGGAAAAAGAATGGAATCATTTAGAGGCTTGAGCTGAAAATTACATGGAGTCAAAGTTGGAGAAAAAGAGTTGACTTTCCATACTTAGAAATATTTCACATTCTTCTTTAAAAATGACCTATAATCTCTTGCATCCAAACATGACTTTCCACTTAGAATTTGCTATTGACCCAAAAATATGGAAGTAAGTAGATCTCTTGAATGACATTTTGCAATCTGAACCACTCAAAATCTCCAAAAAGTGAGCAATTTATGACTTGTTGAAGTTGGCCAAAAATCATGAAATGACCTATAATCTATTGCATTCTTAAGGCAACTTCCATCCATTTTCTTACTTTGCACATAAAAGAAGGCATGAAGTACACATACTTAATATCATCATGGAAAAAGAATGGGCTCAAGGTGATAAAAATTGACCAAGTTATGACAATTTGAAGTCACATATGGAAAATTAGGGATTCAACTGGATGACTTGTAATCTTTCTTCTTCACCAAGTTCCTTCCACATGAAAACTCTTTGGAACTTTTGAAGTGATTTGTTGGTAACTCTTTAAAGATAAGAATGTTTTTGGAATCACTCAAAAATAACAAAAGATGAGCAAGATATGCCTCTTTGAAGTCCAAAACCCTAGCCTCTAGATCAAAAGAATGCTTGGTGGAACTTTGCCAAGTTTGAACAAACTTTTTGTGCCAATATTCTTCCTTTGTGAATAGAAATTGTTGAGGATGATGATGAGGACCTATGTCCACCAAAACCAATTTCATATCAACTTCAAAACAACTTTAATGGCGAGGTTTAAATCTCTCAAGCTTTTGATTAGGGCATGGAAATAAACTCATGAACCCATGAAGCAACTTGCTAAACCTCATTGATTTTACCTACATTATCAACAAGTAAGACAAACCAATATTGCATTTTATTAATTAGAGAGAAAAATAAAAGTACAATATCTATGATCACAAAAGCAAACAAATCAAGGTGCTTGGTGACTTCTCAAAGAGCAAAGCTAAAGATAGGGAGAAGAACCAAAATCCCTAATGTGATTTTGTGGTGATTGAAACAATGTGGTATGATGAAGGGATCTTAGGGAAAACAATTGGGGTACAACACATAGCTATCTTGACCATGGAGGATTTAAAAAGGACTAAAGAAGTATTTGACATAATGAAAGCAAGTTATGTTTTTTTAGGTGTGTTTTTAGGAATCAATATCAAAATTGTGTAATTTTCATGCATTCCCATCTTGTGATGTAATTCCCTTTTTTGGTAATGCATCTTGGTTGTACTTTTGTAACAGTTTCACCTTGTATCTTGACTTTGTATAACTTGCTTTCCCATGAATGATATATTATTCTTTTATCCCTATTTTTCATTTTGAATTATTCTCTTGCAAACCTGAACGAACCATGAGATGAGACGAAAAGCCAAGAATTCCATATTTGCAAGTTGATTTTGACCAAAGTCAAAGTTTTCAATCAAAGCTTTCAACCTCGAAATAATGCCACAATAACATCTAGTAATTCCTTATTCTTGCTTGAAATCCCAAGTAATCAAATGAAAACCCTTGTGTCAATGCAATACAAACCCTTAATTGCATAATGGATCCAGATGCATCCATACCCTCTACTTGCATAAGTCCCAAAGCCAAGTCTTATAATCCAAGCAATAAATGTATGAACCACTGACTTTTATTCTTAAATGATGATCAAACCCAAGGGTGAAGTGAATCCAAAATATTCATAAGGTCAAACCTAGCCACAATTTATGCCTAGTGATAATACCACTTGAATCAAGCTTTAGTGAAACAGAAATCTCAAACCAACAGAAAAACCTAATGTACTTTGCTCTGGATGAACATTTGATGAAGAAAAAAGTCCACAATAACCCTAAACCAAAACCCCGATCCACTGTCCAATACTAAAAGAAAGAAACAAATGAAATAAATCTTATTTGATATACGCCTCAAACCATTATGAAACACTAACTGGCAAGGTCCTTGATCCCAATTCCTATCTTATTGATTAATGATGCATGACATGTTAAATGACCTAATGGAAAAGTATGCACATGAGACGAGAAGTGCGAGATATGTAATCTAGATAAGAGTAAAAGGGTAGGAAAATTTTTGGGTATGACAACTGGAGGTCGCTTCAAATTAAATTTTGATCAAAAGAAGTCTGGTTGCAACAAAGTCACTTGTTATGAATGCAACGAGCGAAGACACTACAAGCTGGAGTGCCCTAAGCTTCTAAAGGACAACATCAAAATGAGAGATCTCAAAGGAAAAAGGCGAACGATAACAAGGGATGAATTATACTGAGAAGGAGAATATGTTAACATGGTGCTGATGGCTCATGTTGGAACATTCAATGAAGAAATTTGTTCAGAAGATGAAGCTGATTCAGAAGCAGAAGAAATTTTCTACAAAGAGACATCCTTACCTGAACTTTGGCTGCTCACAACACATGACGGGAGAAAGACATATGTTCGTAAGCCTAAAACGTAAGCATGGAGACGTCGTAGGTTTCTAAGGAGATCAGAAAGGAAGGATCATAGGCTCAAGAAAGTAGGTAATTGTTATCTTCCCTCTATAACTAATGTTTTACTTGTTGAATGATTAAAGTATAATCTATTATCTATAAGTCAATTAAGTGATAATGATTATGATATAATCTTTAATCAAGACTCCAATAAAGTTGTGTGTTAAAAAGATGGCTCTGTTCTTTTCAATGGATAAAGAAGAAAAAACATCTATAGGGAAGAGCACACTCTATTTTCACTACCTTATGTACTCAAGTTTAAAATGAGACGAGTCTCAAAATTGTCAAGGTTAGAATTGATCATGGTGAAGAATTTAGAAACAAACATTTTGAAAAGCTATTTGATGAAAATGGCATTTCCCATGATTTCTCTTGTCCAAGAACTCCACAACAAAATAGAGTTGTTGAGAGGAAGAATAGGACTTTGCAAGAAATGGCTAGGACCATCATCAATGAAACCAAAATGGAAAATTACTTCTGGGTAGAGGCTATAAACACAACATGTTATATCCAGAACAAAGTCTCTATTTTAGACCTATTATTGGAAAGACTCCCTATGAATTGTGGAAGAACAAGAAACCTAACATTTCATATTTTAATCTATTTGGATGCTCTTGTTTTATTCTGAACACTAAAGAAAATCTAAACAAGTTTGATTCAAAAGCTTAAAGTTGTATCATGTTAGGTATTATAAACGCTCAAAAGGCTACCGGATATATAACACTGAAACACTCATTGTTGAGGAATCAATTCATGTTAGATTCGATGATAAGCTTGAGCTTGAAAAGTCAAAGCTAGTTGATAAACTTGAAGGTGAGAAAATCATCTATTCAGAATCTGAAGGTAATGAAAATGCTGCTAAAGTTTAAGAAGTTCAAGAATCAGAAAACGATCAACCAAAAATTTCTAATGTTCATACTCCTCCGAAGAATCTAAGACAAAGTCTATCACATTCTGAGGAACTAATTCTGGGAGATAAGACAAAACTTGTCCAAACCAGATCTCACTTTAAACCTTCTGAAGAAAAACTTATAAGTTTGGTATCGATGGTAGAAGCCGCCTCTACTGATGAAGCTCTTCTTGATTAATCCTGGATTCAAGCCATGGAAGAAGAACTCAGGGAATTCCCAATCAATGATGTTTGGGATCTAGTACCAAGACTGAAAGGAACTCATGCGATTGGAACAAAATGGGTTTTTCAGAATAAGCTAAATGAAAAAGGTGAAGTTGTAAGAAACAAGGCTCAACTAGTTGCACAAGGATATAGTCAGCAAGAAGGAATAAACTATATAGAAACCTTTTCACCAGTTTCCAGGTTAGAATCTATTAGTCTTTTAATTTCGTTTGTTAGCAATCACAACATCGTCTTATATCAGATGGATGTTAAAAGTGCATTTTTGAATGGTTACATAACTGAAGAAGTTTATGTGCACCAACCTCTTAGATTTGAAGACAATGAAAATCCTGATGTTGTTTTCAAACTTAAAAAATTCATATATGGTCTGAAACAAGCTCCAAGAGCTTGGTAAGAAAGATTAAGCAACTTTCTTTTAGAAAACGACTTCAACAGAGGGAAGGTTGACCATACTTTGTTATGTAAAATTTTTGAAAATGATATCTTGGTAGTTCAAATATATGTTGATGATATTATATTTGGTTCTACTAATGCCATTATGTGCTAGAATTTTCCAAGTCTATGCAGGATGAGTTTGGAATGAGATTAACGGGAGAACTCAAGTTCTTTATGGAAATTCAAATCAATTAAGGAACAGATTAAAACTTCATTCACCAGAGAAAATATATCAAATAACTTCTGAAGAAGTTCAATTTATCTGAATGCAAGAATGCAAAGACTTCTATGCATCCTACACGTGTCCTAAATAAGGATGAGGTAAGTGGTAATGTTGATCAGAAGTTATTCAGAGGTATGATAGGTTCTTACCTATATTTTACTTCCTCTAGACCTGATATTTTATTTAGTGTATGCTTATGTGCTAGATTTCAATTAGATCCTAAAGAATCTCATTTTTCTGCTTTCAAACATATTTTTATTTACTTGAAAAATACTGCTAACCTTGGTCTATGTTATATAAAATCAAGAGAATACAAGTTAGTAGGTTACTGTGATGCTGATTATGCTGGTGATAGACTTGAAAGAAAGAGTACCTATGGAAGTTGTCAATTTTTGGGAGAAAACCTAATATCATGGTCCATTAAGAGGCAATCAATAATTTCTCTCTCAATTGTAGAGGTTGAATATATCTTTGCATCAAGTTGCAGTACTCAAATTCTTTGGATGAAAAGTCAGTTAGAGGATTATCATTTACATGAAAGTAATATTCATATCTTTTGTGAAAATACTTTTTCCATTTGTTTATCTAAGAATTTTATCTTACATTCTAGGGATAAACACATTGAAATTAAACAACATTCCATCAGAGACTATGTTCAGAAGGGTGTTCTTTCTTTAAAATTTGTTAACACTGACCATCAATGGGATGACATCTTTATAAAACCTCTTGCTGAAGATAAACTTATTTTCATTCTAAAACATTTAAACATAGTTCCATGTCCATAATGAAAAAGGTGGTATTTCAATATGTTGAAGCACTAAAAGTAATATGTGCTTCTGTGGTTTAAGGTGTAGGCTTCTGAAACATGTGACTTTTGATTAAGTGAAGTCTTCATGAATAAGATGTACTTATGAATAATCTATTCTTCGAATGGATTAACTCTATGAATACTAAAGAACCTACTTTATCAAACAAGTTACTAAGAAGTAAAAGAATTCTTGTTAGGTTAAAAGATTATTGTCGTTCTGAATCACCTTATACTTTTTGTAACTGCTTGAGACATAATATTCTTGGGAATATTAAAAAATATTCATGCTTTACCCTATGTTAGTAATTGCTTTTGTCCTGTCTTTTCTTTGTGTGATACGTCTCTTGGCCTATGTCATTCGACAGGTAAATCATGTCTTCCATGTTTCATTTTTTCTATCTCTCACCCATTTCTTTGTCTCATCATCATCATCATCATCATCTCTTATAATCTAAAAAAAACATCTTCCACCTTTCTTCGTCATCCCTCTTCAAATCCTTATTGGTGATAGCAATCCCTTAGAAGTCATCAACTATCCATCATATGGCCACTATGTTCTTCAAAGTTCATTTATCTGTCTCTTTATTACCTTTTTGTTTTTTGACAAAGGGGGAGAAAGTAAAATGATTTTGATAATGTTTATTCTCATATTATTAAACTCAAACATATAAAATGTAATGTTATTACTAAATGTTTGTTTGAATTTCAATCTAGGAACTCTAAACAAGTTCACTGAGTATTCTAAGATAGGTTGAATATGAAGATCATGAAGATCCTGATGCAAAGGTTGATAACCTTATGGATGAATGGATGAAATCAACTCTGATTTCATATATAAGAAGTTGTACACTTTGTGAATATATGATTATTCAAACAAATGTACCAAACATAATTCAAAAGTTATAAACGTACTAAAAGTAAGGTAATATTTCTTGATATCATAGTGTTCAGAAGTTGTGAACTTTCTAAAAATATGGAATTCAAAATTAAAGCTTCAGAAGTTGTGCTCTCCTGAAAGGAAGTCAAGTCAACATTCTAATGCACGCTCTGATATAGAGACGCCACTCAGAAGATATGCTCTAATACGTGTGCTTTTGTAACATGTGTTCTATTCAAAAGTTGTGAACTGTCTGAATGAATGATATATTGAAATATATCAAATCCAACGCTGATGCTTGAGAAGTATAGTGTTTTGGTTGTGATATTAGAATCATGAAATAGAAGTTCTGATAAATGATGTTTGGCATTATTCAATCTAGCTTAAAATCAAGTTTTGATTCTTCATCGAGCTCTGATGGTAATCGGGTTCTGAGATGAAGACCAGGTGTCCTAGTCAGACTCTGGTCAGTTGTGGTAGGGAAGTGTTACTTCTCTAATTCTGTGTTTTGAAAACTCAAAATTTATTTTTTGAGTCTTGGGCTCAAGGGGATATTCTGAACAAGCTTAAAAATTTTTTTAGGATTAACAAATTCAGGGGGAGTTGTGAGCTTAACTCTGAATTTGTCGGTTATGGTGATTACCCTGTATAAATTATTCTATCAAAATACCTAGTTTTGTCATCATAAAAAATGGGGGGATTGTAAGAACAAGAAGTGTTTCTGCATATGTCATTAGGATTTTGATGATAACATTACATGGTATCATAAGGAACCTTTGTATACTCTAATGGTTTTGTTCTAGTGTGTAGCTGCTGCTATAATGTTTTGACTATGGTACAAGGCGTGTGACATCATCATATTCTGAGCATAAACACTATGGAAGAAAACATGTGGTTACATGTTACAGTTGAAGTCAATATTATGAATACATCTTATGCAATGTGTCTTAGGAACATTAGTACAAGAGGTCATAATAATGACTTTATGGTTAAGCTTTGGAGGCCTTATAAAGCTTATATCTGCGTGTTACAAGTTCTAAAGATTACAAAGACAAGGTTCTACTGAACAGGTTCTGATGACATGAAAAAAAGCAAGTTCTTACGACCAAGTGCTGAAGACTCTGAAGACAAGGTTCTGAAGGGACATGTTCTGAAGACTCCAAGACTTAGGTTCTAATACTTAAGAGAAAATCTTCTACAACAAGCTTCAACATTCAAAATATTTGAAGCCTCTGAAGATAAGAAAAATTTCAAAATGGTTAACGTGTGATAGTGTACAAAAGGTACATGAAGTGTATGTGACCTCTACCCTTATAGAGTGGCGTAAGGGCAGTCTTTTCGTACTTTACTATAACCACTCTCATTATGACCGTTGAGAACCAAAAACTAGAGTTCCGATTACCTTTCCACCCTTTCAACAGTTCTCTTTTACAAGCTATAAAAGGAAGACTTGGGAGCTGAAGAAATATAAGAATCAACATTACAATGACAAATCTATTGGATTAAATCAAGCTCAACAAAAGTACACCAAAGCGCTGTGCAAATTCTGTAGAGAATGTGTATAGTTTTGTAAATAAGCAAGGAGTTATTGCTCATATCTTGTTGTAGAACACTTAGGTGTTTTTCTATACTGAAACGTCTGTGTAATCTGCTTAAAAAGAAGTAATATGTAATACACTGAAAGTATTGAACTGTTGTTGATTCCTTGGGAGACCAAGTAACGATCAGATCTCAAGCATACTCTTACTGGGGTTTGAGTGGATTTTCAAAATGGATTGACAAACTTATTAGGGGTGCCAATAATATTGATTAGACTTATTATGGGTTACCTGTAATCATTTTGGTTATAGTGGGTTAAGTCCTTGTTGAAGGAGAAATCATCCTTGAGGGGGTGGCTTGGAGTAGCTTAGTTAACAGCGAACCAGGATAAAAATAGTTCTGTCTTTTATTTTTATGTTCTAAGTTAACTTGGTCTATCACGAACAAAAATATTTAATTTTGTGAGTTTGATAGTAAATTTGAACACACTTAACTCTAATACTGAAACTACTTTTTAAAATGAACTACAAATATCTGCTTCAAGGAGGGATTTTCCCCACTGAGCGCCATTGCATGTATTCTCGTTTTGTAAATTACTTCTACATGTCTTCACACTAAGGATACAATTAAGGAGTGGTTAGTGAACCACGTTTGCTCATGTCAACTTCCTGGGTCGAATCTCTATTACTGTTAGTTGGAAAAATGATAAGTCCATAATACTTTTCTCAGGATAAGTTTCGACATCTAATTTGCTGTCTCCTTGTCGAACAATCATTAACACGCGTGTCGACCGCATTATGGTATTTCACCACACTCTTCATTTCAAACCTCCTTATCTTCTCTTTAGTTTAGCGGGAATTTTTGTCTTGTCAAAAATTCCAGGTAATAAATTTCCCCCCTAAATGTCTCTTTCGACCAAAGGAAGATAAGGACATTTTCGACACTCTAATATCATAATTTAACATAGTGTACTGACCTAATCATCATCATAGCATTCCCCTAAGTAGTCACTTCAGAGACTTGCAACCACCACTACACTACTCACAAGCTCCAAATTCCCAGGACATTTGTGTCCCACAAAATCAATACACTCCACTCAATAGGCATTCACCACGTGCTTTGTGTTAGATACATAGTTTTAGGATTGGTAGTAATCTTTCTATAACATGGTTCACAACAGACGTTGAGCAAGATGTCATAACATCTTGATCAAACTGATACTGTAGAGTGTGAGCTTTCATTAAAGACAAATGTTCTGATAAATGTTGTGACATGCTGAACCAGAACATCAGTACATCCTGTTTTAAATCTTGACAAATTTGATTTGAATTAGTGATATTTCTTTTGGATATATCACAAATATTTGTGCAGTTCAAGAAGATTTGACCAGGAGCAAGTGATCTAATCTCCAGCTGTACATAAGTTTCTAAAATTGGATGTTGAGACAATTTAGGAAACTTGATGTTTTGTTCTAAGATATAAGGAGACTTTTTTGCATAATTGATGCAACCCTCAGCTTGCGAATCAAGAAATATTTGGGTGAAGATTTCAAAGCCCATGGACTAATGAGGAGTATTTAAAGAGAAACCTAGACCAAAATGTAATTTAACTTTCCCAATTTTAAAATTAGGGGAAGTCTAAAGTCTTAGGCTTTGGGATTCTTTTGTGTTTTTGTAAGTCACCCATGTATATTTTGATACAGAGAGGGAGACAGGTTGTTAATTGATTGTTAGTTAAGTTATGGTTCTTGGTGGAAGCTTTTAAGCAAAGCTAAGTATTGTTCTCACTCATGAGATTTTACGAAAAGAGTTGAATATTTTTTATTGAAAGTGTAATCTTCTAGTTTTTTATTCTAGTCACTAGGATTGTGACTGTATTTTATCACTTAGGTGAGTGGTAGGAAGTGAGAAGGGTATCTCATATCTAGAAGGTTTCTAGGTAGAAGTTGCACAAGGTAGTGATTAGGAGAGAAGTTGTAAACTGGGATTGTTTAGGCTTTGAACTAATACTGTTATAGTGAATTTCCTTCCTAGCATGGTATCCCCTAGAGTAGGTGATGTTGCACCGAACTGGGTTAACAATCATTTGTGTTATTTATCATTCTGCAATTTATTTTCTACATAAGTTATTGTTTTGATATGTTTGTTCTGTCTGTCAGCAGATGTCGTAACATCTGTCTTGACATTGTGTTTTGATGTTGGGACATCAGTATTAACATATTTTGATAGTGCCATAATTTCAATTGGCATCAGAGTAGGAACCATGTTCTGTCTATTGGCTGAGCTTCACCGAGAATTTTTTTTGTACTACTTGTCTTTTGGAAGGATAGAATGATAGCATTCCTAATGTCTAACGGACAATAGTTCTTGGAGTCTTGTCAAGATTGGTGAATCCTATTGTTAAGGATAAAAGAAGGGAATATATTTTGGGGTCAGAGGAGGATTGGTCTAAGGTTGTGTTGATTGTCATACTTAATATGATTATCACATGTATTATGGCCAAAGATACTTAGGAATCTCTCAACTCTACTCATAAAGGCACATATAAGTGTTTTGTGTGAAAATAGTTCAGAATAAAGGATGATCAAGAAGAAGATACTCAGGTCTCTATTCAAGGGATTTGACATGGAAGTTACAGCTTTAAAAGAAGAACTAGAGCATGGCGTTTGCTTTAAACTCTGTAGGAGATTGGTTCTTGTTTTATGATGAAGGGTCTCTCAATTCTGGTATATTCTTGGAAGAAAATTCAACCTGGTTCTGAGGAGAGTGGATAAAAGGTCAAGGAAAAATGTCAAGAACAATATTCCTTACATCACCAAGACTATGCAGCTCAAAGGAAAGTTGGAACATATGAGAAAGAAAATCCAAGTAAAGGCATTTAGTGTCTTGATTTTGAAGAATTTGTGGTTTTCTGATGTAGATTCTTGTATTAAAGGAATATCTTTTGTTGAGCTGGCTACTTCTTACAAAGATCTATGAATCAAAAGTGAGGGAGTTTATTAACAGGAAGAAAAACTCAAAGGTAATTGTTTCTCAACTACAGACTAATAAGAACCCACATGAGAAGATGACTTTATTGACATCCATTTTTGATACCATTATCAAGCGTGTGAGGATGTTGATTAAGTGATCCCAACGAGTTGGGGAGATTCTTCAAGATGGGAAGATGACTGAAAACCTATAAGGAGTAGGGGTTGGTTATCAAGGCTCTATCAAGCAAGGAAAATCTATAGTAATAAACCTTGGGTTTCTTCAAAAGGTTGGCTTAGTCAACGATGTTAATAAAAATGTCTTAACATCATACTAGACATCAAACCTACTTAAGATTAAGGTATGTTCTTATACTGATGTTGTTCCTTCTGTGGTAAAGTTGTCATGTCAGGTCTCTTTGGGTCAAGATAATTGACTATGCTAAAGTCCAACTCTACCTAAGGTTGAATATGCCGTGGTATAAACTAGGAAGATATGGAATCTTAAGGAAATTTTCCTTATTGTCCTTTCTCTCTTAAAGCTTCACCAAAAAGAGATTGGTACTCTGATAATGGATGTTGAAGCTACTCAAAAATAAAATGGAATAACTTCAGATGGAACAAACAGAGTCGCCACCTAACTTTATTTATCCGATAGAAATAGGGAAAGGAAAATATAGAGAAACACTTTGATATCGAGAAAAGAACACGGTCTCACAACCAAATCTCGGGTATAAGATCCAATCTTGTTATTCTAGTCAATGGGTGTGTATATCTAAAACTTATTTTCTAAAGGGAAATGTATGCATAAATTCATTTGAAAAAAGAAAAGGTTTTTATTAGTGCATTTTCCTGATCATTGAAACTTCAAGCCTACGTATCCATAAGAGAATCAGAACACCGTAGTTCTTCTTAAAAATGTTTTGTTTGTTGTGTGTTTTTTATGGATGATATTAAATTTTCATTCTAAAAATTAACGTTGCCACTCGAACATTGGAGACTACGCATCATTGTTTTGTTTATAATGGAGTTAACATATCCTTTTTGAAAAAATTTTAAAGTGAAAAATCCTAAGGAAAATATGGTTAGGATTTGGTTTGTGTTTTTGTCATGAAGAAGGTATTAAGTGGACCCTCATCCAAGGAGACACCCATCACCTTCATACCTTTAGTTTTGAAAGGCTTTGAATATTGATAAATGTTTTTGGATTTTTGAATGAGAAAATATTTTAGTCTTAATAATGCAATGCAAAAAAGAAAAGAAAAGTCTAATAGGGGAATTGATCTTAATGTTTTCATGCAAAGTTTAGACCTAGGGTTGAGATAATGGGGTAATCTAACCTAATATTATCATGTTTGGATTGAAATCCTAATATCTATCTTGATTCAATTTTCATCAAGGATTAAAAATAAACCAAGTGAGCTTAAGGGAACATGTTATTCACACAAGCAATGATCATACAAGTGGATGAGAATCTATGAGTTTGTAAAAGTTGTGACAAAAGAGTGAGAGTTGAAAACATGTTTTTTGATGTTTTATCGGTTATGCTTTTAAAGGATTTTATGACGGAAATATGCTTAAAAGTGATACAAGCTTGTGAAAACTTGAAAGATTTTAATGTTTGAAACAATGTATGCATCACAATCAAGGTGAAAGTCATGGAGCATAGCTTTTGATTTTGAACATGTTTCATGGTTTGTTTTAGATTTGAGTGGGGAAACCCCAAAATAAACTCAAGCTATCATGAAATGCTTACTCAAAAGTCAAGACATCAAGTGAGGATCAAGATATATCTTGGTAAGATCAAGATTTGTGAGAAAAGTTGTAAAATCAATCAAAAGATAATGAAAAAGCCTTTTAAAAAAATTAAAAAGTACCTACTTTGATTTAATTAGAAAACGGTGAAATAAAAAATATTTTTGTCATATTTTTTTATATTCATAAAATAGAAGTGATGAAAATGATTGCAAAAATAATTGGATGAAAATGATGGAAAAAAAGGAGTGGAAAATTGAGTTTTAAAAAGAAAAACACGCAAAAGTTGTAAAATCAATCAAAAGATAATGAAAAAGCCTTTTAAAAAAATAAAAAAGTACCTACTTTGATTTAATTAGAAAACGGTGAAATAAAAAATATTTTTGTCATATTTTTTTATATTCATAAAATAGAAGTGATGAAAATGATTGCAAAAATAATTGGATGAAAATGATGGAAAAAGGAGTGGAAAATTGAGTTTTAAAAAGAAAAACACGCAAAAGGGTACCATTGGGTTCGAACCCAGGTCCCTATAGTAACAAGCGCACGCTCTTGCCACTGGGGTGGCTGTTTCATCCATTTATTATACACACACCATTAAATATATCATATACTCAAATAATCAAAATGAAAAAAAATTCCGCCTATGTCCTTCTTCTTCTTCATCGAGACAACAACAACAAAACCTCCATTGTCAAATTTGTAAAAGCTTCATTTCTCAACCAATTTAAAAACTTTAAAGACTAAACTTCTTTAAAATTTCACAATGAATGCAATGATATAAATTTCAAAATCCAATTCTTCGAGGAGTTCATTATCTTATTCATAATCTTCTTCAGCTTGGTTAATTTGATTATTGAAGTCATAGAGAGTCATTGTAGTGTCATCATCAGTGGGAAGCATGGTGAATTTGTATAAAGAGGATTTATGCTTTTAGAATGCGAGTAATTTTTTTTGTTTTGAAAGAAAAAGAAAGAAAACATTGCCAGATTTATTAAAAAGAGTGTAACTGAAAGACAAGGAACTCAAATTTGAATAAAAATGTCCTTTATTTAATGATAAAACATGCAAAGATAGAGGGGCCCTACAAGATTTCACTATGCCTTGGGCTTAGCACATAAATTTAAAAAAAAGGAAATTACTTATGATGATAAGTAACAAGAATGATATCTTTAGCAGTCCAATTGTGGAGCTCTTATCCAGGAACACAAGGATAAATCTAGTTGTTGATGTCGTTGCCGGTGTCGACCTCATCGTCCACTGCCTGTATCTGACCTTCATTGATGGTGCAAGTGCTGACGAATTTGATGAAAGACGGAGAACTACGACCCCTGGAACCAAAACTTCCTCTGTCTCTGGGCGATAACTTGCCTCTTTCCTGCGACCCTGGGTGATAGCCTAATCCTAATTTATCAAAATTTGCAGGTAAACCCCAGACTCGACCCCATCCTTCAGGGTGTCCTGATTCTACCATAGCTCTAGCTTCATTCGAAGATGTCATAGAACTCTTCGGCTTTTTAACCTATGCTGTGAGGAATTTCTCAGCGGAAAGAATCTCAAAAGCTTGACATGGAGTTTCTTGAATCTCTCCTTCTATTTAAACATAACATAATAACACCAAATGACTAACCAAGATATCACCCTCCTCACAAACAGTTATAATCTGACTTCCTGCAGTTAACTTTAACTTTTGATCGGGGGTCGAAGTTACTACCCCTATATTATAGATCCAAGGACGCCCCAATAGACAATTGTAAGAAGGGTGAATGTCCATAACGAAGAAGGTCACATCATTACCAGAGGGCTAATTTTGACAAGTAAAACAATCTCTCAAATCACAGACCTCTTTGCTCCATTGAAAGCATGAGCAATCAAATCACTTGGTGCTAACTCCACACATTCAACATTAAGTTTGTTCAAAACATCTTTTGGTAATACATTCAAGGAATATTCGGTATCTACCAACACACGAGCTAGAGTTGTATTAGCATATTCTATGGAAATATGCAAGGCCCTGTTATGATTATTTCCTTTTGGAGGTAGATCTCGGTCTGTAAATCCCAACCCAATTCCTGAAGTTATGCCAGCAACAACTCCTTCTAGTTGATTCACAAAAATTTCCTCGAGAACATAATCGATGCCTAATAATTTTAACAATGCATTACGATTAGTGTCTGAACAAAGTAGAAATGACAAGATGGGTATCTTGGATGACATCTTATTAAGCTGATCAACTATCTTGAAATCACTCTTCTTTATGATCTTCATTAATTACTCCATTTATTTCCTTTCCATGGAAGATGTTCCCGGGTCTTACCCCTGATTATCTGTATTCACTTGTTTTTCTTTAGCATTGGTATCATTAGGTTTGTTGAGAGGAGTAAAAACTCTACCGCTGCGAGTAATCCAACCAGTCCCCACAATATTGTCCTCCAGGAGTTCTTGCTTTTCTCCATGATAGTACACATCTCCCCCATAGTGCCAGGGTATTGCCTTGGTACTTTCGAATGGAATAGGACCTAGCATGGTGATTCTTAAAGAAGGCTCCTTTTCTACCACATGTATTGGAATGGGATCATATGGTATGGAAATAACTGCCACAATGCTATCTGGTGCTGCTTCGTAAGTCTGTATATTACTTTAATATAAGAGACGTTGAAGGTGTTGCAGGTATCTCTTCACAATAGAGCATCCTTGAGAATCCTTACAAAAAATTCGACAAGAAATAATCATGTTGCTATGTCCTGAAAAAATCCTCATGTGTTTGTACCAGGTTTCCTCCCATTAAATTTATATTATAAGCTTAGCAAGGATTTCCATCATGATTGACATTAATGAATCCTAACTCCATGAATTTGGCATGAATTTCTGGAGGAATCGTCATGTTTATATATGAGACAAGCTCATTCAGATAACTCTCCATCATATTCACGCCATTTTCATTCCCATCTCTAAGGATGTGGATAATGCCATTATCTATCAAAACTTGAAGGTCTCTTCTTACTGCAGAGCACTCTCGTGAGTCTCTACAATAAATTCGATAAGATCTATAGTTATGCCTCACAAAATTTCCCCCTCTGCACAGAGAGGCATTCATTTTCACTAAATATGTCCTTACCAAGTTTATGTCAAAGACTTAGTATTGGCCCTGGAATCTGTACACCATATTCACAGTCTGCTGATCTCCTTATGGTATAACTGCAACACCGCTGTAAAGAAGATCACTATTTAAGGGTATGTTGAAGTGGATGAAATTCTTATCAATTATTTTATGAATCCCCATATTTAACTCATCACATGCCTCAGGCTGGTCCCCACACTTCTTGCAATCTAAAGCACAACCCGGAAAAATATCACGCTCAAGTAGCTTATTCTTGACAAAGGACAAAAAAATCCTTAACTGATGCACATCTTTCACTAGGTTCAATCCTCTGTGTCTCTCGACGACATTTGTGGCTAGACCAAGGTGAGACGGCATTGAATTCTGTATTACATTTGGCTGATCGTTTGGAGTAAATTCAATGGCCTTTAAGTCAAGAAAATCCTGTACTTTATGTTTCAAGGCTCTGCAGTTTTCAGTATCGTAACCTTGCCCTGTAGAGTGAAAGTCACATCTTACATTAGCATTATAATTGGTAGGAAATTTTGATGGAGGATTCAAAGTGTGGAGTTCCACCAATTGTAATTTGAGTATACGTTGTAGTAGTTGTGTGTATGACATTGGTACAAGGTCAAAGTTTCTCTCATGATACTTTGATCTTTGCTGATACTACCTAGGGGCATAATTCTGTTGTGGTAGTTGAGGGGCAACACTCTGTTGATAATTTCATGGAATTATTTCAGCATCTTGCTGATAGGATTCTTGATATGCCATTCCTTTCTCTTTGGAGGAAAACACATCATTGGTATCTCCTTATCTCTTCTTAGCATATCCCCCAAAAGGCTTTTTTGTTCCATTTGAAGAACTTGGATTAGCAGCTTGAATTTTCCCCATCTTGATGCCAACTTCAACATGTTCACCAGCCATAACCAATTCTGAAAACTCACTAGAGGTACTTCCAATTATCATTGAATAATAAGGACCTTACAACTTCCCCATGAACATATCCACCAATTATCTTTCCATTAGAGGGGGTTGTACTCTGGTAGCGAGATCTCTCCACCTCTGGGCATATTCTTTGAAAGAATCATTTTCCCTTTGAGAAAGGATCTGAAGTTGAGTGAGATTATGAGCCATACCTGTGTTGTATTGGTAGTGTCTGATGAAGGCTTCTGCTAAATATTTTCAGCTATGAATGTGAGTTTGTTCTAGCTGCATATACCAATCCAAGGATGCCCTAGATAGACTATGTTGGAAAAAGTGCATTAACATTCTTTCATCCTATGAGTAAGCCGTCATCTTTATGTAACAATCCCGAATATGAGTCTTAGGATAGGTCGTCCCTTTGTATTTATCAAAATCTGGCGCTTTGAACTTTGCAAGGATTCTGATGCTAGGAACCAGACCCAAATTAGTCATATCTAATCCATGAATACCATGGCCTTCCATGTCCCTCACCCTTTCTTCAAGTAGTTAAAACTTTCTCTCGGCTTCGACGGGTAAATCAACGTCTTGCAGTGAAAACATGTCTTCCTGATCATTCACCATATGTGGATCAGGGATCCCAACAGTTCTCCTAGCATGCGATACTTGCATTCCCTGAGGGGTGGTTTGAGGAGGTTGGTGAATATAACCCTTTGATTGGAAACCACTAGGAGGAACAAAGGTAAATCCGACACGAGGAACAAATCTAGTTACGGGAGGAGTTACAAAACTAGCGTTATGAGGGTGTACAAAACCAGCAGGAGGTGGGATTCCATCGTTAAGGGTGGCAATCCACCTGAAGTATGAGTAGGGATTTCTATAGTGGGAGGCCTCTGAATAGCTTCCCTTAACTCTTATTGACCTTGAGCTATAGTCCCCATAACTTCCATGAATTGGTCCATCTATTCTCTAACTATGGTTCTCATTTCATTTAGATCTTCATGGAGTTCTTCCATTACGAGTCTTGGTTCATTTCCTCGAGTGTTGTAGTTGTGAGACGTCAGCTTGTCAAACTGAAGAAAGAACCAAAATTAGGAAGAGGTTCCACCGGTTATGAATACATGAAATACATGAATGCATGTATGAGAAGAACAACATTTCTCTTTTTTCTTCTTCTTTTATTTCCAGGGATTTTTAGTTATTGCGTTAAGAGTGATCAAAACATGGATAAACAACAAAATATACTACTCTTTCATTCAACATTTTTTTGAAAAACATACAACTAGTTCATAATGGAAAGTACAAACTAAACAAAAAGGAAACTAAAGATACCGCCAATAGGCCTGAAGGTGATCTCTATAATGATTAAATAAAACCCTAAGATGTTTCTCCAAACTCTATGTCAACAAGTCTTTCCCATCCTACACAATTCTCACTCTAATCTCGAGCTTATTCAAAAAGTTTCTTAGTTCTTGATTGCTCGGGTTTCTTGAGTAACTCTTGAATAAGTATCTCCCTTAGGGCGAGAGCGCTTTCCAAATGATCGATTTTCTCATAAAGTTATATTTTGTCCAGGTCTTCTGGATGATCTTCGCTTCCCGGAGTCTTGAATTCCTCTATTGTTGCCAAAGCTTCCTTCAGCTGCTGTTGACATCCTCTGAGCTGGTGAATTTTCTTCATTCCTTGGGTATGTTCCCTTGTAAGCACTGCACCTCTTACTTTGAGTTGTTACTTCAAGTCTTCTATCTAACTTTCATACTGATTTTCCATATCTTTCTTTGATTTTGCGAGAGTATCCCACTGTTTCTTCAATCTGGCATTCTCCCTTAGTATGTTATTCACTTCCTCCTTGTTATTGCTGATGGGGGAGTAAGATGATTTTAGATCCTTGCCAATTATCAATCTCTTGCTCATTTCTTTATTAGTCTACTTGTTATTTTCTGCAAGTAGATCATCTTTTATCTTGACTTAATAAGCCAACTCATTTCCTATGATGCCTGCTTTGGTAACTCGTGTCCTTAATTCTTCATTTTCTGCACTTGGCTCTTGGTTAAGGATCTGGACCTCCATGAAAGCGGTTGTTGGTGGTGAAAGAGGTGGTGGATACATATGAGCCTCAAAATGAAATAGTAGCGAAGAAGTTTCAACTCTTTTCTTAACCCATTAAGTGTAGGGTATTTTTGCTGTCCAATCCTTCCATCCAAAAAATTTTCTTCCATGGTGATGAATCTTCTTCCAGACGTCTCTTACTTTCGCTAACAATTCAAAATCCTCTACTTTGTTGTAGAACACAATTTCTTTCACATCTTCATATTTTGGTGGACTTGGTAGAGAGTAACCTTGTTGACACTGAGACATCGTTGGGTTGTAGTTGATCCATCCTTTGGTTCCCATGAGTTATACATTCGGGAACTCGCCACAACTAAAAATGATTTCAATACCAATATACTCATTGCTGAACCATCCGATATCATGATAAGTGATCTCCATAATCCTTTGATACCATATAAGGGTATAATTATTGTCCATAAAAGGTCCCTTTACAGGCAAGTGAGCCATGTACCAGTTGTACAAGAGAGTCATGCAACAGGTGACAGTTCCTCCTTTCCTGAACCTTGAATGAAAGAAATGGTATGTGTCAACAATAAGTGTAGGTACGGGATTTGTAATCACAAAAATGGCGACTATATCTGCATTAATGAAATCTTCCTGGCTAGAGAATAAGACAACTCTATAAATCATAAGAGCTAGCAAGGCGTTGAAGGCATCCCAACGCTCATTTTTGGGAAAGATTATGGCTTTATCCATTAAAAACTGTAAATTGAAAGCCAAAACACAATCCTTTTTAGGCTCCTAATTATCCTTCACTTATTTTAAGGTCAAATGTTATGCTTCTACAATCAAGTGTAACTTCGGGGTTCCTTGTAAAGTGATAAAAGGCATGCGATTCTTGACTTCAACCCCGAAGATGTTAGCATATTATTCCAATGTAGGAGCAAGTTGATAGTCTTGAAATATATAACACATCAGAGGAGGATCATGGAACTGGATGAGAGTTTGCACGACCATGGTATCAACCTTGGTGTTCAGAAGAGAAATGAGGTTACCATAGGTCTTCTTGAAATTATCTTGATTTTTGGAAACAACAACAAACTCAACCTTCTTAAGCTATTAAGGGAAAGCTTAGGGAACTTATAGACCTTGGCGTGTATTCTTCCTACATCCATCTTTTAATACTCTCAACTAATACAACAACTTGCAAATACCCTGGAAATAAAATGGGTATGTGAGTTAAATGTTATGATGCAAATAATTTATGCAAGAGCATGGGATCACAACTTTGATTATATCCGAAAGGTTGGTATACTAAATATTTGAAGAGGGCATGTATAAACGAGGAACTTTTGTAAGAGAACCAAGGTATGAGGGAGGTCAAGGTTTCCTGTCAAAAATCCCAAACCCTTTCACATGTGAGTTCTAAATTGGATAAATATTTCTTGAGGTATTCCTAGAGTCATGGGTCCCTTTGAAAAGTACAGTGTCATAACGTATCTACGTCATAACAATTATAACCCAAAGTAAAATTAGTCTGGGTGCAGTTCTCATGACAACAAAAATAGGGCATCTAACCCTTAGCTTCCATGATTATCCACTTCTTAAAACTTATGGTAATACCCAAACTTGTGTATTGGGATTATCTCTCAAGTAACTTCGGCCCAACAAAGAAATTAGATACCAATATCTAGAATATTCAAAGTTCAATGAATGAATGCGATAAAAGTAAAGCAAGTAAATCATAAAGATAAACACCCAAGAAAAGAAAGCAAACTAGAGCTAGGACTGACTTGCTTAGGTTTCCCCAACAGAGTCGCCAACTGAAGCTACTAAAAAATAAAACGGAATAACTTCGGATGGAACAAACAGAGTCTCCACCTAAATTTATTTATCCCAAATAAATAGGAAAAGGAAATATAGAGAAAACCTTTGATATCAGGAAAAGAAAATGGTCTCATAATCAAATCTCGGGTAAGGGAGTCGGTTACGCAAGGGGAAGGTATTAGCACCCCTCACGCCCGTGGTACTCCATGGGATCTACTCTTGTTATTCTAGTCAATGGGAGTGTATATCTAAATCTTACTTTCTAAAGGGAAATGTATGCATAAATTCATTTGGAAAAAGAAAAGGTTTTTATTAGTGCGTTTTCCTGAGCATTGAAACTTCAAGCCTACGTATACATAAGAGAATTAGAACATTGTAGTTTTTCATAAAAATGTTTTATTTGTTGTGTGTTTTTTATCGATGATATTAAATTCGCATTCTAACAGTTAACATTTCCACTTGACTGTTGGAGACTGTACATCATTTTTTTTGTGTAGAATGAAGTTAACATATCCTTTTTGAAAATGTTTTAAAGTGAAAAATCCCTAAGACAAAACTGGTTTAGATTTGATTTTTGTTTTTGTTAGGAAGAAAGTATTAAGTGGACCCTTATCCAAGGGGACACCCATCACCCTTATACCTTTAGTTTTGAAAGGGTTTTCAATATTGATAAATATTTTGGTATTTTTTAATTAGAAAGTATTTTAGTCTTAGTGATGCAAATAAAAAGGAAAAGAAGATTCTAATGGTGGACTTGATCTTAAAGTTGTCATGCAAAGTTTGGACCTAGGGTTGAGATTGTGGGGGAATCTAACCTAATGTTGTCATGCTTGGAGTGAAATCATAATGTCTATATTTATTCAAGTTTCATCATGTATTTAAAATTAACAAAGTGAGTATAAGGGAACATGTTATTCACCCAAGCAACGACCATACAAATGGATGAGAATCCATGAGTTTGGTAAAAGTTGTGACAAAAGAGTGAAAGTTGAAAACATGTTTTTTGATGTTTTATGGCTTATGCCTTTAAAGGAGTTTATGTGAAAACATGAATGAGTTTTATGTTTTAAACAATGTATGCATCACAATCAAGGTGAAAGTCATGGAGTATAGCTTCTGATTTTGAACATGTTTCATGGTTTGTTTTAGATTTGAGTGGGGAAACCCAAAATTAAACTCAAGATATCATGAAATGCTTACTCAAAAGTCAGTATATCAAGTGAGGATCATTTTCTATCATGGTAAGATTAATTTTTGTGAGAAAAGTTGGAAAATCAATCAAAAGATCATGCAAAAGCCTTTTAAAAACCCTAAAAAGTACCTATTTTGAATTAATTAGAAAACGGTGAAATAAAAAATATTTTTGTGATATTTTTTTAATATTTATAAATAGGATTGATGAACTAATGTGTACAAAAAAATAGCTCAAAATAGTTAAATTTGATTGCAAAAAGAATTGGATGAAAATGATGGAAAAAAAGGAGTGGAAATTGAGTTTTAAAAAGAAAAACAAGCAAAATGGTACCACTGAGTTTGAATTCAGGTCCCTATAGTAACAGGCGCACACTCTTGCCACTGGGGTGATTGTTTTAACCCTTTATTAAAAACAGACCATTCAGTATATTATAAACTTAAAATTTCAAAATGAAAAAAATGGCGCATATGTCATTCTTCTTCGCCGAGACAACAACAACAAAACCCCCATTGTCAAATTTGTAACCCCTTCATTTCTCAACAAATTTGAAAACTTTAAAGACCAAACTTGTTTAAAATTTCACAATAAATGCAACGATATAAATTTCAAAAGCTATAAATTAAAGTTGAACACGAATTTCATCAGTACCAAACAAACTCTAAAAATTTTCAGAGACACGATTCTCAGCACACAGACAAAATCAATGAAAACTAATTACATGGTTAGCTTCATAGACATCATATCTACATTTTTGCTTCAGAATGTATGCACAAATGATGTGTGTATAAGGAGTTTAAAGTTTGAAATTTTTACCAAGTTAGAGAAAGTCGAACGCCTCTTCCAGTAGGTCCAAGTGCAAATGAATGATGTTGTTATATTCCCGGGACCTTGTGAGTGTATTCCAATCCTTTCTTTGCTTTGGAAGTTTCTGCAATGCTCTAGCCATGTCAATTTCCAAGTGATCAAAAATGAAAATTGAGGATGATGATGATGGCTTCTAGAAGTTTAACAAGGGTTTGGATCATTTCTATATGATGTATATGAGGTGTATGGATGGTTGGTTTGCACAGAAGTTGCAAGGTTAATGAGTTTCGAAGATAAGGACTTAAAGGTTCAAAAATGGAGTTTTTTTTACAAATTCTAGTTTGGGAAAGTTTGAGGGTGTTTTAGAGCTTGTGAGTTCCTCCTTTGGCTTGCAAATTACCTCCTTATTTATAGGAAAAAGGTTTGAGAGATTAAAGTAACCATATTTTCAAGATACCAAGTTATGGTTTGGTTGAAAGTGAAAAATCAAGTTTTATGAATTTCCATGGTTTCAATGCTCAAGTACATGTGTTTTCTGAATTTGTTGGGTGCATGGAGCTTGCTTCTTGCTTTTGAGATTTCTTGTACTTTATATGAAACAAGTTGGAAGCTTAAGAAATTTACTTTGTGATTAAAGCTTGCTTTTCCAAAATGGAAGGATTAACTTTGTGCTATTAAGGGAATAACCATTTGGACAATGGCTCAAACACTTGGATAATAGCCAAAAAGAGTGTGTAAAGTGAGATTTCTAGGCATGACATGAAGAAATCTCTTAAAAGCTAGTAGGAAATGAATCAAATAATTCTTATGTCAACTAAGTTCCCTCTTGTGTTCAGAAATGTTATTCAAAGGAATTCATTAATTTGTTTTAAGAGATCACCATTAATTTTTGAGTTTATGTCAATGTCCGTATTCAGATTAATTGAGACCTTGTCTATTGGAGTTAAGCTACTAGCACAACATTGATTTACAAGAGCAAATCTGATATAGTTTGTGTTAACGGATGTTGCTTCTTCTTGAGAAACAATCCTGTCTCTTAGTTCAGCAATAAGTCAATTTTTTTCATCCTAGTCTTTATTCAATATTATGTATAATGCTGAAGGAAGTTTGTGCTCTCAATTGATATGGCTGTTTAAAGAATACAATGTCCCACATTATGTCATGACATTTTACTATAGAAAGTTGGTATTTTCAAGGATGTCAAGTTGATTAACAGAATAAAGCTTTTTGATCTTGGCCATCTCTTTGTTAGGAGTCATTCTATAGGCAACAGTGTTGGGACTTCAAAGAATCTTCTAAGAGATAACTTTTATTAATTGTTAAGAGGAAAATATTTTTGAGATTTTGAGGGGTGATTTGGGTTTTTAAACTATTGAAAAGTTTCTACAGGATGAGAAGAAGGATAAGATAGTGTCTCTCTCTTGTGGTTAGTGGTGCATTGATAGTCAAGGATAACTTCAATTCCTTCAAAAATGTTCTCCTTGACTAGGCTTTCATTATAAACAAGGTAACTCTTCTCTGTTACTGTATCTCCCTCCTCTCAAGCTACATTTTAACATGAGCACATATGCCAAAAATGCGGAGGCTAAAAGAACTCATGTTGAAACCAAGAAAGAAGAGAGTATTAATCCAAAGAAGGATGAGTCTAATGTTGTAACATTTGTTGGATAATCTACTGGAGCGTTGGTGATAAGTAAAAAGTATGTGACATGGATGAAGTCTCTCAAGTAAATTCATGTTCAACAACATGATTCTGACTCAGATGGGAATGAAGATTGGGTCAATTTTATTGACTCAGGTGGTTGGTCTGGGTAGTTTCTGTTCTTTTTATGTCCATTTCTTTTTATATAAAAAATCAAAGAAATGTGTTTCTCTGTGTTATTTGATAAGCTGAGTTTATAAGGTCTGGTTCTCTTTGTTATGTTATTTTCATTGCATTTATTTTTGTTTCCATCAGCTTTGTGTCATTCTTTTGGTCTTTTTGTTTGTTCCCTTAGTTTTTGGTTCAAGTTTGAGTGAGCGTTCGGTTTCTGTTTTCGTTTCTTTTACTCTATTTTCTTCAATTTTTTGCTAAAAGTTTCTATTTCCATTTCTTTTATTGTATTTTTGTTAATTTTTGGCTAAAAAAGGGGAGTAAAGTTTAATCTATGTGTCTATGTGTCTTGTTGTGGTATCACATGTCTTGACATGTTTATTAAACATAGTGTTGTCTATTATTGTCATTGTGTTGTCTAGTGTTGTTGCTTTCTATGTGATGCAACATTTTAAGGAGATCATGATTGTCTGTCATGTGTGTATTGTGTTTTTGTCTTTGCTTTTACTGCTACTACTGATATGGTTGTGTGCATGATGTCTTACCAGATGTTCTAACATCATGCCTGTTGTGTTTTGTGGATAACCTTGGTTACCTTACGGTAGTCTAGGACTCTAGTGCTTTGAGTTATATGTGTTTCTTCTGCTGCATGTTCTTCTAATGTGAAACTTTAAATAATTCAAGGTTAATTTCAAGGTTTGTTTTCTTATGCTTTGGGAAAAGTTTCTTCTTCCTCTGATGATTTGGATTTTCCCTTTGAAGGGGAGAATTGGTTCTCTGTGACAATAATTGGTTCCTTGTGACAGGGGGATAATCTTGGATAGATATGAAATAACATGTTATCTCTGATACAATATATTTTGCAATTTGTACAAAGCTTACATGTTTGAATGTAGCTTGTGTTTTGTTAATGTTATTTTATTCCTCTCTCCAATTTATAGTGTTAAAGTCGTTTTACCCAAAAAATTTCAAAGGGGGATATTGTTAGATCCATGTTTTTAGGATTGGTAGGAATTTATCTAAAACATGATTTATGACAGATGTTGATCAAGATGTCATAACATCTTGATCAAACTGATACAACAAAGTGTTAGCTTTCATTGAAGACAAATATTCTGACTGATGTCGTGACATCCTGAACCAGAACATCAGTACAGGCTATTTTAAATCTTGACAGATTTAATTTGATTTGTGATATTTCTTTTGGATATATCACATATATTTGTGTAGGACAAGAAGATATTATCTGGAACAAGTGAGCTAATCTCCAACTGTACATAAGTTTCTAAAATTGGATGTTGAGACAATTTAGGAAACTTGATGTTTTGTTCCATGATTTAAGGATAATTTTCTGCATAATTGGTCCAACCCTCAACTTGTGGATCAAGAAATATTTGGGTGAAAATTTTGAAGCCCATGGACTACTGAGGAGTATTTAAAGAGAAACCTAGACATAATGTAATTTAACTTTCACAACTGTAAAATTATGGGAAGTTTAAAGTCTTAGGCTTTGAGATTCTTTTGTGTTTTTGAAAGTCACCCATGTATCTTTTGATACAGTGAGGTAGACTGATTGTTACTTGATTGTTAGTCAAGTTATTGTTCTTGGTTGAAGCTTTAAGAAAAACTAAGTATTGTTGTAACTCACGAGCTTTTAAGCAAAAAGTTGAGTATTGTTTATTGGAAGTGTAATGTTCGGGTTTTTTATTCTAGTCAATGGAATTGTGACTGTATTTTATCACTAAGGTGATTGGTAGGAAGTGAGACGGGGATATCATATCTATAAGGTTTCTAGGTAGAAGTTTTACAAGGTAGTTATTAGGCGAGAAGTTATGAACTATGATTGTTTAAGCTTTGAACTAATATTGTCATAATGAATTTCCTTCCTGGCTTGGTATCCCCCAGAGTATGTGATGT
Organism: Vicia faba; assembly: GCA_948472305.1. Taxonomy (NCBI): domain Eukaryota; kingdom Viridiplantae; phylum Streptophyta; class Magnoliopsida; order Fabales; family Fabaceae; genus Vicia; species Vicia faba. The sequence goes on along the minus strand of OX451739.1, from coordinate 953,794,229 downwards.
TGCACCGTACTGGGTTAACCGTCAACCATGTTATTTATCATTCTACAATTTATTTTTTGCATAAGTTACAGTTTTGATATATTTGTTTGGTCTGTCAGCAAATGTCGTAATGTCTTTCTTGACATTGTGTTCTGATGTTGGGACATCAGTATTCACATGTTTTCTAGTGCCAGAGTTTCACTTTGCATTTTGGGGACAATTGTCGGATTTGTATAAACTGAAAGGTTTTCCTTTTGGTTATAAATACCATTTCCCACTTCATCTTAACTTTTCTTCCATTCTTAGGACCCGTAAGCTTAAATGTTTCTTAACAATTTTTCTAACTTTAGACTCTTCAACTTCAAAAATGGCTTCATCGCTGAAACCCAAAAACCAGAATAAAACTAACGAGTCTCTCCCTCCAGTCATCAAGCTCAGTGCACCAATGACAGTTGGGAATCAATAATATGTTCTTAAACCACCGTTGTAGGAGGACAAGCTTTTAATCTTCAAATCTCAGATACTCTTTCCTTTTTCCGTCGCTGATACCACTCATGCTTATGGGTCCAATCCCCGAAACCTTCTAGAGATGTTGATAGGATTAAATATTTTTTCCATATGTATCATCGTACTAAATCCAAGGTTAGAAAAAAGAAACCCATAGACTTAGCTTATTTGTATCACACTTTTAGGGTTTTCCTTTCCGCCCCTTTAGTTAACGTCGACCATATCTCTTGGTTAGATATAGTTGGAAAAAAAACCAATTCTATTAAGATAAGGGTATCTTCGACTTAATCCAGTTGTTGTGAGTTGGCCCCCCTTACTTCTCGAATATGTTGGTCGATTCCTTCTACTTCTGGGAGGGTTCGACAAACACTTTCCAATTCCTCTGCAGAAAGTTCTCCCCAACCCTTTTCGACATTGCAACAATTATTGGGATCCGTCCCACAAGCAAAGTTTTTGACCCATTGGACAATGATGAAGATACGATCTATTTCAATAAGGATCATGATGGCTTCACCAAATATATGGAACATTATCACGAAAAAACAACTGACAAGGTATCTGACACTGAGCATATTGCTTTCTGGAGTTATGGCTGTTGAGATGTGTCTTCTGATGCAGGTCTTTGAAAATGGCCAAGAGATTCATAGCTCTATTCAATCAGCTGCATGAAGGTTGAGATATCTATTTAAGCCAATTGATCATAGGTTCTCTTTAAGAATAAACAGGATAAGGCGTGTTAAGCATGGAAACTATGAAAACCAATTCCATCTACTTGGTTGCGGGACCTTTCTGGTTACCTCAACTTTGGAAAAATGCATATTTGAGCATGTCCTGGGAGTCAACAAACCTGACGATAATGATAGCGCCATAAAAATAGAAATGTTGAAGGCACTCACCTAGCTCTGCTGACTCCAAACAACTCACCACTATATATGGAAGATGCTCTTAAGAAGTACTTCCTGATGTTTATGAAACGCCACATGTTTTCGTCTACTATGGCTCCTTTTGCTAAACAAAGTCATAAACATGAGTTATTCACTAGAGAGTTTCCTCTCTCGAACCCCAACCAGGCAGTTGAATCTAGAGAAATCTAGGAAGCTTTTCTCACTCCCAAACTCATCACAACTAGACTTTGCCCCATAAAAGGTGTGAAGATACTTTTCTATCAACCCAATTTGGTGTCTCTCCAATTTGAACTTTGTCAAATCTTTCCCAAGTATTTTTATGATCGGAAGAGCGACCTTTGCCTTTGGTCAGCTACTTTTGACAAAGACAAATGTGTTGATCGCCTCGAGCGTCACGTTGTAGATCAACCAATTCTTACTCCCTTATCTTTCTAAGATTATTTTTACTCTACCTAAGAGTTCCATACTTGGTGGAATGAGTATCATGGTAAAGAATTCGACTCTGTTTCAACATTATATCGTCTAACTAATTCTTTCTCCATTATGCAGCACCAATTCAAGATAGGTAAAGTCCAACATATCAAAGAAATCCAACCCTTCCAAAACTACTTTGAAGTTGTGTATAATCCTGCTTGTTTTAGTTAGACCATTTATGACGCCACTGTCACTTTGAAGGAAAAAGTTATGAAAAACTTTGTGACTTAAAAATTCCTTCTTATGTCAATGAGAAGGACAAGTATGAGTTCTCCTTCACATACTATCCACTGAAATTACCCCCTTTTTCAAGTTCTAACATGGTGTCATACCATAATTTTAACCCCTAAGATTCTACCATTTAATCATTTTCATTTCATCAAGTTCAAAAGCATGGTATCCTCCTAACCTTTGGATTTGTCGTGTGGAAGAGATCACCAAGCACCCTTGTGTTTCTTTTTGCCATTATGCTTTTATGCTTTACTAACTCTTATTCAAAATAAAAAAATATGTCTTGCTTTATTTTCTTTTTGCGCAAGGTAGGGTTTCCTAATCAAAGGATCAAGTGTGGTTGCTAAATTTGGGTTTTGGTTCTCAAGCTTAAGGTCTGGTCAACAAGTGGTCCATCAAATCTTATTCTTCAAGGCAAGTATAATCTTAGGTCCATTTCATCTCAAGCTTCATTCAACATTGTTTGATCAAGAGAAGTTCAAGTTTCATGCATGATTTTCAAGTTGATTCAAGTATGGTTCATGTGTTTATTTCCATGCCATATCCATAAATTTCTCAAGCAAGTATCAAGTCTATTCAAAGGTAAATCAACTTTTCTTCATCTGGTCTTCAAATAATCAACATTGAGCCTTTGAATGCAAGAAAAGTCAAGTTAGAACATGGTTGGTTGACCTAAAATTCAAGTATGGTTGACCTATGAATTTATCAACATTTTTTAGATCTTATTTGAGCCAAATGTACCTTTTGATGTCCTCTACATTTTTAATTCAAGGGTTAAACATCAATTCATCCTTTAAGTCCATCAATTCTAGAATTTTCTCCACAACCATTTGTGAATAAAAGTAGGTTTATGACTTGGTCGACCTAATGCCTGACATGGAATTTCAGGCCATGACCTCAACTTATCAAGCATACCATTTTCAACTCAAGCATTCTTTTAACTTAGTTCTTTTTTCACTGGTTTGTACTCCATGAGAGGATCATTTGGCCTGAAAAACATCACAAAATGCACGAGGGAGTTTAATTTAGTTTCAGCTAGATCGTGGTGCCCTAACTCTTTATTTTTGGTACATGACTCGTAATTAGAAATGACTTAAACTTAACTTGGGAACACCCAAACCATGTGCAAACTTTCTCCTTACCACAAAAAGCATCCACTACAATGCAAAGTGACTTAAATCAGTGTCAAACTCACACATTTCATGCCATTTTTTCACACAGATTCAAGATGAAAATATCTCACCTGATTCACACATTTTGGATCTCATTTGGCATGTACCATGACCTCACTCCATTTCCTACAAATAAAGCATCATTTTCCTTCATTTACAAGCTTTGAGAGACACAAAAAATCTGCCATTTTCACTCTAAACAAGCTCAAAATCCTTCACTGGCATTATCTAAAGCTACTTAAAGCATTACAGATGCTTAACACCTGCTGCAACCTTTAAACATGATCTCACCATTTTTAGATCTTCGAAGCTTTCTTTGAATAGGTAGATAAGATTAAAATCTCGACACAAATAAGTTACCACTCTCTTCGTCTTGATATTATGATATTAAACTTTCACTTACCTTTGATTTATCTTGTGTATTAGTCATTTAATTTAACTTTGAAGGATTTAGGTTTTCTACATTTTTTGCAAAGTTTTCTCTACTTAGAGTGAATCAATGACTCTGATGTATAAATACATTAACGATGAATGAAGTAGAAGCTTGCATGTTTGGTATTTGAGCTTAAAACTTCAAGTTCATGAACTAGCAAAATTGAAGTTTCAAGGTTGAAGATGAAGTTGTTGCGTTCTGGAGCGAAAATTGAATTCTCCATCCAATAGAAACGTGCCACGCATGTTATCTGTTGGACATTTTGTTTTTTTATTTATATTTTAATTCCTTTTAATTTCATTTTCTTTCAAAAATTATTTTAAATAGTGCCTTTATTATTTTTCACTCCAATTTTTTTCTCGTAAATCACTAAATGTTTTTCTATCACATATGTATTTTTTAGAATTTTAAAATGAGTTCTAGCATTTTTTCTATTTTCTTCTTATTTTCTTTTTAATTTTCTTTCAAAAATTAATTTTCCATCATTATTTAACATTTTTTAGTCCAACGTTTGAGATCTTGTTCCTTGGAATATTTGACTTTCTCAAATTTTTGTGGCTTTTTATTTGATGTTATGATGCATCTTTGGATTTTTTCTTTATTTCCATTTTAAACTATTTTAAAAATCATTTTAAATAATTATTTTGTTATGTTTTGATGATTAATGATTCTGACCTTTGGTTCACTTGGTAAATTTTGGTTGATTGAAGTTTCATCTTGTTCAATTGGACTTTGGATTGGTGCTTGGTGAACATTCTTCATTTAAAATCTATCGTTACATAATCATTTGATCATTTTTTATATTTTGGGTTGATGATAAGTTTGTCTTAAGGTATCATGAAGAAGATTGATTGGAGTAATGATCCAATCCCCTTGCCTTAGTGCTTGATCAACTTTACATCTCTTTTTTCTTATTTTTCTTCTTTTATTTTGACCCGTGTTACATGTTTTAGGAGAATGACTTTGTGTCATTTCTCTAACATGCATGACATATAAATTTCTATTGACCTGCCTCACAAAGGTTTGACTTCAACATACTTCCACTTGCAATTTCTTAACATAACGCTAAATTGTCCCGAATTGGTTAATTAACTTCTAACACTAACATTAACTTCATTAATTGTGCTAACTTTATTTTTCCACACTTTTACACTAATACAATTTATTTTATGCCATTTATCTTTCTTGTCATTTACTATTCAAGTCATTTATATTCATGTCATTTTTTTGGCTTTATCTTTTGCTCTTATTTTGTTTGCTTGCCTCAAAAGGCCAAAAACATTAACAACTACAAAACCCTAAAAAAACTTAATCTTGATCTTTGGACTTGATGGTACTATTCTATGTTTGGAGTTTGGACTTTTGTTATTTTCATTTGGATCATTGGGTTTTCATATGTGCTAGCTTGCTCGTGGCTCAATCCAAAGGGGAAAGAATGCTATATTTGACTAATGTCAAATGATGGCTTCATCCTTGTTAGTTGACTTGCACAAATAAAGGCTTTCTCTTGGACTACCTTACAATGAGACAATTTATTTCTTATCCTTTACTTTATGCTTTAGGATAGTCTCTTCATCTCCTCCCAATCTTAAATTTTCAAAATCTTATCTCTTTTTCAAAACCTTCTTGTTTCAAAATTCAAACCAATTTCAAAACAAACCTTGACTTTGTCAAGTGATTTTCAAAAAAAATTTCTCAATAAATTCTTAAACACTTAAGCGTATCAAAATCATTTCAAAATACTCTAAAAAATACAAACATCATCAAATCAATTTTGTGCTCTGGCACTTCTTTTTTCTTTTCAAACTTTTTGGAAAGATAAGTCACAAGTCATCTTCTTGTAGTGATGTAAATCTCTTGTTTCCATAGTATGGTTGAGAGTTTGATTCAGATTTTTCAATTGAATGTTGAAACATGCTTGTTTATTATATCCAAGCTACATTTTTCTATCAATATGATACAAATATTCACTCTCTCATACTTGTGGGTGATAAGTTGTGTTTTCCATTCGAAAATGATGAAATTCCTTTTCATTAAAATCAACCAAACAAACACCTTTTTGTTCTTTTTTGCAAGAACTATGAGGTTCTGACTTCTTCATTGCACATAGAGGGTATGTAGGCACGAGGCTCTTGAAGTCTTAGCAAACCAAAAATAATATAAAATACTTTTTTTCTCATCTCCCTAATCTTTTAGCAAACAACCATTTTAGCCTAACACAAATTTTTAAGAGGTTCCTACAGAGTACAATAGATGTGAGGCGTGCTAATACCTTTCCTTTACATAACCAACCCCCATACCTAGATATTTATTTTTGGGTTTTAACGATATTTCCGCATTCCTTTGGAAACAATAATGTTAGTGGAAACTCTTGCTTATTATTTTTATGAGTTAAGTTAATCAATATCTTAATCTCAATTTTCATGCCACAACAGACTGGCGACTATGTTGGGGATTATCCATGAACCAAGTGGGTTAAACTTACTTGTTTATTTGTGCTTTTGCTATTATATATTGTTTGCTTATTTTTCTGTTTGTCTGTGGGTGCTTGGCGATCTATGTGTGGTAAGATAAGTCACATACCCAGACTTGAGTGCACTTATGATATGAGGGTGGTATAGTCATGCTTGACCTAATTGGTGTTAGGCCTCAGTAGGTTGAATTGAGATCCCCTGCTCATTGGAGGCCCCTTTGAATGTACTGATGTCTTATGAGAAAGTTGTAATGACGTTGTTACTTTTGACCTGGGATACTGAGAAAATGAGGACTTTTAGAACCCATTTTACCCTTGTTGTCCTTTTTAGGATGTAGTGTGGTGATAATCCCGATGTAGACATGGTTTGGGTGATACACGATTCTACGCTCAGACGAGGTTCCCTTGAGAATATTATGGGTATGCGAGAAGTCTCTATACCGGTAATATCTGAAGGATGGACTAAAGTCTATGGGAACTATTTAAAACCCAGTTATTGTTCGAGTCATCCAAAACAACAGAACATACCTTGTGGAGTGGTTCTTACCATGTCTAACTGCGTCCATGCTGGTGACTCTGAACCCTTGAACCTACCATGTTTGTGATTACTGCATAATCATGCATTCATGCATCTATGACATGTGTTTTAATTTGATTTTCAAGTAACTTAGGAAATGTATTTGCAAATGTCGCAGGTAACCTAAGTATGGATTCTGGAAGGAGAAACACTCACAAGTTATGTTTTAAGCATCCTGAATTAACAAAGCTTTGGAAACTAGGATCTTTTGTATCTTGTCATGTGGATTTCAAAGACTGTCACAGAAGACTTCTGACTATGTTAAGTGTGGATGTAGACGATGGATTTCTGAATACCTTGGTCCAGTTCTATGATTCTACATACAAATGCTTCACATTTCCTAACTATCAGCTTGTGCCCACTTTGGAGGAGTATAGTTATCTTGTGGGGTTGCCTATTTCAGATTAGATATTGCTTAATAGTTTAGAGGAGATTCCCAAGTCTCATGTCATTGGGGAGTCTGTGCATTTAAGGAAAGTAGAAATTGATGCACATCTTGTTACAAAAGAGGGTATTCTTGGGCTTTTTGCTAAATTATTGATGGATAAGACTGCTACTCTTGCTAGTACGAGAAGTATGGTTGCTTTTGAAGTTTTTCTTACTTTTCTCATATATGGACTAGTCTTTTTCCCTAACATTGATAACTTTGTGGACATCAACGCTATCTGTATCTTTCTGATTCAGATTCTAGTTCCCACTTTGCTTGCAAATACTTTCATCGCCAGGCGATGAAGAAAGGAGGTTTATCACATGTTGTGTGCCTTTAGTGTACATGGGGTTTATTTTTCACTTGTTGCAGTCCAAAGTCTTCAAGGATAACAAGCATAAGTTGAGGTGGTCTCAAAGACATATGTCTCTCACCAATGCAGACCTGACTTGGTATTACAGAGTTTATGATGATATGAAGATTATTTACATCTGTGGAGAGATTGCTAATATGTCTCTTGGTACAAAATGAGGTATCAACTACAATCTAATCTTGGCTCAACATCAGTTTATGTATGCTATGAAGGATAAACCAAACAACATTATGTTGGAGGGTTTCTTTATTCAAGAAGGAGTCAATGGCAAAGGTTTAAAGGAGAATATAGTCTGCGCCTGACATAAGATTCACATAAAAGGAAAGGAAGAGTTAGGAAGAAGGATTATGTTGCTTTGGACCCTTACACTCAGTGGTAGGGGTGTTCAAAACCAAATCGGCCGAATATAAAACCGCAAAACCAAACCGAACCAAACCGAAATCGCAAAAAACCGGATTTGGTTCGAATGTGGTTGGGTCATTTTCTAACGAAATTGCGCAGTTCAGTTTGGTTTGCGGTTTGTATTTTGAAAACCAAACCAAACCAAACCAAATTATGTTATTAAATATTACTAACCAATATATATATATTTTTTAATTCTTTAGAGAAATCAACATGTATTATGTGTATATTTTATCATATTCTTTGTATGATATTTATTTTAATTTACAAATCATAAAAAATGAAATATTATTCATTTATAAATACAATTTTCATAAAAATATATTTTATCGTATTCTTTGTATAATATTTATTTAAGAATGCAATCTTATGTATATCATTCTTTAGATTTAGATAAAATTATAATACACAATTTTATGGATCAAATTATAAATTTATTTTGACAATTATAAAATTTTTCATGGTAATGTATGAACGATTAAACACAAAATTATATTTTTCTCTATATGTGTATGTATGGCTCAATAACGTTTTTGTAAAAAACCGAACCAACTGAATCAATCCAAACCACATTATTTTGGTTTGGTTTGGTTTGGTTTTACTTTTAAAAGGCAAACGAACCAAACCGAACCTTATGTTTTTTTCTCTTGCGGTTCGGGTAATTTTTTGCTTTAAAACTGCCCAAACCGAACTGCGAACACCCCTACTCAGTGGGTACAAGTAAGAGCAACTACAATTAAGATGCCTTATCCTCCTCAAAATCATATGTTTCCTAAAGTTGAAGGATCTTCTCTTATTCCTTTTGATGATGTAGAAGGAATTTAAGTTGCTCTAGCTCAGATGACGCAAGAAAGAGAGGATTGGGAAGACGAGTTTTATGCTTTGAATGCGGAGAATCTAGAGTTGCAAAGATAGCTGAAAGAGAAAGATGGTCTACTTCACCAGAAGGACGCTTTACTCAAGCAACATAGAAATAATAGGAAGAGGGTGCAAGATGATATATTTTCCTATAACAGCTTATCATCTCAGGCTATGTCTAGTACTTAGAAGAGTTTTATCGACAAGATCTTGATCAAGAAAGATGAAATGAAGATTGCATTAGAAGCTCATATTAGGAAGCTAATAAGAGGTTGCAGCATGAGGATGATTCTGCTTTAGTTTTTTTTCTTCAGATTCTAGGCCTAAGTTTATATCTTATATTTAGGATCGCTTTGAAACTATGTATCGAATTTGTAATCCTTCCTAATTTTATTAATGAAATAAAAAGTTCAAATTTCTCTTTTAATATTGTTGTTACTTATTATGTTTGTAATATGTTTATGATTCTTGAGTTCCTTGAAAACTTAAAAATAAAATTAAACAATCATTTGCACATGCATTTCATGCATCATAAAACATTTGGTCTTGCTTTTTGCAAGGTTTGTCAGAGTCTCATCTATTTTCCTTTGTCTTCGTAGAAGAAAAGCTATTTTGCGAGTACAACACTTGTGCCAGTACAAGACATAAGATGGATAACATTGAGTAAGACCCATGGTATTATGATTTCAAGTATTTCCTCAAGAATCAAGTGTACCCACCTGGGGCATCCGGTAATGATAAGAAGACTTTGAGGAGATTGTCCTACAATTTCTTTCTCAATGAAAATGTGTTATACAATGAATGATCCTTTGGTACTCATGTTAATTGACATTATATGGCTAAGAAGATGCTCATAGCAAGATACTATTGGCTGACAATGGAATTTGACTGTTGTAAATTTGTTGAATAGTGCCATAAATGTCATATTTATGCGGACAAGATTCATATGCCTCCGACTCTACTCAATGTTATCTCATCTCCATGGATTTTCTATATGTGGAGAATTGATATGATTGGCATGATTGATCCTAAAGCTTCGAATGAATATCAGTTTATTCTGGTAGCCATTAATTACTTCCCCAAGTGGGTTGAAGCATCGTCATATACTAATATGACCAAGCAGGTTGTGGTCCGGTTTAAAAAGAATAAAATTATTTTACGGTACGACATTCCAAATAAGATCATTACTAATAATGGATAAAATTTGAATAACAAAATAATGAAAGAACTATATGAAAGCATCAAGATTGAACATCACAATTCTTCACCTTACAGACCCAAGATGAATAGGGTTATTGAAGCGGATAACAAGAATATTAAGAAGATTATTCGAAAGATTGTTGTCACCTACAAGGATTGACACTTCATTTTGCTTTGCATGTGTATCGTACATATGTCTGCACTTCAACATGTTTATTTTGGTTTATGTTGTGTTTTCCCCCCAGCGGATCCTTCCAAGAATAGATTATGTGCAATTTGTTGTTGCACCTTCCAAGAGTTGTCGATTTAGGGATATTTGAAGAGGTCATCTTCAACATATTTTCATTTCTACAAAATACAAGCTATCCATCCTAGTCTCTATCTAGTAGGGATTTGGCCAAGTATTTAAGTTTGTTCAATATTATTTGTCCCTCCATGTGAATCAGTGTACTGTGTTAACAACAATAAACAAGACATTGCACACATTTTAAGCATTTATAAAAAATTACCATGCATAGGCATATGCATATTCACACTTATTTGCATGTCTTGGTGTTTATGAACCCACTTCTTCTGGTAGTGTGTGTCACGGTAAAAAATTGGGGAGACCAAGCTATTGACTAACTTGACTCACAAAATTAAGAAGTCACTACCGAACTTTATTGTTTACAAGGAAAAAGTAAAAGATAAAAACCCTAATACTAAACATGCAATGCAAGAAGTAAAAACTAAAAGCAAAGCAATAAGAAGATATCTAAGGTAAGGGGTATGGTTTATACAAAGGGAAGGTATTAGCACCATATGTATCTATAGTACTCTATAGGAACCTTTTGTAATATTTGTTTTTGGTTAAAATGGGTTTGCTTGTAAAAATATTGTGGAGGTGTGAAAATAAATTGTTTTTATTATATTTTTGTTTATAAAGACATAGTCTTATACCTACGTACCAATGAAGGATTAAAACCTCGTAGTTCATGGTAAAAATAACAAAACGAGTTTGTTGTGTTTGATTTTAGGAGAAGGGATATTTCATCATCTTTAAGGAGAATACTTAACTAATTCTACCACAAGTATGAGAAGATGGATCTTGCATCATTATGAAGGAAGGGATCTTAACATAGATATAAATATCAACATGTTTCCACTAGCTCCCTCAAGTGGAAAGAATCAAATTTTACTTCAATTATTACTATGGGGATAGAAGAATCACATCTCAACTATAAAGATGATTCATATATTTTTTTTTTAGAAAAAAGTTTTAAATTGAAGGGACAAGTGGAAAAATGATTTGGGTGATTTTGTTAAACCTAAGGCAATGCCTATGCACATGAATATAAAGTCAACAATATTATCCCTTTCCTTATATTTTAACATAAGTACTAACACAGTGAACTATAGACACTAATCACTAATACAAAAGAGCAATCAACATATCAAAAATGTTAAGTACAAGATCACGGAGTACCATGGCTTTTAAGAGATTCATTTAAGAAAAAAAAACAAAGATGAACAAGTATTAAGCACAAGGGAAAGCCAACATGTTTATCAAGTAAGATTTGTGACAAAAGATAGAAGATAGAAACACACTTTGATAAAACATTCAAGCATGGATCATACAAACACACAAGGTACATGGAAAAGCAAGCATTCATATTATCATGACAACAATCAACTCTAAACATCAAGAAGATTTAAACATGGTAGGCATCAAATTTTAGAATCAAACAAAGTCACGACATTAAAGTTTTTGAAAATACATGAACATATGATCAAAGAAGGCTTAAACTCATGGAAAACAAATAATCAAGACATCATCATGGTATGAAGAAACAAGAAAGAGCATCTAAATCATGCATTAAAGCCAAAGAGAAAGCACCTTGATCAATTAGGGTTTCAAAGTATCAAACACAAAGTTTATTCATTAAAGCATGCTAAACCCTAGGTAGATACCAAATTAATCATGTCATCAACATCAACAAGACACACTTAAAGTGTACCATAGCAACATAAACACATATGGTCAATTATATGAAAGAAACAATCAAAAGATATTACTAAAAGCCTAAAATGACACATAAAAGGAACTAATTTTTAACCTAATAAAAATAGGCAAAATAAATATTATTTTTGGTAATTTTTTATGGATTAATAAAATGCATAGACTAAAAAATAAGATGCAAAAAAATCAAGCCAAAATGAATTAATTTGCATATAGAAAGTCAAATGGAAAGTTGAAAATAATTATTGAAAACAAACAAAATGAACAAGTGTTAAAAAATAATGGGATGCTGCCCAAGGGACTTGAACCCACGCCCTTGGGATTGCCTCACAAAAGACTAGCCACTTGACCAATGTGTGTGTGGTGATAAATATAAACAACCACTCAATTATATGTGAAACAAGTTATCAAAATGAAAAGTAAAAAAAAAACACAAAAAGGTCTGGTGCGAGGGGGATTCAAACTCAGACCTCATGGACACAAGATCCTCAAAACCAGCATTGTTACCACTGGGTGTAATGCCATTCAAGTCTAAAAGCATAATAAGTTAAATAAATTATAAATCAACATTTAAAAATCAAATTTCATGCCACATCATCATCATCTTCAACCTTGAGACACAACAATGGTGTAATAATATCTCTCTCAATTCTCAACCAAATTCAAAAGTATAAAGATCAAAATTACTCAGAATCTAACAAGGAATTCAATGGTATAAATTAAACAAACTGGAAGTCCAATAATAATAAACATGAAATAAAAAACTAGAGCAAACCCTAATAGTTTCAATCATTCGAAACTTCACACATACACATGATAAATTACTAACGACTTAAGGGTTAGCTTCTCCGTAGTGAAAGTTACATTTTTGCTTCAGAGACCAATCATTAATGATGCATGAATGTATAAGTTCCAAGTTGAGAAATTTTACCTATTGGACCAAAGTTCCAATGCCTCTTTCAATGGTTCCATGAGCAAGAAATTGATCTCATTAGATTCCTTGAACCTCAATGAAGCTATTGTTGTCCTTACTTTGCTATGAATCGTGCTCAATCTCTCTAACCAACTCAAACTGCAAGCCATATATTTTTGAGATGGAGGTTATGTTTGAGTGGTTACAAATGGGAAACATGGTTATAGATGCGTTTTATTTTATGTATATAAGCTTTGTGAAGTATTAGAATAGAAAACGCGTGAGTGGATTGAGATATGGAAGTTTAAGGTTTGAAAATTGCAACAATGGTGTTTTGAGTGCAAATTTTGGTGTGTTTGGTTATAAGGCATTGAGAGGTATTTATAGAGGAATAAAATGGCCTTCAAAACTTGTTCAAATCGTTCTTAGTTCATATGCAAAGCTAGTTTGGCCATTTGGTTTCAATTCACACAAAAATGCATGTTGGCCTCATGATGAAAAGGTGGAGTTAATCAAGGAGCTTAGACATGCTTTTCTGACCTATAAAGGTTGCTTATAGGATTTAGAGATTGTTTTTTATCATTAGAAACAAGTTACAAGCTTGAAAGGAGAGAGTTGTTGGAAAAGTGGAGCTTTATCAAAGTAGAAACCATACTTTTAGAAAATCGCACCACATATGGTATCAAAGGTTGGATAAAGCTTCAAGTCCTTGTGCAATGCGTTAAGGATCTGTGTAATTGCTCAATTATGTTGAGTTTCAAGTTAAATGGCCTGAAAAGTAAGATCTCATGTTTAGGTTTAATGTTTGAACACAAGTTTGAACATGGACATGTTTTGTGAAACAACTTCATCAAATCAACTTCTCCTCTTCGAAACTCCTAGCTCAAGCAAAAGAATTTCATGCTCTTGGAATTTTTGGAAAGATTTTATCAAGATATAATACTTTCATGTTGGGAATTTGGCTTGAATCAAATTGTATTTTTGAGAAATCTGGCCAACAAAATTGTTCTTTCAAGCCGAAAACACTTAGAAAAAATTTATAAATTTTTGAACGTTTCCCCTTTTGCAAGTAACTTTGATTTTCTTGATTTGTCTTGATAAAATTAATTCATCAAACATATTTTCATGAAATTTATCTTGAGAAGTCCATGTTTGACCAAAAAATAGCAAAAGTCAAAGTTTGATTTTGTAGTTGACTTTGAATCAGATGAATCCAATTTGTCCAATTTCAATGAGAACTTTTGATTATGATGCAATCCTTAGAATGTTAAGATATTGTTGAAGTTAATAAGATGATGATATTATGGAGCCTTGAGTGATACACAATTGAAGACCTCAAACCATAATTACTGATTTTTCATCAGGGGAACCAAAACCATAATTTCCCTCAAGTCATTAATGAAACCCTATCATGTTGATGTTGTGATGAAGATAGTGATCTCTCGATGTTATGGATGACTGAGGAGCTTGAATCTCTGAGGATTATTGATTTAACAATCCCTTGGACTCCTTAATTCCACACACGTATCTATCTAAAAGGAACTAACTAGAAAATCAAAACTTGTATCCCCATGAGGTTAGTGATGCAAAAGATGAATGAGATGACCTCTTGATGTCATGCAATGATGCAAAAAGAAGTGGGATCCTAGGTCAAAATTATAGTATGAAAGATGCCCGTATTTAATTTTCTTTCATCCAGAGATATGAGGATGGGAATATTTGTCTCGACACGATGAGAGAGACTTAAATACAACAAAAAGCCCAATTTTGGCCCTAGGATGCCACAGAAGGCACAAAGAATGAATGCAAACAATAGATATTAGGAAATCCACAGAGGTATAAGAGAAGAAGATCCTACTGGAGGGAAGAAAACATCCAAGGGAAATTAAACCCACTAGGGAATAAAACCCAACTTACTGGGCAAGAGGTCCTAATGCTGATTAACAAAAGGAAACATCAGATCTCCGGATAAAAATACCAACTTTTACTAAAGGTAAAGAAATCATTGTCTTTTACTGAAGGTAGACTACCAACTTTTACTGAGGGTAGAGGGACAAAAGAATATACCTACTTTTACTGACAGTTAACCACCAACATTTATTGAACGGTAAAAGGAACAAACTTCATCTTAATACCAACTTCTGTTGAAGGTACATGAACAAACTTCTTCTGAATATCAACTTCTATTGAAGGTACAAGACCAAACGCCTTCTAAATACCAACTTCTATAGAAGGTACAAGAAAAAACTTCATCTGAATATAACCTTCTATTGAAGGTACAATAAAAAACTTCTTTTAATTACCCACTTCTATTGAAGGTACAAGAACAAACTTCATATGAATATCAACTTCTATTAAAGGTACATGAACAAAATTTTTCTGAATTCCAACTTCTATTGAAGGTACAAGAACAAACTTCATCTGAATACCAACTCTATTGAAGGTACAAGAACTGTTATTTCTTTATTTTTGTGGTTGGAATTATGTTTGGTAAAATGAACTTAGCAGAAACATGTTGAATGAAGATGTTCCATCATCTGATGCAACATGTCGAATACAATGTCCATTGAAGGTTCTTTCGACATCGTGATTCTGTACAGCTGGACTGTTGGATTTTTTTAGTTGTTACAGATGCAGAGTATTCTAGAAATATTATGCTATCCTATGTGGCACACAGTTTGAAGATTGAGAAGATTCAAGTTGATTTCAAGGAGTATTCTTAGTTTCTAATTATAGAGATAATTGATGAAACTAATAATTGATGTCCCATATTTAAGGAGATAATTTTTTAGCACCTCTATAATATCCAAATGTGTTCCAAGAAGCCTAAATCTAGTATGTATTTAAGATTATAAAAGCAAGGCTTTAACCCTAGTATTGAGTGGAACTTACTATGTATTTTTTATTAGGGTTTGTGTGTTTATTGTGAGCCTCTCGATTATCATGTTGATAAAAGAGTAGGATTATGCTTTTGAGTTATAAGTTCTGTCAATCATTCTAAAGCTTTGAAGAAGATAATGATTGTGTGTTTTTGAAGTGTGACTTATGTTTTTGTTCTAAGTGTTTAGAACTATTCAGTCACTGTGCAGTGATTTTAAGGGATTTTAGAAAGCTATCATACCTAGGTGAGTCTTAGGTAGAAGTTAAACACGGGTAGTAATTAAGTGAGTAGATTGTAAACTAGGTGAAGGTTTGTTGTGAGTCTAGGAATTTATACTATATAGTTAACATGATCCATAGCTTGTTAGCCCCCAGAGTAGGTGTGTTGATTCACCAAACTAGGTTAACAATTATGTGTGTTCCTTATTTTTCTGCACTTTGTTTATCATTTACCTTGTCATTATGTACAAACTCATAGAAAGGTGTCTCGAAATCTCTTAGGACATTTATGATCTGAATACCAGAATTTTAATTGGTATCAGAGAAGGCATCTTGCTCTGACTCTGGGTGAGATTCAGGGAAGTTATTTTTTAGTATAATGAACAAGGAAGGAGGCTTCGGGAATAGACCAATTATTCTTGATGGAACAAACTATGATTATTGGAAAACTCAGATGATAGCTTTCATCAAGTCCATGGACAACAGGGCTTGGAAAGTTGTATTTAAGGGATGGGATCCACCAATGGTTTTAGCTGTGGATGTGAAAGAGGTTTTGAAGGCTGAGGAAGACTGCAATGATACTATTGAAAAATCATCAAAGGGAAACTCCAAACCATTGAATGCCCTATTAAATGGAGTGGACAATAACATCTTCAAACTGATAAGAAAATGTATTGTTGCCAAAGAAGCTTGGGATATTTTGAAGACTGCTCTTGAAGGAACCTCTAAGGTGAAGTCATCAAGACTCCAAATTCTTACAACTCAGCTTGAGAACTTAAGAATGTAGGAGGATGAGAGTATTCACGACTTCCACATGAATATCATTGAGATATCTAAGAAGAAGAGGATTGCATTTGCCTCTAGCGCTGAAGACTCAAAAGATGAGTGTGACCTTGATACAGAAGAATGAATGTCCAATTCTATTGTGTTGCTTGGAAAAAATTTCAACAAAGATTTTAAGAAAGTAGAAGGGAGGTCAAGATCAAATATCAGGAACAAGCCTTTTGACAAGTCCTTCGACATCATCAAAAGTAAAGATTTTGGAAGAAGATAAGATCAATCAAGGAAGAGGAGTTCAGTGTCATGAGTGTGAAGGCTTTGGACACATAAGAGTTTAATGTTCCACTTATCTCAATAGAAAGGAGAAAGGTATGTATGTGTCATGGTCAGACGAATACTCTAAAAGTGATCATGAAGATGAAAAGGCCAAACATGTCACAACCTTGATTGGGACTTGTGAATCTGATAAGGATTCAATTTGTGAAGAGCTATCTTTTGATGATCTTGACGAGGCTTACAAGGAATTGCGCCTCAGAAGTCAAGATACGAGTTAATTGGAAGAAAAGCAAGAGAAAATTATTTCCCAACTAAAGGAAGAAAAAGTAGAGCATCTATCTACCATCTTTGATCTGAAGGATAAATTTCTTGAGCTAAACTCACAACTTGATAGTATGACTAAGTCTATAAGAATTCTAAACACCTGTTTTGATGTGCTTGATTATAATATCAAGTATGAGAAGAGTGTTGGAATGTTTAAGGACTCGGTCATGTGAAAAAGGGAAAAAGGGAAAAAGGGATTAAGTGAAATCAATTCACCCAAAGAAAGTTGTGGAACAAAAGATGTCAAATAAAATATTCCAACATGATCATGAACAACAGATAAATGACTTCGGAAGTAATTCTCAATAAAGGAGGTACTATTATTGTGGTAGGTTTGGTCATATATAATTTGTCTGCTATAGGTTATATGGTTATCCCAAATATGAAGCACAATCCAGAAGATAACGAGTGGTTACTAAAGCAAAGAAAAAGTGGAGCTTAAGAAAGGGAATGTCTGGACTCATAGCTCACACACCTCTCATAGATTGAACAAAAAGGGTCGGTAGTATGATAGTGGTTGTTCTAGGCATATGACTGGTGTCAAGAATGTATGGTGAATGTTAAATCATGTTCCACTAATTGTGTCACCTTTGGAGATGGATCAAAAGGTGAAATAAAGGGTGCTGGAAAGCTAGACTATTCAAAACAGCCTAATCTTGATGATGTGTTATTTGTTAAGGGGATGACTGCAAATTTGATTAGTATTAGTCAACTATGTGACCAAGGTCTCAAAGTTAACTTCACTAAATCTGATTGTTTGTCACCAGATCTAAAGACAACTACTATTTGTGGGCTTCTCAAGAAATAGATTATCCATCCACAAGCTTAATGACAAAAGAATTTTAAGTGAAGTTATGTCATCAAAAACATAGCCATCTACATTTGAGAGGTATGAAGAAAGGTCTGTAAAAAAAAGTAGCCAGAATTACCTCCCAGTTTAAAATTGAAAAAGGCAAAACTTGTGATGGAGGTCGAATATGGAAGCAAACCAAGATGTCAATTCCAAACTTGCATCACCAAATTGCTTCTATGAGAGTATAAAACTATCTTATGGAGTCGATATAACCTGTGCATATTGACAAAGTTGGTAAAAAGGGGATTATTGATGTAACAGCTAAGAATTTCTCAAAGTCTGGATGGATGAAACTCATTAAAGAAAGAACACACAGCATTGAAGATTTCAAAGTTTTATAGGAATTACAGATGGGGAGGAGTGCAACAGATTATCTATCCTTCCTCCAGGTGAAGTTGTCAAAGGGTGGAACAAAATGTCTCTGCAAAGGAATGATTTGAAGGATATCTTTTTTGAGGTGGTGACAAGTGAGGTTAGTGATGTCATTCCTAATACTTGTGAAAAACTAAAGGAGTGAAAAAGCTATTTGATAGGGGCAAGGGGTGGAGTATCATCTGAAGACAATCATGTTTGTGTTGTTTCATGGCTATAGTACGCCTCCACTATTATTATTGTTGGTTGTTTTAGCGTATGAAAGATGTCCTACCAAATGCTATAACATCTTTTCTTATGTATGAACTTGAGAAGTTCATATTGGTTTATTTCCTCCTAAAAGATGATTGATCATGTTTGTTAGTTCTCTATTTTTAGGATTGACATTAATTTTAGTAAAACAAATATAGCAACAATATGTTAAATATGATGTGTTAACTTGCTAAGAAGAACATGTTAAGCAAGATGTCCTATTTTATGTTGAGACATGTTGAGTTGAAGTGTTTCAACATCTGGAGAAATATGTTAGATAAGATGTCCTATGCAGGGTCATATGACATTGCGCCTGAGCTGGGCAGAAGAGTTGGATTCTATTATGATTTAACAGATGTAGAATATTATGGGCACATTATGCAATCCTATGAGGCGCTGATTTAAAGGTCTCGAAGAATCAAGAAGAATATTAAAGAATATTTACTTTCTAAATAAGGAGACTTTTTAGGAAAGATTTGATTGAAGACCTATTTTGTAGCAGAATCTTTTGCATATTTGTAATAGCCAAAGAGCTGTGATTTGAAGCCAAAATCTAGTTAGGAGATAGGTTATAAATAGAAGCATTGTAACCTAGTATTTCTACCATTCGTGAATTAAAAAGATGTAATCATTAGGGATGAGTCTGTAAGCCACTCTCTAGGAGAGTTGGTATGTGTGATCTACTCGACATGTGAGTTAGATTGTATTTCTTGAGATGCAAGGTTTTGTTCTCACTCAGAAGCCTATAGGTAATCAGTTGAGTATTGTTCTTGGAGGAAGCTTTTAAGAAACTCCAAGTTGTGTTCTTAGTCAAGATTCTTGGTTAGGTATTGTCATGGAAGTGAGCCTTCTTGTTGTTATGTCTTGGAAGTGTGTCTTCTTGTTTTGATCCAATCGCTATCTGTGATTGATGTGGGATTGAGGAGAGCCTCATATATAGGTGAGTCTTAGATAGAAAGTTAGCATGGGTAGTGGTTAACTGAGAATACTGTAAAATGGTATGTTTGTTGTAGGGTCCTTGAATTGATACTATTATAGTGGACTTTATCCATGGCTTGGTATGCCCCCAGAGTAGAAGAGTTGCTCCAAACTGGGTTAACAATTTTTGTGTGTTGTTTATGCATTTTAGTACGGCTTTGCTTGATTATAGCTTGCATGTGTTATTTAAGTCATATCAGATGTATCAACATGTCATAGGACATCGGAAGCCTGATATACTAGAATTTCAATGTTCTTGCGTAGAACAAACATCCGATCGACATCCAAGTATGAGTAGGAAGCATCGTCGAAGTTAAATTATAGGATGATTAGGGATTTGGGAGCTACGCCAGTAACGCATGTTGTCCCAAGCTGAATGTCTTTCTTACCCCTCTAGTGGGAGCCCCTTATATAGTACATCTCTTTTGTGTCATCAAGATTCTCAGTTAATGAGTGACTCTTTAGTTCTATAACTCTATAACCTCCGCCTTCTCCATGAATGGAGGGGATAAAAGATGTGTAACATTGTAATGAATGTTCCGTTGGAGGTTATAGACATTAATGAGCCGAGTTGATGACCAGTTACAGGCAGGTGTGTCTCGATGAACCACCTTATTCAGGTCCGTGATGTTAATGGGTTGCTACCTGCGTGTCGTGGATCACTGATACTCTCTTAGCTGAGCTACACCTCGAGTACCTTCACCCTTGAGTCGGATTATACTACCCAGTCAGGCCTAACATTTCTAGGATATACATAAGTCCCCCAAATTCAAGTCCTTTCTTATAAGGATGATGTGTTCAGTCCAGTAGTTATGGAAGGTAATGCATGCACTGTCGATTTTCAACTCTATCCTAGCCCACATGGCACAGAGTGAAGAGTCACCATTTTCTCTTTCTTAAAGTAATGATGACTTCCACCTAAACCTTTTTCATTTGGTGACGTTTCTCTCCCCTAGCATACTGTTTATTGGGCTTTATTAAAGCCTTACTTTCCCCCTTTCCTTTTTTATCTCTAACATTGTAGAAGGTGTTACATCTTTAAGGGTGTTCAATCAGCTTTAAGTGTTCTCACTTTTTCTAGGTATGTCCTCTTTCATTTTCATTTTTCCATTTAGATTATGGTTACCCTAAGGGAGTGTGATGACGAAGGAAATGTCATAAACCCTCTAACAACAAAGAGAGGAAAGAGTTATGGGACCAATGCACGCGAGAGGTGAAAGGCGCTCTAGGTCAGGAGGAGTTTAATCAAATCACAAGGGAAGTTTATGGTTTCACCCTTACTTCTTTGTGTGATTCTGACGATGATTCTTCATGCTTAGGTTCCATAGAATTTCTGATGGAAGCTTCTGCCCCTTTCAAACTCGAAGTCATAGGTTACAAGAATATCATGCTCGATGATACAGAGATCGCTAAACTTTGGTCTTTGATAGCGGTTTCCTCAACAAGGGAGGAAAATAATGTTATCATGGAAGCATGCGTCACTAGGGATTGGGTATGTGTGCTTCGTCGAAAGAACACTGATGAAGACATATTTTATTTCTATGTCAGGGTCTTGGAGGATTTCAGTGTCCGTATACCCTTTTCCGAGTTTGAGGCTGATGTTTTGAAGGCCATGAACGTCGCACCCTCAAAACTTCGCCCTAACAAATAGTGCTTTATAAAGTCTTTTGAAATAGTCTATGAGGAGATGTACATCATTCCCACCTTCGGTCTATTCTTCTCTTTTTATGAGGTAAAAGGGGCTGAGAATATTTCATGGATCCAAGTGAATGGTCTTCCCCACATAAGTTTTCTCTAGGTGTATACCTCCAACTATAAGGGTTTCAAAGAGCGGTTCTTAAAGGTGAAATATGGGCCGAGAAGTCCCCAAGTCTTATACTTTTTGGATGGGAAACCCATCTTTCCCTTCTACTGGACCCGGGAACCTTTCCCTATATCCGGGTTTATGTTTGAGAAGCTGAGCAACTTGGAGGTCCAAGCTCTGACCATACTTGATTCTTTTCGTATGATGAAGGTCAAAGATCTATTGTGCCTAACTGTCGAACAAATTCCTGTGGTCATAGCTTTTGTTTTTGGTTTAGCCATAACATTATCTTATATAATACTCATACTGTCTTTTTCTTTATTTGCAAATAAGATAATATATCTTTTCATAGTCGAGCAGAAGAAGTTGATGATGGAGGCAATAGCTGCCTGGAGGGGTGCCGGTGGGGCTGATGGGGGATTTCGCAAGTTCACGGACCTATCTAAGTAATTTAAAAGATTTGTCGAACCCAAAGAGACTAATTGTCAGAACTATCATTACTAATTGTAACGGTGTTTATCTAAGGTGATTGAATTAAGAATAAGAATGATGAAGTAAATAACTTTAATAAATTCAGATGAATAAAAATAATGAAATGTCATTCATATCAATTAACAATACTCTAATTTTCTCTACTAAGATTACTTATGGGGCAATATTTCCTGCTTCAAAAAGAATCAATTTAACGGGAACTGTCACGTTCGCGTATTCAGAACTAAATTTACACTCTAATTAATACCCTCCATTGTCACTTATGGAAGGTGCTATCACGTTAAAGTAGTAAACCTATTTTTAAGAAATTAAACTCTTAACTCATTTGAAAAGTGATTTTGATTGGAAAGTCTAACTTAAAAGGGTTTCTGTCTTTCGCTCAACGAACCAGATCTTAAACCTATAAACGTCGCGCTTTTGTAAAGAGTTTTAGAATCCTTTTCTAGAAATATTAGACTCCATAATTAATTAATAAAGTGCTTTCACAGTATTTGTTAATTAAAAACAAACCAATTTTAGTCTTTAGTGTCCGACGACTTTCGATCTTACCCGACATTTTCACTGCGCCACTTTCATGGATGCAGATTAAAATATGTTCAGAAAAATTGCTTTTAAATCAAAACAGTCCCCAAAGGTAATCCTAAAGAGACAACATGTAGAGCACCGTCTGTTGATGATCCTCACATCCCAGCACTAATAAATTAGTCGGACATGTTTAATAAAACATAAATGGTTTTAAGTGTGAAATTAAACATAATACGAAGATAAGTAAATGCAAGGTAAATAAGACAGGAATGTAAAGGCAAGATAAATAAAGCGTAACTGCAGAATGAATTAAAGACCTGCTCCAAATCGAAGACTTTAAATTTGATACATTTGGAAAGTAATTTTTGACTTGTAAAGAAAATGGCAGCAAGATTAAATCTCCTATCTACTATGATCCAACTCGATTACAACCATGGTGCGATAACCAATCGATGTGATTAATTATTGCATTTACATAGTAAGTTTATCTCTAATTTTGCAACTAAGAGTGGATGATCCAAATGAGACAACCTAAGGCCTATTTATAAGAAATAAAATTCTTGGGAAGTACAAAAATACCCTTCCTCCACCAATGGAGTTTGTTTCAACCGCCTGGAAAAAACAAAGGGTGGAGGGCGCCATATAGGGATGGCGGGCGCCATCTTCCAATCGTGGGGTAGTGGGTTGGATTCTGCAACTTACAATAACTGTTTTGACATTTTCATAGACGGAGGCCGCCATGTAGGGGATGGAGGGAGCCATGTTTGGATGGAATATTCCCATAGTCCTTTTTCCATGATGTATATCTCTGTGTTAGCTTTCTAACGCTTCGAACATGACGTTATTCGGACTTACAGATCAAAAGTTATGGCCAAAATTTTCGGACAGCACCACAAGGGAAAAATAACATCTTTTTATTGAACTAAGAATGCAATCGACTATAATCCTATCATGTGAGTTTTCCCTTGTCTTTCTTGGAATTTTCCTTCTCTTTTCTCATTTTTAGCTTTCTCCATAGCGAATGCCATCTTGAACACCTTGTGTGCAAATTTCTCCATTTCTTCCATTTTTCGCCTACTTTGCTTCATTTCTTTACGGAAGGCACTCAAACGGCTAAATAAATGAAAATAAACAAAACACCAGCATAATATAGAAAATGTAATCTAAAAAAATGGTAAAACATGCACAAATTGAGTCAAATGAATGGTGTAATTTCGTGATATCAGGGGCCTCTGCGATCAAATCGGATCCATCCGGGTTAGAGATCCAGGCTTTTAAGAAGCAGAAAGGGGTAGGCTCTAAAGCTACTTCCAGCATGGTCGAGCCCTAAGTTTCTTCCACAACCATCCAGGAAGAGGTCCAGTCGGGTACTCCAAAAAGGCTAAAGACTCTAACGAGCGATAAGGTTTGTCGGGCTGACATGGAAATTACCTCTCTGATGAGAGAAACCGAGGATATCCATGCTTTTGGAGAGTTCATGTTCTGGTCCAACAACTTTAATGGGTTCTTCTTTTTCTACGATCATCTTAAAGCCACTGAGGATGTCAATAAGGTTAAGTCTATAGGTCAACAGAAGATGACACATAACCTCAGCTCCTATCTCATAAAGTGCGTGTCTCTGACCCATGGTCTCTTTGAATCTCTTTATGACCATGAAGAGACGGAGTTGAAGCTGAAGAAGGAGATAACCTGGATTAAAGAGGCCAGAAGAATCAGTCCGAGAAGCTGTTTGGTGTGGATAAAAACCTAGTTAAGGAGAAAGAGCGTCATGAGACTTTGGAGTCCTGAAGCAAGGTTACTCTTGCCTAACTCAATGAGAGGTTGAAGGTGGAAACCACCACCAATGACGAGCTGAAATCCACCACTGACGAGTTGAGGGAAGCTCTTAAGAAGTCTCAAGTGGAAGTCCTTTTTGCTGGTGATGAAGCCTTTGAGCGGGCCAATGATCAGATATTGTGTCTTTATCTCGGTCTGGCCATATCGAAGATGGACTAATTTAAGGTGGTACATGATGGCTTCCTAGTAGATCTCGAAGATGTGGAGAAGACTCATTCTTCTTACCTGAATCTTGAAGATCCTTCTATCGGGGAAAATGTCAACAACGACAATGCCGGGAAAGAAAACCCTACTGCATAATGACTTGTTATGTGTTTCTGTTAGTCATCCGATAAGGATGCAATTATGTAATTTTTGTAAGGAGTGGTTCACCATCCTTTTTTCTACTTTTTTAACTACTGCCTTTGGGCTTTTATACTTCTAACTTCCTTTCTATGGCTTTGTGAAATTGTTGTTTTTCCATGTATCTTAGCTTTCCGCTTGCATTTTTTTGTTTATGCATTTTTGGATTTTAAGATAATCTGGTATATATAAGCCCCTCAGACATAAAATTCCATTGAGCTGCATGTTTCCGATCATGTAGTGCCGAGTTTTATAAAAAGCCCTAACTACTTTCATGCTTTTTGGATTTCTTATAATAAGTCATCGGGGTCTATTTTAAGATTCGCTCATCTCTCATACATGGAGAATTTAATAATAGAACTCGACCCTTATGGAGGGGAGTGTTATATGATGGAACTCAACCCTTATCGCAGGGAGTTTTTAATGATAGAACTCGACCCTTATGGTGGGGTGTGTTTAATGTTTGAACTCGACCTTTATGGTGGGGAGTGTTATATGATGGAACTCGACCCATATGGCGGGAAGTGTTTAACGATTGAACTTGACCCTTATGGCGGGGAATGTTATATGATTGAACTCGACCCTTATGGCGAGGAGTATTTAAATGCGGATAGAGGCTGGGAGGCTTAACCATTTTAATGCCAGAGGTTTTAAGTGCACTTGGACTTTTTAACGGATCATAGCGTCTTTGCTCAAAGGCGAGGTTGACCGAGTTGTGAGAGGCTTCAAGTGTACTTCCTCTTTTTTCCGGATCATAACCTCTTTTCCCAAAGGCGAGGTTAACCGAGTTGTGAGAGAATTTGAGTGCGCTTCTACTTTTGTTAGGCCAGAGGTGTTATTAACGTTGCTTGGTAGGAGCCGATTATATGAGAGGCTTTGAGTGCCTTTGAATTTAGTTAGGCCAGAGGTGTTATTAACGTTTTCTGGCCGGAGCTGATTAAGCGAGAGGCTTTGAGTGTGCTTCGACTATAGTTAGTCTAGATGTGTTATTAACGTTTCCCGGTCGGAGTCGATTATACGAGAGGCTTTGAGTGTGCTTCGACTTTAGTTATGCCAGAGGTGTTATTAACGTTGCTCAGCCTATTATGTGAGAGGCTTCTAGTGAACTTCGAATTTAGTTAGGCCAAATGTGTTATTAATGTTACCCGACCAAAGCCGATTATGCCAGAGGCTTTAAGTGTGCTTGGACTTCAATTACAAATATTTGTTTTCACTTTAGGTGTCTCATTAAAACCTCTTTCCCTTTCAAGGGAAAAGAGTGCATCCCTTACATTTATTAATGCTTTTATTACACAATTTTAGCTAAAGTAGAGCCTAAGATGGGATACATTCCAATTCCTAGGTATCTCTATGCCATCCAGGGTTTCCAATTTGTAGGCCCCATTTTTTAGCTTATGAAGGACCCGGTATGTTCCCTCCCATTATGGAGACAACTTTCCCTTGTTCTTTGGGTCAGTAATCTTCTTGAGGACTAGATCTCCTGGTTGAAAACCTCTCTATCTAACCTTCAGGTTAAGATAGTCTACTCTTGACTGCAAACTCTTTGATCTGGCTCCTTTCTCGAACTTCATCCACCATGTCAGCCAAACTGTTCAAGTTGTCTTTGTTATATTCTTCATTAAAATGCTCCCTTCTCCATGTAGGGGTGTTAATTTCGATTGGGATCATGGCATCATCCCCGTACACCATTCAAAAAGGCATTTCATGGGTGGTGGAGTGAGGGGTGGTATGATATGACCAAAGGATCTCTGGAAAATACTTATACCACATGCCTTTTGCATCATCCAGTTTCTTTTTCATTCCTGTCAAGATGATTTTGTTGGACGCTTCGGTTTGTCCGTTGGCTTAAGAATGTTCAACTGATGTGAATTTGTTTTGGATGCTCAGGTCAAGCAGAATTTTCCACCACGACCGAGCTTGCAAATTGTGTCCCGTTGTCGGATACTATGACTCTGGGCAAGCCAAACCTATAAATGATATTTTTCCAATAGAAATGCCATACTCTTTCAGTGGTGATGCGTGCCACCGCTTCTACATAGTTTATGAAGTAGTTGATGGTAACAATGAGGAATTTTAACTGTCCGGGTGCTGCGGGGAATGGTTCGAGTAGTTCTGCTCCCGATTGGTAAAATGGCCATGGGGAAAGATGGAGTGTAATAACTCGTCCGGGGAGTGTATAAATAGTGAATATATATATATGGAATTTGTCACACTTTCTCACGAACTCGACATAGTCTTGTAACATCCGAGGCCAGTAGTACTCGACTCAGAGGATTTTCCCAGATAGGGCTCTCCTTCCAATGTGACCTCTGCACACCCCTTCTTGGACCTCTTTCATTACTAAGCTAACATTCGTCTCTGCCACACATCTCAGCATGGGCGTGGACCTCCACATCTTGTACAATTTATCAGACAATATCAGGTAACTAGTGGATACCGTTTTTATGTGTTTAGCCAGATTGGTGTCTTCGAGTAGGGTCCCTTGCATCAGGTATTGTATTATCGAGGCTATCCATCCAGTGATGTGCTCGATCATCCTACCTTCTTCTTGTTCGATGCTTGGTTTTTCTAGGATCTCCTGTATCACTATTTTATTTAGCCCCGGTCCCTTAGTACTAGCGAGTCGGCCTAACACGTCGGCTCGTATATTTTCTTCCCTTAGGATGTGACTAATCTCAATTTCTAGGAAGGTCTTCGATAGCCGCTGTGCTATTTGAAGGTATTTTAGTAACACCAGGTCCCTAGTCTAATATTATGCCTTCATCTGTCCTACAATTAATTACGAGTCAATTTTCGCCATTAGATGAGTGAATCCCACTTCTTTAACTAGTTTCATACCTGCTATAAGAGCTTTGAATTCTGCTTGGATATTGCTAGCTTGAAAGTTTAAGTTTAAAGAGTATTCAAATATAAAGTTCCCTTGTCCTTCGAGTACAATCCCGACTCCTCTTCCTTTAAGGTTGGATGAAATGTCAACATGAAGGGTCAACTTGTTTACACTTTCCTCTGGTATTGTGTCACTTACCTTAATTACAAAGTCGACCAACAACTGCAATTTGATGTTGGTTCTGAAAGTGAATCCAATATCATACTCTAATAATTCTACAGCCCATGTGACCATTCTTTCGGCTAGATCTGGATTTTTCAATATATGTTTGATGGGATAATTGGTCCTTACAATTATCAGATGGCCTTGGAAATAATGTCTCAATTTCCAGGGTGTTGTTACCAATGCCAACACTAGCTTTTCGTTCTTCTGGTATCACTGCTCGGCTCATTTCAGAACTTTGCTGACAAAGTACACTAGTTTTTCCCCCTCTTCCCCTTCCTGAATGAGAACTGAGCTCATAGCTTTCTAAGAGACCGCCATGTATAGGGTAAAAGGCGTATTGTCCTCTGGTCTCATCAGTATTGCTGGAAAGGATAGGAAGATCTTTACTCCTTGAAAGGCTTCTTCACATTCCACCTTTCATTCGAATTCTTCTGATTTCCAGAAGGTCGCGAAGAAATGGATTGCTAAGTTTCCAGCGCATGACAAAAATCTAGATACGGTAGCCAGTCTTCCCATAAGTTATTGTACTTCCTTTTTCAAAGAAGGGCTACGCATGTCAATAATTTTCTGGCACTTGTCCAGGTTGGCTTCTATTCCACAGTTCGTGAATATGAAACCCAGGAACTTATCGGCTTGAACACCAAAGATACATTTGTCTGGGTTAATCCTCATGTTGTACCGCCTTATGGATGCAAGTGTTTCTCTCAATTCTGTTACATGTCGCTTCTCCCTGGTGGTTTTGAAGACCATGTCGTCCACGTATACTTCCAGATTTCTCCTGATTTGAGTGGCAAAAACTTTGTCCATCAGCCGTTGGTAGGTGGCTCCTGCGTTATTGAAGCCAAGTGTATTTACCTCATGATAATAATGTCTTCGATATGTCATAAATACAGTCTTTGATGCATCTGTTAGGCTCATACGGATTTGGTTGTACCCTAAAAAGGCATCAATGAAACTGAGCAATCTGTAACCCGAGGTTTCTTCAATGAGTCGGTTTATATGAGGAAAAGGATAAGGATCCTTAGGGAATGCTTTGTTGAGATCCGTGAAGTCGACGCACATGCGCCACTTCCCCGTCTTCTTTTTTACCATGACCATAATGGCTAGCCAAGTTAGATACTTAATTTCTTTGATAAAGCCGGCATCGAGCAACTTCTCGACCTCATCTTTTATAACCTTTTTTCTTTCCTTCTAAACCTTTTCTTTTTCTCTGGGATACCGGCTTGGTGTCAGGATTCAATGCTAAATGATTGCACATAAAATTGGGGTCTATTCCTGGAATATCCGAGGGTTGCCACGCAAACAAGTCAACGTTCTCCTTCAACAGTCCCACAATTTTTGAGAGTACGATACTGATCTGGGCCCTCTTTGTTTCATCATGAGAATAAATGCTTTCTTCTGATTTGTCGTATCGTAGGTTTATGTCGATCATGTTGACTTTCAGTTCATTACAGTGTTCGGGCTCTTTGTGTTGTTACTTTCTTTTTAATTGCAGGTTGTCTTTATAGCATTTCCTGGCTAATCCTTGATCGCTTTTAGCCCTCTTACCCAACCTTCCCCCAATGGGTACTTCATGGAAATACATAAGGTGGAGATGTAAGCTCATGTTATAAGGTGAAGTGGTATTGACAATCAGGTACCTAACTCTGACCGTTTTAGCATTCGCGCCACTCCCAAAGATAGTAAGCACTGGGAGGTGTCCCAATATTTAAACTTGCTCTCCATAGAACCCGACCATAGGTACCATTGAAGGGTATCGACTCAGCCACGTCGAGCTCCATTCCCTTGAAGGCTTCCCAATAGGGTACATCAACTGAACTACCGGGATCTACAGGCACTCTGTTCACGCTCCAATCTCGGATTCTCACTTTGATGACCATATGATCATTCTCGTGGGCCATAATGTCGACCACTTCCTTTTTGGAGAAGCTAACCGGGTTTAAATCATGTTCCCAAATCTCTTTCATGTCCTCAGATACATGCATCATGACACATATGTATTTATTCCTAACTGAGCTGGTTTCTCAACTTCCAGTGAATCCACTAGCAATGGTATTAAGGGTATGACGAGCTGATTTGGTCTCATGCACCTCTTCGGTACTCTTCCCTTTCTGTTGGGAGGGCCCTTCCAAGTCCGCATCTTCTCTCAGAGTGTCTCTTTTACTGACTAGGGCTTTAGACTCTTTTACATAAGTTAATAGGTACCCTCTTTGTATCAGTGTCTCGATTTCATTCTTTAATTGGAGGCAATCATCGGTATGATGTCCCCAGAGTCGATGATAGCTACACCAAGCCCTAGTTTCCTTTCCCAGTACAGTATTGACCCCCCTTTTATTACTAGGTGCCTCCGAGATCAGGTTTAGGTGCACCACCTCTTATAAAATTTCGCATCTCTTTGTGTTCAAGGGCGCCTCCACTTCACTAGGATCAAAGGGACGTCAGTGAAGCCTTTGAGTTATGCGCTCTCAGGGTCTATCTCTCGGAGCCGTCTGGGAAGACTCCAGCTTTCTTCCCGACCCTTCTTCTTTGGTTTTGCTTCTCTTTGGGGAACCTCTGGACCATTTCTCCAGGTTTCTCTCCTCAACCTTTATGTAGCACTTCGCTCGAGTTATGATTTCGTTCATGTCATACGCATGTTTCTGTGCCAATGATTTGTTGAACTGCCCGACTCAGAGGCTGTGCTGGAAAGCTACAACGAGAAGATCCTGGTTGGGATGAGATACTTTAATGGTCTCCTCATTGAACCGGGCTAATTACTCTAAGAGAGACTCCACTTGACCTTGTCGGACATTAAACAAGGAAGACATGAACACCTTGCGGTGTTTGTTGGTGGAGAAGGGTTGAACCAATTTCTTCATCAGGTCTGAGTAACTCTCCACGGAAAATCATGGTAGGCTCATGTACCATCATAGTGCTAAGTCTTTGAAAGTTCCAGCCATCAGTTTACATTTTAGTGAGTCGGTGGAGCCTATTATTCTATCTGATTATTGATGGCAATAACGTGCTCCTGAGGATCGGTCTTCCTGTAGTAGGACATTATTGACGGTGATTTGAAGTTCTCTGGGACTTGATTGTCCTAGATGGCTTGAGAGAGAGGCTGAGGTTCCAGAAGCTCCTCTTCTAGGTTATAATCCCCCACGCTTCTCTGTTGCAGGTCTGTGACATTATCCTGCAGAGTCTCGTTCTGTTATCTTAGGGCCTGCACCATGGCTAATAGTTTCGCCGTGTCTAGAGGGTCTCCGGGAGATGAAATTATGTTGAATGTGGGTTGAAGTGTGGCCTAGGAATAATTTCACCAAGGCCCTACAGTGGATGCTAATGTTCTTGCATAGAACAAATATCCAGCCGGCTTCCCAGTATGAGTAGGGAGCATCGTCGAAGTTAGTTTATAAGATGATTGGGGATTTGGGAGCTACGTCAGTAATGCGTGTTTCCCCAAGATGAATGCATTTCTTATCCCTCTGGTGGGAGCCCCTTATATAGTATATCTCTTTTATGTCATCAAGAGCCTCAGTTAATGAGTGACTCTTGAGTTTCATAACTCTATAACCTCCTCTGTCTCCTCGAATAGAGGAGATAAAAGTTGTGTAACGCTGTAATGAATCTGCTGTCAGAGGTTACATACATTAATGAGCCTAGTTGATTCTTGGTTACATGCAGGTGGGTCTCAGTCACCCACCTTATCCGGGTCCATGATGTCAACAAGTTGCTACCTGAGTGTCATTGATCTTCTG
Source organism: Vicia faba (assembly GCA_948472305.1). Classification (NCBI taxonomy): domain Eukaryota; kingdom Viridiplantae; phylum Streptophyta; class Magnoliopsida; order Fabales; family Fabaceae; genus Vicia; species Vicia faba. The sequence continues at coordinate 953,762,587 of OX451739.1, read as the reverse complement.
ATACTGTTTTAGCTGAGCTACACCCCATGTACATTCACCCTTGAGCTGACTACTAGTTTAACCTTCCTTTCTACTGATTATACAACCCGGTTGGGCTTGACATTTCCGGGATGTTTAGATCACTAGTGTGAAGAATACACTTTTACAAGTGGTTCATCATGAAGTGTTTTTGTCTTCAATGTCTATTGGGGATTGTGGATGGAACTCTCAGACTGGTGTTGGGACATTATCTTAGCATCTCAAGGCTTCAGAAGCAAGGAAGAGCTTTATCTAAGAATTCTCTAGTCATGACTGCTATTCGAAGAATGGAAAAACACAAGAAGTGGGGGTTTGAATTGGGGTTTTCAAAAATAAGATAGTATACACGTTGGTTATCCTGGTTCATTTGAACTCAAACTAGTCCAGTCCACCCGCCAAGGTGATTTCTCCTCTCTAAAACTAGGTCTTAATCCACTAATCAATACTTGATTACACAAATACAATGACTACTCTCAATGTCTTCTTGAGTTTAAACCACAACCAGGTTTTTCTCAAGGTATTACAAAATAAATCAAATAAGAGTGTGTACAATAATGTTTCTAAAAAACTATATCACAAAAGTGATGTATACACAATTGTAAAGCACAAGATAGTTGTCTATGATTTCTCAGTGCGTAGTAGAGTTGTCTATGATTTCTTCTTCAAGTCTTCTTTATATAGGAGATGCATGAGAGACATGAGAAGATGCTTTTGGAAGGTTGATAAAGTGTAGTAAATGTACTTTCCAAAAACATAGATCTTGTCTTGATTCAGCCATTACTTTTGATTTGTAATGAATAAATTGTAACGCTTCAGAACATGCTTTCTTAGGATCATATCAGAAGATGAATATTACCATTTGATACTTCTTTTGTTCTTCCAGAATATTACTTATCAGAATATCAAAGCTTTTTTACTCACAACATTGGTGCATTCAGAAGTTGTAACATTAGAACTTCTTCATTTAAGCGTGTTACACGAATTTGGTTCTAAGTATGCTGTATCACAACAGAGTTTCAAAAACGTAACTTTATAATCTTCTATGCTTCTTACATAAGAATTTCCATGCATATTAAAATATATTGTTAGAGAGCATATTTGTTCTTTATATATATATATATATATATATATATATATATATATATATATATATATATATATATATATATATATATATATATATATATATATATATATATATATATATATATATATATATATATATATATATATATATATATATATATATATATATATATATATATCATGTGTTTGTTATCATCAAAACTCTTAAAAGGATGTAGAACCAAACTATGTTCTAACACTATTTTGGTGTCTAATTCCTCTCTTGATAGAAAGATCGTATTTGGCGAAGTGGATAGAGTAATTGTTTTTGCCAAGATTGGTATAGTCAGTATCTGTTGTATCCCAAAATTTTCCCTCCCATTTTCACACAAGATATACTCCTAGAGGTCCTCAATGGCTCAAGTTGACTAAGGATTGACCAGACAAATCCTCCATTTAAGACAATAAGCCTCAAAATAGGGTTTCACTCCTCATCAAGATGTTTGAGTTCCAAGGGTCCAAAATGGTCTCCATTTCCCAAATATATCCTCATGATCATCCATGCCAAGTTTCATGCCTTGCACAACAAGTTTGCTCAGTCAACTACTCAAATGCCTGAAAATCAACCGTACTAGGTCAAAAGTCAACTGTGGGCCAAATACAGTCAAACTTCAAGATTTTTGGTCAACATCAATATTTTGAAGTATTATCCATCATTTGATCAAGGGTTGATCACAATTTTTTCAAGAAATGCTTCTAACTCATCAAAAGTCAAAAATGGCAATTTAGGGTTTCTATAGGAAAAGACAACCAAATTTTGACCATGCATAACTTTCTCATACTTTATCAGAAATTTTCCAACCAAGGCTCATTTTGAAGAGAATCCAATTCCACACAACTCCTCTTCATCCCTCAAGATCAAGAAATTCCTCAACCAAAAGATACAAGTTCATACATTATAGGTCATTTCAAAAAGTCAACAAAAACACATTTTGGGTCAAAGCTCCTCATGAACATGGAATATCCAATTGAGATGAAACCAAAAGGGTTGTTTACGGGACATCCTAAGCTCTCTAAGAAGTCCAAGAACACCCTCTTAGGATTAAAAATAAGATAGATATGCATTGTGAAAGTTGACTAATTTTATGAAAATGCACAAAAGTCAATGTGAGCAATTTGGATTTTTTGAACTAATGGTCGTGGGTTTTGGATCTCAAACATATCCATGGACTTATTCAAGACATCTAAATCCATAATTTTATTTTTATGAGATTTATTTTTATTTATTTGAATTTTTATTCATTTAAATCTTAATAAATCAAATAAAATAGAAAAATGTTGAATTAAATCCCAAGATTTGTTTTATGATCAGATCATGAGCCTAACATCAGAATATTGAGTCAAAATTTAGTGCAAGGGCTGATTCGAGAGAGATGAGCAAGATTTGGCCAAATTTGGAAACATAAAATTCTAAGATGCAAATCAAATCCCTTCAATCCAATCTTCAAGATTCATTCCACATTTGTTAACCTAATGTCATTCACTACATATACACAACAATTCCAGACCTAATAGAACATGCAACTGCTGCAAAAAAGACCCTCTTACATGATTGAAATTTCAAGGAAAAGTGCCAAGTCAGATTCAAAGTTACAAAGAGATTCAAAGTATTCTGAAGCTTGCAATTAATTCCTAGAGGTATTCTGAAGCTAGCTGCATCACTCCCAAGCACCAAAGCCCCAAGAATCATGCCCAACACCATCACGATTTGCTCTTTTTTTTAAAACGATTATGATCATACGTGCATCATAAATGAATTTTGACCATGCATTCTTGCTTATGTGAATGATTAGAATGTATTTGAATCGTTAATTGATTGTTTTGATGTATGAATAACAATATGGCATTGTTAGGTTTTGACCTATGATTTAGGGCTTTTAGATACAAGCAAAACTAGGCTAAAAGATGAGTGCCATCGTGCTTAGGGGATCAAACCCAATCGATCCGTGGCTTTAGACTGAATTTATATTACGTGTTGTGAATTTTGAGAAAGGCAGGTACTACTGTGACATACAATGTCCGTAGGTAAAAATACATAAGCAAATACGATGGAGGAGTGGGGAAGACGATGGCGTGGCGTAGCCTGTTGGATATTTTGAACCAACACTCGCTTTTTGTTTTCATATATTGGGATCCTTTGTTTTCACATATATTGTTTTTGTATTATTATATTAACGAATGATCCAGTGGCACAGTTTGTAAAGGCAACACGTTTGGAAGAGAGAGGACCTGGGTTCGAGTCCCAGGTCTAGCATTTTGCTATTTTCTGAATAATTCTTGTATGTTCCAGTGGGGTACATGGCCAGACGTCCATTATGCGCTCTCAATCTCAGCCATTAGATCATCCACTGATCCAGATCTAGCACCCAGCCAGTAGTCCCCATGGTGGACCTTCCTAACACAATATCATTGGATCTCACGCTTGCACAGGACCATCAGAAGGTGGACCTGCCTATCATTGTGAGGGTTATTATATGTCATTATCATATGTCATCAATAAAACATTGGACGTTTTTGCATACAAATTTTGTGCTCTTTGTTTTTCTTTTTTGCTTTTTACTTTATCAATGCAGCTATGCTCTTACACACACTCACATATCAAACTACAGATCCATATCCACTTCAAATCCCATTGATAACAGTTATGCTATTGTCAGTTATAACTTCTAAAATCCGATCAACCAAGTCGAGGACGAAGGTGAGGAAGATTATGAGGTACCTGGAGAACTTGCTAGACTGTTACAGCAGGAAGAGAGGGCTATACAGCCTCATGAAGAGCCAGTTGAGACAATAAACTTGGGCACAGAGGTAGACAGAAAAGAAGTCAAGATCGACGCAAATCTGGAGCTTAATGTCAAACAGCAGTTGATACAAATTTTGCATGACTATGCCGAGATATTTTCCTGGTCATATGAAGACATGCCAGGGCTGGATACAGATATTGTGGTTCACTGACTTCCAACTAAAGAAGATTTCCCTCCGGTAAAATAGAAGTTTCGTCGCATACGTCCTGAAATGTCAGAGAAGATCAAAGCAGAGGTTATGAAGTAGTTCAACACTGGGTTCTTACTTGTCACCTCTTATCCCCAATGGGTGGCCAACATAGTGCCGATGCCTAAAAAAGACGGTAAGGTATGGATGTGTGTGGACTATAGAGATCTGAATAGGGCAAGCCCCAAAGATGACTTTCTGCTCCCCCACATTGTTGTCCTGGTTGACAACATCGCGCAACACAAGATCTTTTCCTTCATGGATGGTTTCTCTGGTTACAATCAGATCAAAATGGCACCCGAAGATATGGAGAAGACGACCTTCGTCACTCAATGGGGAACTTTATGCTACAAAGTGATGCCGTTTGGATTAAAGAACGCTGGGGAAACCTATCAGTGAGCCATGGTCGCCTTATTTCATAACATGATTCACCATGAGATAGAGGTATACGTGGATGACATGATAGCTAGGTATGAAACCGAGGAAGATCACCTTGATCATTTAAAAAAGTTGTTTGATAGGTTGAAGATGTACAAGCTGGGGTTGAATCCGAACAAGTGCACCTTCGGGGTAAGGTCTGGTAAACTGCTAGGTTTCATTGTCACTGACAAGGGCATTCAGGTGGACCCTGTAGAAGTAAAGGCTATACAAGAGATGCAGACTCCTCTCACTGAGAAGGAGGTCAGAGGCTTTTTGGGACGCCTAAATTACATTGCCAGGTTCATTTCCCATCTAACTACTACTTATGATCCAATCTTCAAACTCCTAAAGAAAGATCAAGTGGTAAAATGGAATGACAAATGCCAAACTGCTTTCGAAAGAATCAAGGAATACCTTAAAGAACCACCAATTATGATGCCTCCGGTTGAAGGAAGTCCTTGGATAATGTACTTAACAGTGTTAGAAAATTAAATGGGGGTGTGTGCTGGGGCAACATGACTAGTCTGGTCGAAAAGAGCACGCAATATACATCCTTAGCAAAAAGTTTACCGACTGTGAGACAAGATACTCATTACTCGAGAAAACATGCTGCCCTTTGGCTTGGGCTGCTCTCCGACTGAGACAGTATATGTTGACCCACATAACTTTGCTGATATCTAAGATGGATTCAATTAAGTACATCTTCGAGAAGCCCGCTATCTCTGGAAGAATAGCAAGATGGAAGATGATCTTAACCGAATACGATATCTAATATACAACCCAGAAAGCAATCAAGGGAAATGTATTAGCTGATCATTTGGATCATCAGGCCGTGGATGACTACCAGTCCATGAATTTTGAGTTCCCGGACGAGAATATTATGCTAGTAACTGATTATGAAGAACCTGGACCGGATGAAGGATCTGAAGAAGGATCCCGATGGACTATGGTTTTTGGCGAAGCTTCGAACGCACTCGGTAATGGCATTGGTGCTGTAATCATATCCCCTGAGGGCTGTCATACTCCTTTCACTGCCCAACTATACTTCAACTGTACTAATAACATGGCGGAGTATGAATCATGCATCATGGGTCTCAAAGCTGCTATTGACATGAGGATCAAATTCTTGAGCATTTTCGGGGATTCAGCCTTGGTGATAAGTCAGATCAAAGGAGAGTGGGATACGAAGCACCCGAATCTCATCCCGTACAAAGAGAACATGCTGGCATTGCTTTCACACTTTAAGGAGGTAACCTTTGAACATTTTCCACGAGAAGATAATTAGTTAGAGGACACGCTAACTACCATGTCCTCTATGTTCAAGGTCAGGTGGGACAACGAGGCCCCTCAAATCACTATGGAAAGGTTGGATGAACCGGCATATTGCTACGAGATCGACACTGAAGGAGTAGCGGACAAACCTTGGTTCTATGAAGTAAAGAGATATCTCGAGGCTCAAGAGTATCCCGAGGGGGCATCTGTCAATGATAAGAAGTTTCTGAGAAGGTTCGCCGTGAAATTCTTCCTCAGTAATGGAATCCTCTACAAGCGCAACCATGACTCTACTTTACTTTGGTGCATAGGCAAGAGCGAAGCAGAGAGGATTATGACAGATCTACACGAAGGAGTATTCGGAACCCATTTAAGTGGACATACCATGGCTAAAAAGATCCTACGGGCAGGATACTATTGGTCCACTATGGAAGCAGACTGCTATCAGCGTTCCCGAACTTGTCACAAATTCCAGATCTATGCTGATAAGGTGCATGTACCTATGGCATCGATCCATCCTGGTGGCCATTGATTATTTCACGAAGTGGGTTGAAGCTTCTTCTTTTGCTACTGTTACCAAGAACGTTGTGGCGTGGTTTATCAAGCATAACCTGATATGTCGGTACGGTGTTCCAGAGAGAATAATCACTTACAATGGTATGAATCTCAACAACACGATGATCACCGAACTCTGTAAACAGGTCAAGATCCAGCATCATAATTCTTCGCCTTACCGGCCAAAGATGAATGGCACTGTGGAGCCTGCTAACAAAAACATTAAGAAAATCATACAAAAGATGACAGTGACATACAAAGCCTGGCATGAGATGTTACCATTTTCTCTTCATGGGTACCGCACCTCCGCACGAACATCGACAGGGGAAACACCCTATTCTCTGGTATATGGCATGAAAGTTGTCCTGCATATCAAGGTCCAAATACCTTCTCTGAGAATCATGAAGGATGCAGGTCTGAGTGAAGATGATTGGATCTAGGATCGACTTGATCAATTGAATCTCATTGATGAAAAGAGACTTACTGCTGTCTGTCATGGTCAAATGTATCAAAAACAGATGATTAAGGCTTTCAACAAAAAGGTCAGACACCAAGCATATCAAGTTGGGGATCTAGTGATCAAGCGCATCATACTGCCGCAAGGTGATCCCAGGGGAAAATGGACTCCCACATACGAAGGACCATTTATGATCAAAAGCATTTTTTATGGTGGAGCCATGATTCTGACCACCATGGACGGTGACGACCTTCCTCACCTTGTCAATGCAGACATAGTGAAAAGATACTACGTATAAATAATACCCTCTAGGTTGACTGGCCTAGGAAAAAATAAGGGCTTCCCGGCGAACCAAAAGGGTTCGGGCAAAATTAGGGATGAAAACAAAAAAAAACTGTACACCTGGCAAGTCGAAAATCTGAAAAGGCGGCTTGGGCAAAAAAGGGTATCCTGGTAGACTGAAAACTCGAAAGGGTGGTCCAGGAAAAAGTTAGGGATTTAAAGCATATCACTATGTCCCATTGGATCACCTTGCGACTAGACTTCAACATCATCTATCAAGCTCAAAACGACACCAATCAATCCAGTCAGCTTCGAACAAGCAGCAAAGTGATGAGACGCTCGAAGATATAACGACAATAGCATAATTGAAACTCAATGGGATTATTAAAAATAGTTGTTTTCTTCTCTTTGTACACAATATTGTATAGCTTTAATTTCCACGTAGGCGTTCTATTAATAGAGCTTCATCCTCCTTGTACAAAAACGCATGTTATAGGTCAACTTTGAAATTAATATAAGTCACTTCTACAAAACCATTTGTTTTTCTTTTTCTGTTTTGTTTTGCAAAAATGTCCAATGATTTATTCTTGACATATGCATTTGAATATGATTGCTATTTGCAAAAATTTGCATAAGAAACGGAAAGAGAGTTGCTTATAACTTAAGAAACAGGGGCAAAAACTAAAAAACCATGTCAATCCTGACGGTTACTCCTTCCGGTAGGTACATGGGAGGGGATAGCTTTGTAACTAAGTCACCATTACATGTGCCCCCGCGACATCTACACTTCCCACAGAGTAGAGTCAACCAAGGCGTTGACATCAACTTCCCCAAACAGGAGCTACTTTCTCAAGCAAAGTTCCTTCAGAGAGTCGACGTCTGTATTCCCCAACCGAATTTTATAATCGCAAGCAGTTCATAAAGTTTTCTCCCGGACAGATTTTATTTCTCTGAATGCAGAAGCTTAATCCCCAATAGAGTTTATTCATCCAGCTACATAAATTCATCCCCCGACGGAGTTTATTTCCCCGAATCGGCAAAATATTCCAGTAAAGCATCTCCTCTCACAAGAAGAGTTATTCCCCCGCAGAGTTATTCTCAAGCAGAGTCTCTCCCCGAAAGAATATTCACAAACAGAAAGGAGTAAATCCACAACATAGTCATCTCCATTCACCATCCCCAGCGCAAATGAAGAATTCAGCTGCCCCAATACTCTTACGCAGCAGTCTGGGATTTATTTTCCCCGACTAAGGAATACCGCAATAACATCCCATATCCATACATCATGGCATGTGCATACATATTACATACAATACAATCTCATTTATTTTGAGAACATCATCACAATGCATTTCATACATCATGACATTGCATACGACTAATTCTTCACCTTTCAGGAAAAGACCAAATCAGCAAGCTACGTCTAACCAAGGGGTATTCCAGGATTTGACTCAGAAAGATAATCCTAAGATCTCTCTGCTTACTATGCCGGTGGAAGAGGTTCCAAGACTTTCGTCTGGTTCAGTTGAATTGCTACTAAGATTCTCCTGATTACTATCCCAGTCAAAGTTAACTCAAGACCTCTCTGCTTATTATGCTGGTGGAAGAGGTTCCAAGAATTTCGTCTGGTTCGGTTGAATTGCTACTAAGATTCTCCTGATTATTATGCCAGTCAAAGTTAACCCAATATCTCTCTGCTTACTATGCCGTTGGAAGAAGTTCCAAGACTTTAGTCTGGGTAAGTTGCATCTCTACTAAGATTCTCCTGATTACTATGCCAGACAAAGTTAACCCAAGATCTCTCTTCTCACTATGCCGATAAAAGAGACTCCAAGACTTTCGTTTGGGTTAATCGAATCGCTACTAAGATTATCCTGATTACTATGCCAGTCAAAGTTAACCTAAGATCTCTCTGCTTACTATGTCGGTGGAAGAGGTTCCAAGACTTTCGTCTGGGTCAGTTGAATCGCTACTAAGATTCTCCTGATTACTATGCCAATCAAAGTTAACCCAAAACCTCTCTACTCACTACGCCGATATAAGAGACTCTAAGACTTTTGTCTGGGTCAGTCGAATCGTTACTAAGATTCTCCTGATTACTATGCTAGTCAAAGTTAACCTAAGTTTTTCCCTGGGTCAGACAAGTCGACACTAAGATCTCTCTGATTACTATGCTAGTGGAAGATGTACCAAGACTTTTATCTGGGTCAGTTGAATCGCTACTAATATCCTCCTGATTACTATGCTAGTCAAAGTTAATTCAAGGCCTTTCCCGGGTTTATTCAAATCGAAGCTAAGATTTCTACCCCAATTGAAGACAACTTGAGACCTTTATCTGGTTCTGTAAAATCGATACTAAGATTTCTATTCTAGTTAAAGAAGCTATGAAGCCCGAAAACTGACCGGATAATAGTCAATCAACAATTCAAGACACTGTGAATCCTGGATCCTGACCGGATAACAGTTTAATCTCATTTCCCCAGTAAGTCATTGTGAAGCCTGGAATACGACCAGATAGCAGTCAACCTTATCATCCTTAACAAGTCACTGGGAAGTCTGGATCCTGACCAGATAGCAATTTTCTTCCGTCTCTTCAATCAAGAAATGACTCCCCAATAGAGTAATGGACAAACTGAAGCTCCTAGACTCTATTCCCCAAGACATAGACCAACATTCCTCGGTGAAGGCCACCCTACCAACAGGAACAGGAATTCCCACGAAGGAATATCTCACGAAATCATCATTGTTTTGGATGGCATCTTTAAGCCCATCTCCGACGACTCTCTGTCACCTTCTCTAGATGGCATCTTTAAGCCCATTCTCGGTGTCATCAACCGTCAGTTTTACCTCATGCGAGTGCAAATTTCTGGGCACTTTAGTGTTCAATCATCTTCCACCCTCAGATCATGAAAGGCAGACAAGCAATTCTAAATCCTCAGGTTTAAGAAGATTGAACAAGGGCAGCTATTGTACCTGTTGTACCCCAAAATTTTCCCTCCCATATTTCTCAAAACATTTCAAGAATGATCTCCAAATTGCTCAAAGTAGCCCAAGAGTTGGTCAGACTAGCTCTCTCCTAAGGCAGTCTACCCCAAACTAGGGTTTCATATTACATCAAGATCCTTGAGTCCAAGTGACCCCAAGTGTTCACCAATGTCCTAATATGTTCTCAAGATCATCCATGTCAAGTTTCAAGCCTTGCAGAGAAAGTTTGCTCAGTCAATTGCTCAAAGGTCCAAAAATCGATTGTGTTAGGGCAAAAGTCAACTGTGGCCCACATACAGTCAAACTTCAATATTTTTGGTCAACATCCTCATTTTTAAGTATATTTCATCATTTTATCAAGGGTTTATCATGATTCATCAAGGATTTCTCATAATTCATCAAGATTCAAAAGTTGCTAAATTAGGGTTTTGTAGGAAAAGTCAACTCAACTTTGACCAAGCATAACTTTCTCATACTTTATGAGAAATGACTCATCCAAATCTCATTTTTAAGAGGATGCAATTCCCTACAATACATATTCAGCTCCCAAGATCAAAATATGCACTCACAAGAAGTTATGAATTTGGACATTATAGGTCATTTTGAAAAGTCAACAAAAACACCCTTTTTGTCAAAGCTTCATACATGAGCATGGAATACCAAAATGCGATAAGACCAAAAGGGTTGATTAGAGGAAATCTCAAGCTTTCTAAAAAATCAAAGAACACCTCCAAAGAGTCAAAATTGAGGAAGTTATGTATTGTTGAAGTTGACCTTTTTTGCAAAATTGCCAAAAGTCAACTATCCCCAAAACTTCAAAATTTTCCAAATAGGCCCAATCTTTTTCACTTGTTTTGAGTTGGCATTATAGCCCACGTGCTCTAGCCTTTTCCACTTGTCCATATCATATTTTTATTAATTATTTTTATTTTTATTTGAATTAATTTGATTTAAATCAAATAAAAATCCAAAACATTAATAACCAAGGATCTTTTGATTGTTTCAGGCTCTAATTACAGCTAGCAAGGCATTCAAATTCGCATCAAGCCACATGTGTACAAAAAGATTGGAAATAAGCCATGTTTGGAAAGTTGTTCAAAGCAAATCAAATCAATATCAAAGTCATTGAAAAAAGAAGATTTGGACTGAATAAACAACCCTAATGCATTGTATGATACATAAGGAGGCGAGGCAGATCAAAATAAGGGTTGGAGATCAGGCATAGAGCAAGAAGAGAATTGGCAAAAACAAGCAAAAAGTGTGAGATCGAAACAGAGGTTAGAGGCATCCTCAAGGCCTGTTACTTGTCTCAATCTCTTCCTGGCATTCTCTAGAAGCTAAAGCAACCCAGAACCGGTCCATTCCAATCCTTAATCGCGTTGTAAGTCATTCATAACCTCGCTCTGTTCTTGAAGTCGTATCTTGGAATTTACGCATTGTTAACCTGAATCAATTGCATATTCTTAACCTATGAATCATTTGAAAGCTTTTGACATTACCCAATTGCATTTTAATGGTTTGTTACGAAATCCACCATTGTTAGGGTTTCGTATTTGGTTTTAGGGATTTTTGTTTCAGGAATAATTAGCCTTCATAATGGGCATGGTAGCAATCAGGAGGACGAGACGACCTCAACCATGGTCTTATATATCATTTCCATGGCCTATAGGAGACTTTGGATGAACCCCTGTTTGTAGCGACGGACATTTGTCCGTAGGTATAAGTGGCTCAACTTTTAGCCACGGTTCAAGAACAGGGACAATGAGTTGTCACTCCACCATAGGCCTGTTTAAACGAGCGCACATTTTTTATTTGTTTTCCAATTTTCTTTTGTTTTATATATCATTATTAGTTTGTATTATATTAACAGATGAAAACAAGTGGCGTAGTGGTTACAAGTGGGATGTTCAAGGCGTTAGAGGCTGGAGGTCAGGGGTTCGATCCCTGCCTCCAGCATTTGTTATTTTTCCTAACTATTTCAAGTGATTCAGTGCACGCCTAAGCTGGAGATCCATCATGCACCTTCCTCATCAACACGCCAGATGGCAAGATGGTCAGATCTGGTGGCCATCATTGAAAGTGCACCAAAGGACCAGTCAAACGCAATGCACATGATTAAGAAAGTCAAATTGAATCACCTCAAATGGGCCAGAAAACTGCTATTCACACACCCTAAATCAGGCCCACTTCTCATCTCTTTTTATTTTTATTATTCTATTTTAATTATTTTTATTTATCCACTAACCAATAAAATAATTTCTTTTTTATCAAAAAATCACCAAAAAAATATTTTATGCCCAATTAAATTTTAGAATTTTATTTTTCATTAATAAATATTAATTAAATTAATTAGGTTATTAATTTTAGATAACTTTCATTTATTTTGTAAATATTTAAAATTAATTAGAATCAATAGGTTTTAACCTTAATTTAATTATTTAATTTCTTTCCTAAATTAAAAAAACTCCAAAAATATGTCACTTAATCATTTTTCATTAATTAATTTAATACTTAATTTAGCATTTAACTTTAGGATTTAATTTTTAAAAAATAAAAACAACAAAAATATTTTCTTTTAATTTGGAGGGTCAAAACCCTAGTTTCGCATTCGATCCAATTTTCTCACGCGCATTATTTTTTATTCAATTATTGTATCTGCTCCCGGTTTGTAATAATTAATTAGAACATTTATTTATTTTTTTGCTTTTAAATTTCAAAGGGTTTGTCTTTGGCGATGTAAATACCCGACGCCTTGTAATATTTAGTTTAAATTCCGCACCTTTTTGCAAATATTCAACTGTTATATGTTTGATAATAGGGGTTGCATGACAAGAATGAATGTATAATTTTAAAACGGTTAGATCACCCTAAATATGTGCAAAAATAAAAATAACTGAAATCAACACACTCGCACATGTGCACTCCTAGGGTACACCCCACTTGGTTGACTTCGTAAACGATCATTGAGTATAGGTTGTTTTAGAGGTCGCCCTCTTGTCTAGAATATCATAGTTTCCCCAAAATGGTTGCCTCGGATATTGTTGCCTCGAATAAATGATCTAAGACATTAGGGCTACCACTAAGACGTCCTAACATTGCTTTAGTGACCGTATGTCCCTCTTTCGAATTGACCCTCAAACTCCAACGACGATGCTACCTACTCACTAATAGTGGGATAGCATTGTCTAAAGGAAACAAGCATAAAACAATTCCTTTTTCGAGTAGGTAGATTAGTTCTTAATTACTTGCTCAATCAAAACAAAACTTTTTCACACTTACACTCTTTTACAAACAAGTTTTCAAAAACACTTCATTACACTCTTGAAGACAGACGCAAGAGTTATTCGAAGTTAAAACAAAAACTTTTCAAAACCCACAAACACAAAGAAAACAATTTTGAAAATGATGAGCAAGTACCTAAGAGCCCGTAGATATCAACAGATATAAAGGGTGCTAATACCTTCCCTTTCTATAATCTACCCCCCGTACTCAGAAATATCTCAAAAAAGGAATTTTTCTGTGCTTTTTCCTTTCCTGTGGCGACTCTTGCTTACCGCGACATTTTGCAAACATAAACGCAAAACGTAAACCAACATTCCAAAAACAGTCAGTTCTTCCACCGTATCACAGAACTGGCGACTCTGCTTGGAGATTAATAAGTGGGGTGTACCTTAGGATTAGTTCGTATTATTTTCAATTGTTTGATCTGTTTGCTTTATATTTGTAGGCTTGAATCGAAGTTACTATAGATCCTAACCCGGATTTAGGGATAACTTTTAGGTAAGTAGCAATAGACTGAGGGAACTGTACAGCATAGACCGATACGGTTGAAGCAGTAGCTACGTTGGTGTGGCACTTTAGTTTGTAGCGATATCCCTTGTGGTGGAACAAGGAGAATATGGGGCTGCTAAGGGGTCATTAAACACTAATTGACCTTAGAACCTATAATTGACCAACTTGGCCATAGAAAAGTAGCAGTATGCTACACTCATTAAGACCAAACTCTCGCGATGATTCTGGACGCAAGAAAAGGTTGCTAAACTAGAATTATGACCGATCGAGGGTGGTCAGTGATATTGAGATCCTCTAGAACCCGGTTACTATTACTAGGACAGGTTGAACCAACTAAACTGAAAGAGGGTAGTACCTAAACTCCATGCCAGCCTAAAATCTAAGGGCTATCTGTGTGACTTGTTTGCCCTTACCATGTTTTCTATCTGTGAATACCTGTGGTGTGTTTCTATCATGACATCATGCATCATGACATTGCATGCATATTGCATTGGACTAACCATTTCAAATACCAATGGGATTCATCTTCGTTCTATTTTGCAGATCATGGCATCTATGCATAAAAACACTATTCAGATCAGCTTTGTACAGAATCCCACTCAGCTTAGAGATTTGGGTTCCAAGGTTCCTGACACTTCCTCCTTTGTAAGAAGACATGGTCACCTCCTCAGTTTGGTCACTTCCAGATTAGATGAGAAGATGATGAGTGTTTTGTGCCAGTTCTTTGATCTATTATACCACTGCTTCACTTTCCCGGACTATCAGTTGGTCCCTACTTTGGAGGAGTTCTCTAATCTACTTGGTATTTTTATTCTAGAGCAAACACCATTTACAGGTTGGGAGATAGCTCTTAGGCCAGAGGATGTTGCTAAAGCCCTACATCTGACAAAGGCTAAGGTAATGTCTAACTGGGAGACTCGGAGTGGGACAAAAGACTTCTTGGCTAAGTTCTTGGTTGATCAGGCTAATCAGTTATGGAACAGTTTAGACTTTCAAGCATTCGAAGACATCCTAGCTCTTCTCATCTATGGTTTGGTTTTGTTCCCTAATTTAGATACTTTTATCGACGTGAACGCGGTGAAGATCTTCATCTCTCGTAATCCTGTGCCCACCCTCTTAGGTGACATTTTGCATGCTCTTTATGCCCGTACTGCTCGAAAACGGGGAACCCTTATGTGTTGTGCACCATTGCTAGCGAGGTGGTTTATTTCTCACCTCCCCAAATCTGTTTTGAAGAACAAGGAAGGTATGGGATGGGCCTACAGAATCATGTCCCTTGCTCACACGGACATTATTTGGACTACTAAAGACATGGAAGAAGTGGCTGTCATTGATCGCTGTGGGGAATACCCCAATGTTCCACTACTTGGAATTAGAGGAGGAATCACCTATAATCCTTGTTTGGCCTTACGACAGTTTGGGCGAGCTAGGAGGGACGGACCTCATGAGTTGCTGATTCCAAGCACTGTCTTTGACTTCTAAGGGGATAGTGAGGAGCATCTCCGCAGGGTCATACGAGCTTGGAACAGGGTGCACAGGTCTGATCCACATGAGCTATGGATGAAGACCTTTCTTCCGATGGAACCGTATCTCCGATGGGTTCGAACCCGTGCTCAAAAGATGGGAATGTCGTACGAAGCTGTCCTATTGGTAATTATTGAGAGTACTGATGAAGAAGGGGTTCCTCATACTGTCCTCCACTCGTACATTCCTACTGACATTGGGGCATTAAAGAGGTCTTGGATCCAGCTAAAAGAAGAGCGGGATACTTACAGAGAAAAGTATCATGAGCAGGAGAGGAAGATCCTAAAGCTTACAAGGTAGCTGGAGAATGAGAAGGTCCTCAATGACTATGTCAGCACCAACGAAAAACGACCATGAGAGCACTTATGTCTTTTTTTATTTCTAGTGTTGATTTACTTTTCTGTTTTTCCTTTTGTAACGCCTTAAAGGCATTTGTCAGACGATGTTTCAAGTTTTTAATCTAATAAAAGTGTGTTTTATTTTGGTTTACGAATTTGAATCTCCCTGAAGTCTTTGAAATCATATCATACGCATTCCATGCCCATGCACCTCATTACAAGTACCCTTACAGGTTTCTCATCTTCTTCGCTGTTTATTTCAGAACATCATGTCTTCTAAAACATCAACTGATCAAGCTATCAAGGCCCTACAAGCTCAAAACGCTCAGTTCCAGGAAATGTTCATGAACTTGGCCAAGGGTCAGCAAGATCTGAAGACTCTTATCTTGAAGGATAAGAGGAAGAAGAAGAAGAAGACGGTCCTACTGAATATGGGTCACAGGTTTGGGAACAGGTTGAGATAAGATGTTGATTTATCTCACTCATCTGGAGGGGGAGAAAATCAAGAAGAAAGGAGGGCACCTAGCCCTGTGTTTTCTGACAATGAGACTGACTTTGATGAAGACCAGTATCCTCCGGTTGAGGATAGGTATAAGCAACTCGAAGACCAATTGAGCGCAATGGAAGTTCAGAAGGTACCTGGGCTGGACTTTGGAGATTTGGGTTTGGCATCTGGGGTGGTGATCCCGCACAAGTTTAAAGCGCATGTCTTTGCTAAATACGACGGGGTCTCCTGCCCAAAGCTGCACCTCAGCTCGTATGTTAGAAAGATTCAACCATACACTGCCGATAAGAACCTCTGGATTCACTTCTTTCAAGATAGTCTTTCAGGGACTCAACTTGAATGGTTCTACCAACTAGAAGGAGCTAACGTCCGTAATTGGGAGGACCTTGCTGTTACTTTTTACAAGCAGTACCAATATAATGCCGACCTTGCCCCCACGCGTACCCCACTTTAGGGTATGTCTATGGGTGCGAGTGAAGGTTTTAAGGACTACGCTCAGAAGTGGAGGGACCTTGCTGGAAGAGTCCAACCCCCTCTGGCTGACAGGGAGTTCATCGTTTGGTTTTATCGAGCTGATTATGACTATGGAGAGAGTTGAAGTCGATATTAAGAGCGGCAAGTTACAGAAAGGTGCTTCGTCAAGTACCGAGAAGAAGCCTGTTAAGAAGGAGTCTAGTGCATTTTATAATTCTAAGATCCAAAACCGTCCTGAGCGCCGCCAAGCAGTTAATGCGGTGGTTATATCAAGACCTGTTGTTTCCCCACAACGCAACAATCAGCCAAGAGCAGAGAGGCCTCATAGATAGTTTACTCGGCTCAGCATGACTTTATCTCAAATTCTTTTGCAGTTGTTAAAGACCAACTTGGTGACTCTGAGGGAAGCCCCGAAGAATCGCAATACTACATCACCGCTGTACAATCCGAACGCCCACTGTGCTTTTCATTCCGATAGCCCGGGGCATGATACGAATAACTGCTGGGTCTTGAAGAATAAGGTACAGGATCTGATTGAAGCTAAGGAGATCGAGTTTGAAGTGCCGGAAAAGCCAAATGTCATAATGGCTCCTAGGCCAAAACATGATGCGGGAGTGAATGCTATTGGGGATGATGAAGAAAAGTTTGACATCGACAGCTGGATTTACTCGACTACTGACGTTGGATTGAGAAATTGGACAGCAAAGGATTCTATGCCCGTTTCTTTTATTACACAATAATCAGATTTTTGTTTTGAGTTTGTAACGGACAATTTTTAAAACTTTACGACCCGGTGCCTCGCCCGAGACACCGTGGCTTTGTTTGTGAGAGCTTTATATGTATCATTTCCATATATCATTAATGAAAGCATTGGACATTTTTTTGCATTACAAACTTTGCGCTCCTTGTTTTTCTTTTCTATCTTGTAAAACATCTATTTTACACACACTCACATATATAGGTATACATCCACTCTGGATCCCATTGATAACGACTCTACTACTGTCGGTTATGACTTCGAAAGTCCGATCAACCAAGCCGAGGACGAAGGTGAGAGTGATTGCGAAGTGCCTGGTGAACTTGCTAGATTGCTACTTCAGGAAGAGAGGGCCATTCAGCCGCATGAAGAGCCAGTGGAAGCAGTAAATCTGGGTACAGAAGAAGACAAGAAAGAGGTCAAAATCAGTGCAAATCTGGAGCCTAGTGTTAAGCAACGGTTGATTCAGATGCTGCGTGACTATGTGGAGATCTTTGCCTGGTCTTATAAATATATTCCTGGGTTGGATACTGATATCGTGGTTCACCGCTTGCCTACTAAGGAAGACTGTCCTACGGTGAAATAGAAAGTTTGTCGAATGCACCCAGAGATGTCTGAGAAAATCAAGGCTGAAGTTATGAAACAGTTTGACACCGGTTTTCTAGAAGTTACTTCTTACCCGCAGTGGCTTGCCAACGTGGTTCCAGTGCCGAAGAAGGATGGTAAGGTTCGGATGTGTGTTGATTATAGACATCTGAACAGGGCAAGCCCCAAGGACGATTTCCCTCTGCCTCATATCGACGTCCTGGTGGACAACACCGCACAACATAAGGTCTTCTCCTTTATGGACGGTTTCTCTGGTTATAATAAGATTAAGATGGCTCTCGAAGACATGGAGAAGACAACCTTTGTTACTCAATGGGGTACCTTTTGCTACAAAGTCATTCCTTTTGGATTGAAGAATGCTGGGGAAACGTATCAGCGCGCTATGGTCGCTTTCTTCCATGACATGATCCATCATGAGATTGAGGTATACGTCGATGACATGATTGCGAGGTCTAGACAGGAAGAACATCTTGACCACCTGCAGAAGCTATTCGACAGGTTGAAGTTGTACAAACTAAGGTTAAACCCGAACAAGTGCACCTTCGAGGTGAGGTCTGGTAAGTTGTTGGGTTTCGTCGTAAGTGATAAAGTTATTCAAGTGGATCCTGCAAAGGTGAAGGCTATACAGGAAATGCCAGCTCCCCGAATAGAAAAAGAAGTCAAAGGCTTTTTGGGACGTCTGAACTATATTGCCCGGTTCATCTCACACCTGACTGCTACTTGTGAGCCAATCTTTAAGCTACTGAAGAAAGATCAAGTGGTAAGATGGAACAATGAATGTCAAGTCGCTTTCGAAAGGATCAAAGAGTATCTCCAAGATCCACCTATTTTGATGCCTCCAGTTGAAGGGATACCTCTGATCCTATACTTGACAGTACTCGATAATTCGATGGGGTATGTGTTGGGGCAGCATGACGAGTCTGGCCGAAAAGAGCATGCTATTTACTACCTTAGCAAAAAGTTTACCGACTGCGAGACTCGATACTCGTTGCTTGAGAAAACTTGTTGCGCTTTGGCATGGGCTGCTCGCCGGCTGAGACAGTATATGCTGACTCACACTACTCTATTGATATCAAAGATGGATCCAATCAAGTATATCTTTGAAAATCCTGCCTTGTCCGGAAGAATAGCAAGATGGCAGATGATCTTGACTGAGTATGACATCCAATACACGACCCAAAAAGCAATCAAGGGAAGTGTGTTGGCGGATCATCTGGCACATCAGGCAGTGGATGATTACCAGTCTATGAACTTTGAATTCCCGGATGAGAATATCATGTTAGTAACTGATTGTGAGACACCTGGACCGGATGAAGGACCTGAGGAGGGATTCCGATGGTCTATGTACTTTGATGGAGCTTCAAACACTTTGGGTAATGGCATTGGCACCGTGATCATATCTCCTGAAGGCTCTCATACTCCGTTCACCGCCCGACTATGTTTCAACTGCACCAACAATATGGCGGAGTATGAAGCGTGCATCATGGTTCTTCGAGCAGCTATTGACCTAAGGATTAAGTTCTTAAGTGTCTTCAGAGATTCCGCTCTCGTGATCAGTCAGATCAAAGGCGAGTGGGATACGAAACACCCAAATCTTATTCCTTACAAGGAGTATGTGTTGACGTTGCTTCCACACTTCGAGGAGATAACCTTTGAACACTTCCCCAGAGAGGAGAATCAGTTGGCGGACGCGCTAGCTACTATGTCTTCTATGTCCAAAGTCAGGTGGGACAATGAGGCTCCCCATATTACCATTGAGAGGTTGGACGAACCTGCACATTGCTGTGATATTGAGCCTGAAGAGGCAACGGATAAACCCTGGTTTCATGAGGTGAAGAGGTATCTTGAAGCTCAGGAATACCCCGAGGGTGCATCTGTTAACGATAAGAAGTTTCTGAGGAGGTTCGCGGCGAAGTTCTTCATCAGCAATGGCATTCTTTACAAGCGTAATCATGATTCAACCTTACTGCGATGTGTGGATAAGGACGAGGCATAAAGGATTATGGTAGAGTTACATGAAGGTACTTTCGGGACTCATTCCAGTGGATACACCATGGCAAAGAAAATCCTACGGGCAGGATATTATTGGTCCACCATGGAAGCCGACTGTTATCAGCATTCTCGGACCTGTCATAAGTGTCAAGTCTATGCTGATAAGGTGCAAATACCTCCAGTTCCTCTGAATGTCTTGACAGCTCCGTGGCCTTTTGCAATGTGGGGCATCAACATGATTGGTGAGATCAGACCTACGACATTTAACGGGCACCATTTCATCTTGGTAGCTATTGATTACTTTTACGAAGTGGGTTGAAGCAACTTCCTTTGCTACTGTAACCAAGAACGTCGTGGCACGATTTATTAGGCACAATCTGATCTGTCGATATGGTGTACCAGAGAGGATAATTATGGACAATGGTACAAATCTCAACAATAAGATGATCACCGAGCTCTACAAGCAGTTCAAGATACATCATCACAATTCTTCTCCTTACCGGCCGAAGATGAATGGGGCTGTAGAAGCGGCTAATAAGAACATTAAGAAGATTGTGCAGAAGATGACAGTGACATACAAAGATTGGCACGAGATGTTACCATTTGATCTTCATGGGTACCGTACCTCAGCGCGAACGTTAACAGGGGAAACACCCTATTCATTGGTATATGGCATGGAGGCCGTCTTGCCCATTGAAGTTCAGATACCCTCTCTTCGGATTATGAAGGATGCAGGTTTAAGCGAAGATGACTGGATTCAGACCCGGCTTGATCAGCTAAACTTAATCAATGAAAAGAGACTTACTGCTATTTGTCATGGTCAAACGTACCAAAAGCGAATGATCAAGGCATTTAACAAGAAAGTTAGACGATAAGAGTATCAAGTTGGGGATCTGGTGATCAAGTGCATCATTCTACCTCAAGGTGATCCCAGGGGAAAATGGACCCCTACTTATGAAGGGCCATTTGTGGTTAAGAAAATTTTCTCAGGAGGAGTTATGATTCTAACCACCATGGATGGTGACGACCTTCCTCACCCCGTCAATGCAAACATAGTGAAAAGATACTACGCATAATCAAAGACCCACTAGGTTGACTGGCCTAGACAAAAATAAGGGCTTACCGGCGAACCAAAAGGGTTCGGGCAAAAATAAGGGATGAAAATGAAAAAAATCTGTACACCCGGCAAGTCAAAAACCTGAAAGGGTGGCTTGGGCAAAAAAGGGTATCCCGGTGGACTGAAAACCCGAAAGGGCGGTCCAAGCAAAAATTAGGGATTAAAGCGTAACACTATGTCTCGTTGGATCACCTTGCAACTAGACTTCGGTATCGACCATCAAGCTCGGACGGCACCAAACAATCTGATCTACCTTCAACCAAGTAGCAAAGTGATGAGACGCTCGAGGACATAAAGGCAATAGCAGAGTTGGAACCTAGTGGGATTATTCACATATTTGTTTTTCTTTGTTTTTCACAAATTGTATAAATTCTATTGTTTGGCGGCATTCTCTTACTAGGATGTCAGCCTCTTGTACAAAAACGCCTATTTACAGGCTAAATTCAAAATCAATACAAGTCATTCTTACAAAGAAATTTCAAACTGTTTTCCTTTTTCTGTTTTTTTTTTGAAAAGAACGTCCAATGTTCAGCTTTTGATATATGCATTTGACGTTGATTGTTGCTCATAAATATTTACATGCGAAACAAAAGACGATTACTTGTAATATCAGAAACAGGGGCAAACGAGAAATGTCCAAACCGTAAAGTTTCTCTGTCCATCAGGTATAGGGATAGATCTAGCTGGAGGAAACGATTGAAAGTACATTCATTCCCCGCAGAGTAGAATAAAGTTAGTGGTATTAGCTCTCCCCGGCTGAGACCCGCACCTGTGAATGAATCAATAATATTCTCCCCAAGCAGAGTTTATCCGCCATCAACACTGAAAAGTCTTATCATCTCCAGCGGAGTAAAAAACATCCCCAGTGGAGTTTGAAGAATTGTCCCCAATAGAGTCTAAAAGATCATCCCCGTGAAGTCGCAACTTGGAAAGTCATCCCCAGCGGAGTTCTTTCCTTTCACAAAACAGGAATTCAATCCCCAACAAGGTTCGTTATCACCAGCAACGGTAATTTATCCCCAGCTGAATTTATCAAAGGAATCCTCTGGCAGAGCATATCTTCCCCACAGAGTCATTCTCTCGTCAGTTTATTCCCCAGAGAAGTTATCCTCTCCTGCAGGTTTATTCTCACCATTATCGTCATTCACCATCTCCAGCGGAAACGAAGAATTCAATTCTTTTCTCCAACAAGAATTTGGGATTTATTTTCCCAGCTAAAAACACCACATCTTCATACATCATGACATGCATACGCATCATACAACACAGTCTCATTTATTTTGAGAACATCATTGCTTGATACATATCATGCATTACATATAACTAATCTTTACCTTTCAGGAAGGATACGATTAAATTCTCACAAAGTTCAAGCTATGAAGCTTCTACCTCAGTTGAATTGCGGACGAGTTCCTAAATCTCAGCAGAGACGTTTTCTCACTTGAATTACGGACGAGCTCCTAAATCTCAGCAAAGCAGTCGAATTACGGGCAAGCTCCTAAATCTCGACGAAGATATTTTCTCAATTGAATTACGGACAAGTTCCTAAATCTCAGCAAAGCAGTTGAATTACGGACGAGCTCCTAAATCTCAGCAAAGCAGTTGAATTACGGACGAGCTCCTAAATCTCAGCGAAGTTATTTTCTCAGTTGAATTACGGACGAGTTCCTAAATCTTAGCAGAGTTGTTTCCTTAGTTGAATTACGGACGTGCTCCTAAATCTCAGCAAAGTTGTTGAATTACGGACAAGTTCCTAAATCTCGACAGATATTTCCTCAGTTAAATTACGGACAAGTTCCTAAATCTCAGCAAAGAAGTCGAATTACGGGCAAGCTCCTAAATCTCGACGAAGATATTTTCTCAGTTGAATTACGGACAAGTTCCTAAATCTCAGCAAAGCAGTTGAATTATGGACAAGTTCCTAAATCTCAGCAAAGCAGTCGAATTACGGGCAAGCTCTTAAATCTCGACGAAGATATTTTCTCAGTTGAATTACGGACGAGTTCCTAAATCTAAGCAGAGATGTTTACCTCAGTTGAATTATGGACGAGTTCCTAAATCTCAGCAGAGATGTTTACCTCAGTTGAATTACAGACGAGTTCCTAAATCTCAGCAGAGATGTTTACCTCTGTTGAATTATGGACGAGCTCCTAAATCTCAACAAAGATGGTTTCTTAGTTGAATTATGGACGAGTTCCTAAATCTCAACAAAGTTGATTCCCCAGTTGAGTACGGACGATTGAAGTTCCTAAATATCAACCAAGACGACTCAACAGCAGAATGATGGACGACCAAAGCTCCTAAAATTCTACTTCTCTCAACAAAGATCAGACTTCTCCAGCGGAATCTTCCTCAACAACAGATATACAAGTTCTCTCTAAGGAATCTCTTATGCGATCGACACTCTTCCAAATGGCATCTATAAGCCCATTCCCGGCATCACAAGACAATTACCACTTCATGCGAGTGCAAATTTCTGGGCACTCTAGTGTTCAATCCTCTTCCACCTTCGGATTACGAAAGGCACGAAAGCCAATTTGCATCCTCAGGTTTAAGAAGATTGAACAGGGGCAGCTGTTGTACCCCAAAATTTTCCCTCCCATATTTCTCAAAACATTTCAAGAATGATCTCCAAATTGCTCAAAGTAGCCCAAGAGTTGGTCAAACAAGCTCTCTCCTAAGGCAGTCTACCCCAAACTAGGGTTTCATGTTACATCAAGATCCTTGATTACAAGTGACCCCAAGTGTTCACCAATGTCCTAATATGTTCTCAAGATCATCCATGTCAAGTTTCAAGCCTTGCAGAGAAAGTTTGCTCAGTCAATTGCTCAAAGGTCCAAAAATCGATTGTGCTAGGGCAAAAGTCAACTGTGGCCCACATACAGTCAAACTTAAAGATTTTTGGTCAACATCCTCATTTTGAAGTATATTTCATCATTTTATAAAGGGTTGATCATGATTCATCAAGGATTGCTCATAATTCATCAAGATTCAAAAGTTGCTAAATTAGGGTTTTGTAGGAAAAGTCAACTCAACTTTGACCAAGCATAACTTTTTCATACTTTATGAGAAATGACCCATCCAAAGCTCATTTTGAAGAGGATGAAATTCCCTACAATCCATCTTCATCTCCAAAGATCTTCATATGCACTCACAAGAAGTTATGAATTTGGATATTATAGGTCATTTTGAAAAGTCAACAAAAACACGTTTTTGTCAAAGCTTCATACATGAGCATGGAATATCAAAATGAGATGAGACCAAAAGGGTTGATTATAGGACATATCAAGCTTTCTAAAAAATCCAAGAAAACCTCTAAAGAGTCAAAGTTGAGGAAGTAATGCATTGTTGAAGTTGACCTTTTTTGCAAAATTGCCAAAAGTCAACTATCCCCAAAACTTCAAATTTTGCCAAATGGGCCCATTCTTTTTCACTTGTTTTGAGTTGGCATTATAGCCCACGTGCTCTAGCCTTTGCCACTTGTCCATATCATATTTTTATTAATTATTTTGATTTTCATTTGAATTATTTTTATTTAAATCAAAATAAATCAAATAAAAATCCAAAACATTAATAACCAAGGATCTTTTGATTGTTTCAGGCTCTAATTACAGCTAGCAAGGCATTCAAATTCGCATCAAGCCACATGTGTACAAAAAGATTGGAAATAAGCCGTGTTTGGAAAGTTGTCCAAAGCAAATCAAATCAAAATCAAAGTCATTGAAAGAAGAAGATTTAGACTGAATAAACAACCCTAATGCATTGTATGATACATAAGGATGCGAGGCAGATCAAAATAAGGGTTGGAGATCAGGCATAGAGAAAGAAGAGAATTGACAAAAACAAGCAAAAAGTGTGAGATCGAAACAGAGGTTAGAGGCATCCTCAAGGCCTGTTACTTGTCTCAATCTCTTCCTGGCATTCTCTAGAAGCTAAAGCAACCCAGAACCGGTCCATTCCAATCCTTAATCGCGCTGTAATTCATTCATAACCCCGCTCTGTTCTTGAAGTCGTATCTTGGAATTTACGCATTATTAACCTAAATCAATTGCATATTCTTAACCTATGAATCATTTGAAAGCTTTTGACATTACCCAATTGCATTTTAATGGTCTGTAACAAAATCCACCATTGTTAGGGTTTCGTATTTGGTTTTAGGGCTGTTTGTTTCAGGAATAATTAGCCTTCATAATGGGCATGGTTGCAATCAGGAGGACGAGACGACCTCAACCATGGTTTTAGATATCATTTCCATGGCCTGTAGGAGATTTTGGATGAACCCCTGTTTCTAGCGACGGACATTTGTCCGTAGGTATAAGTGGCTCAACTTTTAGCCACGGTTCAAGAACAGGGACAATGAGTTATCACTCCCCCATAGGCCTGTTCAAACGAGCGCGTGTTTTTTTATTTGTTTTCCAATTTTATTTTGTTTTATATATCATTATTAGTTTGTATTATATTAACAGATGAAAACAAGTGGCGTAGTGGTTACAAGTTGGACGTTCAAGGCGTTAGAGGCTGGAGGTCAGGGGTTCAATCCCTGCCTCCAGCATTTATTATTTTTCCTAACTATTTCAGGTGATTCGGTGCACGCCTAAGCTGGAGATCCACCATGCACCTTCCTCATCAACACGCTAGATGGCCAGATGGCCAGATCTAGTGGCCATCATTGAAGGTGCACCAAAGGGCCAGTCAAACGCAATGCACATGATTAAGAAAGTCAAATTGGATCTCCTCAAATGGGCCAGAGAAATGCTATTCACACACCCTAAATCAGTCCCACTTCTCATCTCTTTTTATTTTTATTATTCTATTTTAATTATTTTTATTTATCCACTAACCAATAAAATAATTTCTTTTTTATCAAAAAATCACCAAAAAAATATTTTATGCCCAATTAAATTTCAGAATTTTATTTTTCTTTAATAAATATTAATTAAATTAATTAGGTTATTAATTTTAGATAACTTTCATTTATTTTGTAAATATTTAAAATTAATTAGAATCAATAGGTTTTAACCTTAATTTAATTATTTAATTTCTTTCCTAAATTAACAAAACTCCAAAAATATGTCACTTAATTATTTTTCATTAATTAATTTAATACTTAATTTACCATTTAACTTTAGGATTTAATTTCTTAAAAAAATAAAAATAACAAAAATATTTTATTTTAATTAGGAGGGTCAAAACCCTAGTTTTGCATTCGATCCAATTTTCTCACGCGCGTTATTTTTTATTCAATTATTGTATGTGCTCCCGGTTTGTAATAATTAATTAGGACATTTATTTATTTTTCTGCTTTTAAATTTCAAAGTGTTTGTCTTTGGCGATGTAAATACCCGACGCCTTGTAATATTTAGTTTAAATTCCGCACCTTTTTGCAAATATTCAACTGTTAGATGTTTGATAATAGGGTTTGCATGACAAGAATGAATGTCTAATTTTAAAACGGTTAGATCACCCTAAACATGTGCAAAAATAAAAATAACTGAAATCAAGACACTCGCACATGTGCACTCCTAGGGTACACCCCACTTGATTGCCTTCGTAAACGGTCATTGAGTATAGGTTGTTTTAGAGGTCGCCCTCTTATCTAGAAGATCATAGTTGCCTCAAAATGGTTACCTCGGATATTGTTGCCTCGAATAAATGATCTAAGACATTAGGGATACCACTAAGACGTCCTAACATTGCTTTAGTGACCGTATGTCCCTTATTCGAATTGACCCTCAAACTCCAACGACGATGCTACCTACTCACTAATAGTGGGATAGCATTGTCTAAAGGAAACAAGCATAGAACGATTCCTTTTTCGAGTAGGTAGATTAGTTCTTAATTACTTGCTCAATCAAAATAAAACTTTTCCACACTTACAGTCTTTTACAAACAAGTTTTCAAAAACACTTCATTACACTCTTGAAGACAGACGTAAGAGTTAAATCGAAGTTAAAAAAAAACTTTTCAAAACCCACAAACACAAAGAAAACAATTTTGAAAATGATTAGCAAGTACCTAAGAGCCCGTAGATAACTACGGATAGAAAGGGTGCTAATTCCTTCCCTTTCTATAATCTACCCCCCGTACTCAGAAATATCTCAAAAAAGGAATTTTTCTGTGCTTTTTTCCTTTCCTGTTGGATAAAATAAAAGACAGTGGCGACTCTTGCTTACCGCGACATTTTGCAAACAAACGCAAAATGCAACCCAGCATTCCAAAAACAGTCAGTTCTTCCACTGTATCACAGTACCCCAAAATTTTTGCTCCCATTTTCACACAAGATATACTCCTAGAGGTCCTCAATGGCTCAAGTTGACTAAGGATTGACCAGATAAATCATCCTCTTAAGACAATAAGCCTCAAACTAGGGTTTCACTCCTCATCAAGATGTTTGAGTTCCAAGGGCCCCAAATGGTCTCCATTTCCCTAATATGTCCTTAAGATCATCCATGCCAAGTTTCATGCCTTGCACAACAAGTTTGCCTAGTCAACTGCTCAAATGCCTGAAAATCAACTATACTAGGTCAAAAGTTAACTGTGGCCCAAATACAGTCAAACTTCAAGATTTTTGGTCAACATCTATATTTTGAAGTATTATCCATCATTTGATTAAGGTTTGATCATGATTCCTTAAGAAATGCTCCTAACTCGTGAAAAGTCAAAAATGGCAATTTAGGGTTTCTATAGGAAAAGTCAACCAAACATTAACCAGGCATAACTTTCTCATACTTTATCAGAAATTTTACAACCAAGGCTCATTTGGAAGAGAATCCAATTCCCTACAACTCCTCTTCAGCCCTCAAAGTCAAGAAATTCCTCAATCAAAAGATACAAGTTCATACATTATAGGTCATTTCAAAAAGTCAACAAAAACACCTTTTGGGTCAAAGCTCCTTACATGAACATGGAAGATCCAATTGAGATGAAACCAAAAAGGGTTATTTAGAGGACATCCTAATCTATCTAAGAAGTCCAAGAACACCCTCTTAGGATTAAAAATAAGAGAGATATACATTGCGAAAGTTGACTAATTTTATGAACTAATGGCCGTGGGTTTTGGATCTCAAACATATCCATGGACTTATTCAAGACACCTAAACCCATTATTTTATTTTTATGAGATTTATTTTTATTTATTTGAACTTTTATTCATTTAAATCTTAATAAATCAAATAAAATAGTAAAATGTTGAATTAAATCCCAAGATTTGTTTTATGATCAGATCATGAGCCTAACATCAGAATATTGAGTCAAAATTTCGTGTAAGGGCTGATTGGAGAGAGATGAGCAAGATTTGGCCAAATTTGGAAACTTAAATTCTAAGATGCAAATCAAATCCCTTCAATCCAATCTTCAATATTCATTCCACATTTGTTAACCTAATGTAATTCAATACATATACACAACAATTCCATACCTAATAGGACACACAGCTGCTGCCAAAAAACCCTCTTACAAGCTTGAAATTTCAAGGAAAAGTGCCAATCGGATTCGGAGTTACAGAGAGATTCAAAGCATTCTGAAGCTTGCAATAAATTCCTAGAGGTATTCTAAAGCTAGCTGCATCACTCCCAAGCGCCAAAGCCCCAAGAATCGTGCCCAACACCATCACTGTTTTCTCTTTTTTTTAAATGATTATGATCATACGTGCATCATAAATGAATTTTGACCATGCGTTCTTGCTTATGTGAATGATTAGAATGTATTTGAATCGTTAATTGCTCGTTTTGATGTATGAATACCGATATGCCATTGTTAGGGTTTTGACTTGTGATTTAGGGCTTTTAGATACCAGAAAATTAGGCTAAAATATGAGTGCCATCGTGCTTAAGGGACCAAACCCAATCGATCCATGGCTTTAGACTGAATATATATCACGTGTTGTGAATTTTGAGAAAGGCGGGTACTATAATGATAGTCAATGTCCGTAGGTAAAAATGCAGAAGCAAATACGACGGAGGAGTGGGGAAGATGATGGCGTGGCGTAGCCTGGTTGGCTATTTTGAACCAGCGTGCGCTTTTTGTTTTCATATATTGGGATCCTTTGTTTCCACATATCTTGTTTTTGTATTATTATATTAACGAATGATCCAGTGGCACAGTTGGTAAAGGCAGCGCGTTTGGGAGAGACAGGACTTGGGTTCGAGTCGCAGGTCCAGCATTTTGCTATTTTCTGAATAATTCTTGCAGGTTCCAGTGGGTTACATGGCCAGGCGTCCATCCTGCTCTCTCACTCTCAGCCATTAGATCATCCACTGATCCATATCTAGCGTCCAACCAGTAGTCCCCATGGTGGACCTTCCTAACACAACATCACTAGATATCACGCTTGCACTGGACAATCAGATCTGGACTTTGGCCCAATTCAACAACCTCACCCCCCAGTCTGGGTTTCACACCCCCTTTCAGGCCCAATTCTCATTTTTTTTATTTATTCTTTTTAGTTTTATATTATTTTGTTTATTCATTCTTTTTTATCATAAAATCAGAAAATCATCACAACAAATTAGGATTTAGTTTTTTTCTTAATAAATTAATTTTTGCAAATTAATTAATTTAATTAACTTTAAATTATTTTCTTTAAATTATAATTAATTAGAAAAGTTAGGTTAAATTTCAAACCTTTTCATAAAAATCCAAAAAATATTTTAATGTTCAAATTAGTTTTTTAGGGTTTTGCACTTTTTTTCAATTTAAATTCTCGCGCTTAATTATTTTTTCTGTACGATTTATTTTTCATTATTAATGTAATGGCTTCGAGATTGTAATAGTTTTAATTAAGTTATTTACTATCGTTCCCTATTTACGTTTTAATCCCCAAAGTTTTTGGTCATGTAATCCCTATTCCCCAAAGCCTTGTAATAATTAGATTTACTTTTCCGCTTTTACTTTTTGTAAATACATAAACTGTTTAGATGTATGCGTAGGATTGTATGCAAAAGATCAATAATTTGAAACAGTAGAAAACCATAACTGCAAAGATAAATAACTGAAAAACAATCACACGCACATGTGCACCCCTAGGGTATCACCACTCCGGTTGCCTTCGGTAAACGGTCATGAAGTACAGGGAGTTTTAGTTGTTGCCCTCTAGTCCCAAAAGATAAAAAATGACCCATTCAAATGTTGCCTTAGAAAGATCTTTATGACTCTAGGGTAACTACTAAGGTTTCCTAACCATTGCTTCAATGACCGTACGTCCCTTTCGGTAGTCCCTCAAAAGTCCAACGATTAGGGTTACCTACTCACTAATAGTAGGATAACACGGTCTAAAGGATAGGAGGAAAATAACGCCTTTTTTTGAGTAGGTAGATAACTGTTAGGTACTTGCTCAAAATAATCTTTTTACACCATACACTTTCAATTATACTTTTAAAATAAAAGTTTTCAAAAAATGCTTTATCACACTCTTGATGAATGATACAAGAGTTACCATAAAGTGAATCGCCGCACCAAGGCATTTTCAAAGCTTTTCAAACCACACAAACACGAAAGCAATTTTAAAAATGAGAAAGTACCTAAGAGCCCGTGGAAAACCACGGATGGAAAGGGTGCTAACACCTTCCCTTTCCATAATCTACCCCCTTACTCAGAAATCTCGAAAAAAGGTCTTTTTCTGTTCTTTTCACCCTTTCCTGATTGGATAAAAGAAAAGTCGATGGCGACTCTTGCTTACCGCAACATTTGGGAACAAAAAACACAAACCAGTATTAAACAGTCGGTTCTGCCACCGTATCACAGTGTCCATCCAAAACAATTTTCCGTGGCTTTTTATTTGACTGAGTTTACTGTGTATTATGGTCTTGCTCAAGGACTATGGTTAAGATTGAGGGTAGTCTGAACACTCAATGTTGTAGGTTTTAAAAGATTGCAGTGTTCAACCAAGTGTCAAGATATTGATGCTGACGTGTAAAGCAAGTTCTGTTGAAGGGCATGGTTAGAATTATATCTATGAAGATTGAGTGTAGCCTCTAAGTGGTTTGGTTGCCTACCTCTAGTGTATCGTGAATAAGTTACCCCTCGAGATTAAGAAGTTATATCTGATGTTGGAACATCTCTGCAGTAAAGACTTAGGAAGAGAGAATAGTGCATCATTAACGAGAAGGACTTATCTTCTTTAAAAATGCTTATATTGATTGATTGTCATTACAAACAAGGAAGCGATACAAACAGTGATATCCCTCTTTGGATTTATTTACCCCTCATTAATTGTGTCTTCTTTTGGATAAAAATAGGGATAAGAGGTGTTTCAGAAGGAGTTTGCTGAATGTTGTCCGTTTCTTTGGGGTGCAACAATTAAGGGGGAGAAGGTTTTTGTTTTTCTTTTGTGACCTGAGTTATGAACATAGTGGTGTCATATGTTCTGAGGTACCTCAAATTGGGGTCTTCTCTATTTGGAGTATTCAAGAAAATTTTGTGATCATTATGTGTCAAGTATTAGTTCTATGTGTGAGGGGGAGTAACTAGTTTGGTTTTGAAGATGCAAGTCATTGTCTTTCTCATGCAGAATAGAAACTGACTAGTGTTATGAATTCTGGTTATGTGTTCTTGATTGAGTCTGAGTGTTATTTTTAAGGGAGGGATTCACCAAAGTTCTCTGTCGCGTCTTTGATTAAGATTACTTGTGTGTTTGATCTTGTTCAAACCTTGGCAGATGTTTGGTTGTTTATGTGTGAAAGAATTATTAAGTTGTTTTAGCCAAAATAAGCCAAAAGGGGAGATTGTTTTTTCTCTATTTTATGGTTGGCATTATGTTTGGTAAAATGAACTTAAAAGAAACATGTTGAATGAAGATGTTTCATCATCTGGTGCAACATGTCAAATACGATGTCCTATGAAGGTTCTTTCGACATCGTGATTCTGCACAGCTGGATTATTGTATTTTTTAGTTGTTACAGGTGCATTCTGGAAATATTATGCTATCCTATATGGCGCACATTTTGAAGATTGAGAAGATTCAAGCTGATTTCAAGGAGTATTCTTAGTTTCTAATTATAGAGATAATTAAAGAAACTTATGATTGATGTCCTATCTTTAAGGAGATAATTCTGCAGCGCCTTTATCATACCCAACTGTGTTTAAAGAAGCCCAAATTTAGTATATTGAAGATTACAAAAGGAATGCTTCAACCCTAGTATTGAGTGGAACTTATTGTGTATTTTTTATTAGGGTTTTTTGTGTTTATTGTGAGCCTCTCGATTATCAGATGATAAAAGAGTAGGATTTTGCTTTTGAGTTGTAAGTTCTATCAATAATTCCAAAGTTTGAAGGGCATAATGATTGTGTATCTTTGAAGTGTGACTTCTGGTTTTATTCTAAGTGTTTAGAATTATTCAGTCACCGTGCAATGATAGGAAATTATTTGAGAAAGTTATCATACCTAGGTGAGTCTTAGGTAGAAGTTAAACACGGGCAGTGATTAAGTGAGTAGATTAATAACTAGGTGAAGGTTTGTTATGGGTCTACGAATTGATACTATCTAGTCAACTTTCTCCCTGACCTGGTATCCCCTAGACTAGGTGTGATGATTCACTAAACTGGGTTAACAAATATGTTCGTTCTTAAGTTTTTTGCACAATGTTTATCGTTTACCTTGTCATCATGTGCAAACTCAGAGAAAGGTGTCATGTCAACTCTTAGGACATATGTGATCTGAATACCAGAATTTTAGGAATTAGCTTTGTCTGAATACCAACTTCTATTGAAGGTACAAGAACAAACTTCTTCTAAATACCAACTTCTATTGAAGGTAAAAGAACAAACTTCTTCTAAATACCAACTTCTATTGAAGGTACACGAACAAACTTCTTCTGAATACTAACTTCTATTGAAGGTACATGAACAAAATTCTTCTGAATACCAACTTCTATTGAAGGTACATGAATAAACTTCCTCGGACTTCCGGATTTTTCCTAGAACGGATAATAGTTTCTTCTTTGATCAACTCTTCTACTCGAAAAGGGTAATAAACCTCCTAAAAAGGCAATTGATTGCTGGAAATAAATTACTTGACTAGGGATTTTCGATAGAAGTGCGGGTCGGCAATCTTACGGAATAAATTTCTCAAATAAAGAGAAATTCATATGTGAGGTTCTTCTCAGACGGGTCTTTTCGAAGAGACACCTTTTGATGAAGGGAAAATGGTAATATACTCCCGATGAGGATATAAAGTCTCCATTTGTGAAAAATAAATGCCCTCTCAATCTAGGGTTTACTTTCTAGTGATATCCAAACAAACATATTCGTCAGGGACAAGGTTATATCTAGGAATAAGTTGGAAAGAGACGGTTAATCAAGGCTTCAACAAATGAGGGATAAACTCAACTGGGGATTTATCCTATTCGGAGACGGACGGGAGAGCTAAAGCAAAACCTTTCAATGAGGAATAAATTCAATGGGTAATCAAAATGAACATACACTTTTCTACCTATAGCTGGCACTCTATTAGTGGGAGAAACGATCATCATTGGGGAAGGGAAATAAACTATTTAGGGATATACACAACCAAATTAAATGGATCCAGAAACATTATGAAATGTGAATGCGCATGTATGATGAAAGTAAAAATGAATGCATGAATGTCGTGTATATGCTGACAAACAAACCCAAAGTTAAGCTAATGATAACAACAAGGATGAAAAAACTTAAACAGGGCACAACTAAGCGCTCAACCAATCTTAATGGAATGGAATTATCAATGGTGATAAAACAAAGGCCATTGATGGAACAAAATCCTTCTTCAAGGATCTAGTCTCTTTGGGGAGAGGTGGATACTTCATGGGAAGAAACCCAAAGACCACTCTTTAGACATCAATAACTCAAGTAAGATAGGTAACAATCTTCCTGAAATATTTACTGGGGAAATAACCTCCATTTGAAAGTTTCCATAAGTGCTCTTCTTTCTTAGTTTCACATTTCAGAATCTAATCATGTTCAGGGGAAACCGTTGACATTCCATTTCGTATTCATGATTCATAGGAAAACATTTTTGTTTCAAAATTATCACTAAGAATAAAAGAAATTTTGAAAATTTGAAACAAGATAAAAGTTGCAAACAAATGGACAAAGTCTCAAATTTTATTTAGTAGAATGGTAGATTGCAAATGATGTAAATCCAAGGATCATTACGAAATTGGAAATGGTAATTTTATGAGAAAGGTTACATTGGAATATACAATCCTATTCTCCCAATCAACTTTGAATCCCAAGTGTGTTCAAACTTCTTTTCAAATGATTTCATGAAGAAACTTTGCAATCGCTCTAAGAAGATCTAGTATTGCCTGATGTAGTTACTTGTCATAAATATCCCTAACTTTTGCATAGATTGCCCTTTCGGGTTTTCAATCTACCAGGATAAATTATTTTTCTGTTTATGTCTCTATTTTTTCCCTGGATCACCCTTCCGGTTTTTCAGTCCACCGAGACACTCATTTTTGCTTAAGTCGCCCTTTCAGGTTTTCAACTTAACGAGTTGTTCTTTTATTTTCTTTAATACAAAGTATTTCTTTACTGCATCGACATTTATAGGGTGCATGAGCTCCTCGCTATCCATAGTTATAACAATCATTGCACCTCCAGAGAAGGTTTTTTTAACCATATACGGGCCTTTAAAATTAGGAGCCCTTTTGCCCATAGAATCAGGCTGAAAAGACAAGATCCTCTTAAGCACAAGGTCTCCTTATTTGAACTCACAAGGTTGAACATTTTTATCGAACAATTTCTTCATTCTCTTTTGATATAAATGGCCATGACACAAGGTAGTCATCCTTTTCTCTTCGATTAAATTCAACAGGTCAAATATTTTTTGACACCATTCAGCCCTGGATAATTCAGCTTCCATCAGAACTCTCGTTGATGGTATCTCAACCTCTACGGGGAATACTGATTCCATTCCATATACCAAAGAAAATGGAGTTGCCCTTATTGAAGTTCAGACGGATGAGCGATAAACATGCAGAGAAAATGGCAACATCTCATGCCAATCCTTGTAAGTTACAACCATCTTCTGAATATTTTCTTGATGTTTTAATTAGCATCCATAACAATACCGTTCATCTTTGGTCTATGGGGAGAGGAGTTGTGATGTTATATCTTGAAATCATCGTAGAGTTCTTTCATCATTTTATGTTCAAGTTAGACCCATTGTTAGAGATAATCTTGTTCCGCACACCATACTGACAAGTAAGTTGGTTCTGGATAAACTTGACCACTACTTGGTGAGTCACATTCACATATAAAGACTCTTCAATCGACTTGGTGAAATAATCAATAGCCACTAGGATGAAATGATGTTTGTTTAATTCCTTGGGTTCAATCATCCCAATCATATCAATTCCCAACTTAGAGAAAGGCCACAGGGAAGAAAGAACCTTGAGGAGATTCAGAGGCACGTGACTTTCATCTGCACAGATCTGGAACTTGTGGCACTTCTTCACATACTTACAACAATCAAACTTCATTGTTAGCCAATAGTACCCTTCTCTTAACATTATTCTAGCCATCGCATATCCATTAGCATGTGTGCCAAAGGATCCCTCGTGTACTTCTTGCATCAGTAAATATGGTTCATGCTTATCCACACATCTCAGTAAAACCATCTAAAAGTTTCTTTTGTATCGCACATCACCAATCAAGAAGAAGTTATCAGATAGTCTTCTCAGAGTCTTTTTGTCTTTACAGGATTCCCTAGTCGGGTATTCTTTAGTTTGAAGGAAACACTTAATATCATGGAACCAAGGCTTGTTGTCTATGACCTCTTCTGATGTAAACTGGTGAGCAGGACTTTCCAGAAGCATGATTTTGATTGTAGGCATATCATTACGACGATTCAATTGGTGCATGGAAGACAAGGTGGCTAAAGTGTCAGCCATTGGATTCTATTATCGGAGAATTTGGTACAACTTAACTTTGTTAAAGAAATTCAACATTCTCCTCGCATAATCATTGTAAGGGAACAAGTCTGGGTGGTGATTCTCTCACTCTTCTTTTATATGGTTAATCACAAGAGTTGAGTCCCCATATACATCAAGGATCTTAATTTTAAGATCGATCACTTCTTCAAGACCCATAATGCAAGCCTCGTACTCTTCCATATTGTTGGTGCAACCAAACATTAATTTTACGGAGAAAGGAATTTGAGAACCTTTAGGTGTAATGATAATTTCCCCAACTCCACATACATAAGCATTAACAGCTCCATCAAAAATCAAACCCCATCGGGATTCAGGTTCAGGCCCTTCTCTGAACACAGGTTCATCACAATCTTTAACCTTGAGGAATATCACATCTTCGTCTGGGAAATCATATCTTACATATTAGTAATCATCAATAGGTTGGTGCGCCAAATGGTCAGCAAGAACACTTCCTTTTATGGCCTTCTGAGTGTTATACTCGATATCATATTCTGATAATAGCATCTGCCAACAGGCAATCCTTTCGGTCAAAGCAGGCTTCTGAAAAATATACTTGATGGGATCCCTTTTGAATATCAACCAAGTAGTGTGATTAATCATGTATTGATAAAGACACTTAGCAGCCCAAGCCAAAGCATAATAAGTTTTCTCAAGCATAGAGTACTGAGATTCACAGTCTGTGAATTTCTTACTCAGATAATAGATGGCGTGCTCTTTTCTTCCACTTTCATCATGTTGGCCCAACATACAGCCCATGGAATCTTCAAACATAATTAGATACATAATCAACGACCTTCCTTCTAGTAGAGAGATTAAGATGGAAGGTTCAAGAAGAAACTCCTTGATACTATCAAATTCTATTTGGCAATCTTTAGTCTAGACACAACCTTGGTTCTTTCAGAGAAGATTAAAGATTAGTCCACAAGTAGCTGTCATATGTGATATAAACCTGGATATGTAATTCAAACGCCCATGGAAACCTCTTACTTGTTTCTCTATTCTTGGTGTAGGTGTCATACCCCAAATTTGTCCGCCCTATTTCTATAGTCAATTATTTTTAAACTTGGGTTTTATAAAATTCTTTGGTTGATTTACACTAACATTTTGGGTTTTATAAATATTCGTTTTTGATTCATTTTATTTATTTAAAAATATATAATAGTTTATTTTAAATTATTTATATTTCTTAAATAGCAAAGACTTGCTCACCCTACATATAATATCAATTATATTTTTATTTTGAATAAATAACATAGCACAATTGGTAAGAAGTAGAGTTTGAAAGCGTAGGATCATGGGTTTGAATCTCACTTGGTCAGCTTCATTTATATCCGTGTCATATTAAACTTATATTTCCTTTTTTGGTTAATTGTTTCTCATTGTTCCATTTGTGTTAATCCGTGTCATATTAAACTTCTGATTGGTCAGCTTGCTGACCAAGTTAAATTTTGGGCTTTCTGTGTAAGCTTCTGAGCTCAAGCACAACGCTATTCAAACATCCCTTTTACTATATAAGTTTAAAAACACACACCTTGCGCCTTTGGACTCGGATTTGAATTTGAACTTAGGATTTTTATTCTTACACCCTCTTGACTTAATTATCACACCCCTTCTCTAATTTGATTAATTGATTTTATTTAATTTTAATATTTTGTTTTTGTTTAATTTATTTATATCTCATGCCACTTTTTTCAAATGTTGCATTACAATATTTTTTTGTGTATTTTGTCATAAAATTGTTAATAAATAAATATTGGATTAATATAAAAAATATTTAATATATTTTTAATAATAAGAAAATAGTTATTTATTAAATATTTTATTAATTACTTACCATATTTTTTCAGTTTTATCAAGCATTCAATTTTTTTCCACATATTACACTATGCATTCTAAGACAGCTAACCCATCAAATTCTAACATTTTTCTACTAACTTAACTCAAATTTAATTTTATTTTCAAAAAGGATTATGGAGACATTTTATATTAACTACGAACTACGTCTATGACTGCGCTACTTTCAAACCCAGACAAGGTTCAAGGATAATTTCAAACAGTTCCATAATCCATAAAAAAACTAACCAAACACATTCGAACTACGAAATTGGACTCTGATTATTCATAAGGAGATACATAGGCACGCGGATAAAACCAAGCCAAGTTCACAACTAAAAAATTAAATCCTTCACTCAACATATAGAAATATTAACTATCACATTCTCATGTTACCCTTAAACCTAAAAGCTGAGTCCCTTGAGAACAAGGGAGATGAAGGGTGCCTAACACCTTCCCTTCGTCTAATTGACTTAAAAATTTAGAATATTTGTACAAATTAGGGTTATCCGTTATTTCCCCATTCTTAGAATACAAATTAATGGTGGCAACTTGCTTTTTTACTGGTTACGACAGTTGGCGACTCTGCTGGGGAAATAACCATATTGTTTAGAGTCTTCCATATCTTTTAGGTCTAGGATTTCTTAGGTACTTTCTATTTTTGGTATGTCTTGTTTCTATATATGTTCATTTATTTGTTTATTTATTCATATTATTCATATTATCATATTATATATTGTTGGTGTGGGATTTAATTTAAAATATAAAATCAAACCTTAGAAAGAAGGATTGTCTATTAACCAAGGGGGGTAAACACCTCTACGAGCTTTTGTGGCGACTTCTCCTAGAGTCAGTTGAGTTCCAGGGAATATCTTTTAGAGGGATAGACTCTCTAGGAGGTAGGACTTCGGGATGTGGCCACCGACTCTTTGTATAGCCCTAAAACAAAATCTCATGGTGAGACTTTGTACGACCTAAGAGACGAATGTCTCGGTCTACAAAGAGGCTTTACTTAAGGGAGGCCCTTGTGCCTTTTCCTTATAGTGGTATCCATGATACCCTTAATAAATCCACCCTTATAGGGAAGGGTAGAAAAACTTAGAACTTTCATAGGGGCCCTCTGAAACCACCCGGTCGAACCTGTCATCTGGATGTAATGAAACATCAATGAAGTCTCCACCGAACGTCTTTTATCCCTCCGAAAGGGAAAGGTAAACATCAAGAAAACCTGAAAAGGGAGAAATCACAGTCTTTTGACTGAGAGATTGGGTAAGGGAGTCTGTTACGCGAGGGGAAGGTATTAGCACCCCACACGCCCATAATATTCTACGGTATCCACTCTTGTTGTCTAATCTAATGGGTGTGGTCAAAACCTATGTCTATGGCTTAAAACTAAAAAGGGAATGCATGTGAAAGAAAAGGAAAAAATGTAGGGAAAATAAAAGTTATGCTCGATTGGCCCTACCCCAATGCATACGTATCCCTTTTAAGGAATCAGAGCAGCCGTAGTTTGGCTTACATATTTTTGGTTGGTTTGTGTTTTATAGTTAAGACAACAAAAACAGTCAAGATGGCAAAAAATCAAATGAAACAACAAACAAATGAGATGGTAAAACATCGGCTAAATAATAACAAAGTAACATGTCAAAGATGGCGAAACATCAAATGATAAAACATCACACCTAACAATGACATTGAGAGTCAAAGTAGGATAACCAACATGTGCGATGGCGAAACATCGGCTTCAAACAAGTATGCGATGGAGAAACATCGGCTAAAAGGTAACAAGGTATCATGGAAAAGATGGCGAAACATCACACCTAACAATGATATTGAGAATCAAAGTAGAATAACAAACATGTGCTATGGCGTAACATCGGCTTCAAACAAATGTGCGATGGCGAAACATCGGCTAAAAGGTAGCAAAATATCATGGCAAAGATGGCGAAACATCACACCTAACAATGATATTGAGAATCAAAGTAGGATAACAAACATGTGCGAGGGCAAAACATCGGCTTTAAACAAATGTGTGATGGCGAAACATCGCTTAACCAGGTTTAAAAACAAAGCCAAGAGGCGAACAAACAAATAAGATTGATTTGTATCTTTTACTTTGAAGAAGGGTTTGAGTTTATTAGAGGTGTTTTTTGATTTGCCAAGAAAATAATTTGTGTTATAAGATGCAAAATGCAAAGGAGGGAAAAACAACTAAGGGAAACTAGCCTAGCACTATCCCTAGTGTTATCATACAATGGTTGACCCTAAGGCTGAGGATAAAGGAAAACCCTACCTTAATTCCCATTTCAAAGGAAGCTTAACAAACTATCCTACAGGGAACATGCAATGAGAGCGAACTCGTGATCTCAATTTCTAAATTGAGTGACTCATCGATCAACAATTAAAGAAGAAAAACATTAAACATCATATAGGGAACATGCACTGAGAGCGAAGTCGTGATCTCAATTTCTAAATTGAGTGACTCATCGATCAAAAATTAAAGAAGAAAAAACAATAAACATCCTATAGGGAACATGCACTGAGAGCGAAGTCGTGATCTCATTTTCTAAATTGAGTGACTCATCGATTAAAAGTTGAAGAAACAAACACAACACATGTATCAGACAAAAAACCAGAGGGCCTCCTGACATATATCAGCAACAGAGGTCCCATCATGCAACATAGAACTATGAAAATAGAAGAAAGGAAATAGTGCAATACCAAACGGATAACTATCCATAGCAACTGAGCAAGAATAAAAGAAACCCAGAGAACTTCAAGCAAGCTGGCATCAGTAGACAAATCAAGTCAGAAATTACGCCATCAGGATGTAAGTATTGAGATTTTCATATATGAACAGATCCCATGGGCAATGTATAGCATTCATAGTCAGATATATATATATCCTGCATAGACTATCAAATATGCCAAGCACAAGAGCAGTGCCAATAAAATAATTTGTATTCCACAAATAAAGTGAAACACAGTAGCCTCAAGTCAAAAATGGAAAACCTTTCTCAAAGTACCTCGCACATTCAACAACCAAGTTAGTATTCCCATAAATTGAATGATGACTCACACAAAGGATGGATGATGACACCATAAAGAAATGAGAAAACATGATAACAACTATCAAAACATTAGATATGATAGACAAAAAGAAAGCACGCATATGCACAATTTAGTCAAAAGTTAGAGGAATGTTGCTCCTTTCTATCACCATGTTGAGTTGACAATTGAATATCAATAAAGGATCATGGGAGCTTCAGAAGAATACAATCAAAGACCATGAAGGTTAGTAGCAACCACAATTCAATCATGCACAATTAATTCATCACAGCTCACAAGCATAATAGAAGAGGAATCCCACACAATGCATCAAAAGGTT
Organism: Vicia faba; assembly: GCA_948472305.1. NCBI lineage: Eukaryota > Viridiplantae > Streptophyta > Magnoliopsida > Fabales > Fabaceae > Vicia > Vicia faba. The sequence goes on along the minus strand of OX451739.1, from coordinate 953,721,244 downwards.
CAATCATTCAAACATGGGGCATTAAGTGAAATAAATTGAGTTTACATGGATAAACAGAACTAACACGATCATTAGGTGCCCAATCATAGGCCTCACTCAAGTTCATTGGCCATCAAACAAATTGCAACAAGATATGCAACATTAATTGGGTACCTTCACTTCAAAAATACATCAAAAATAGAAAAGGATTTCAATAATTCAAACCAAAATATTCTTAGCATCTTTGAAGTGTGTAGAAGTCAGAAAGCAGGTCTTAAGTTCATGAATGGTTGAGGAGGGGATCAAATGAGTCCCAAAGTTCAAAACTAGTTGGCCAAACTATCAAAACTAGACAAGTTTTCAAAATAATTCATGGAAAAATATCAAACAAGTCAAATAATTCAGGAAAAATGGTTTTCAGATCCTCAATACATTCATGAACCATAATCAAGACTTAAATTCCATTGAAAATCCAGGGCATAATGGTTTTGAAAATGAAACTTGCAATGTAAGCTACAAAACCCTAATTGTTTGAATTTTAATATTAAATATTAATTAGGTAAGATCAAAATTCAAACAATTCAAACAATTCAAACCAAGATCATGCAAACCTCCAGGAAACCCTAAATGTCAGAATACATATTTTTCACATTTTTGAATTAAGGAAAAATCAAAAATCAAATCAAATTCAAACAAGTAATCAATTAAACAAATAATCACATCTCAAAAATAAAATCCTAATCAAAAATCAGAAAAATATCCAACCAAAATTATATTCAAATATTAGAATTAAAAAGACACATCCCTGATTTTTTTGTGGAATTTTTGAATTAAAGAAAATATTAAAATAAAAATCAAACAAACAATTAACAATTAAACTATTATTTAAAGGCAAAAATGCAAACCCTAGCCAAAATTCCAAAAAAGGTCAAAATAAAAATATTTTCAGAATCTATGATTAAAACCAAACTCGCATGATTTTTTTGAGGATTTTTGAATTGAAGGAAGTATCAAAATAAAAATCATGAAACAAATATTTCAAATAAACTTTTGAGATTAAATTTCTAATCAAAAATAAAAAAATGCTAAAAAAAATCAGAATCAATTTATAAATCATTTTACGAGTCCAAAATATTTTTTGTGGAATTTTTAGATCAAAGAAATATTAAAACAAAAATAATCTTTAAACAAACAATTATTTAAATTTATTAATTTTTAAACCAATCAAAACATTTTTAAAAAATTCCAATAAAATTACACAAGATAGTGGAAATTATTTTTGACTTGTGATAATTTTTTCAGAATTTTTTAAATTGTTTTAATCAAGAAATAAAAATTAGAAAATCAATTAAAATCAAATAATATGAAATGCATTAAAATTTGAATCAAGCCAATCACAGTGCGCCACCTCACTTCATCTTCAACCTCCAGCATAGGGCAAACGCGTGCAACACAACAGGTCATGAGCCTATGTTCATATCCATCAATCATACTCGTTTCTCAACCAAAATTCATGAAATCAAGTGCAAATTAAAGCTAGCATATCATACTACATTATGCAATTTGAATCAATCTCAAAGATCAAGCATGGATCAAGAAATAAAGTCTCAAAAACTGAAAAAAGTCTCTGCAAACATCAAATTCATGAACACAATTTAAACAATTCTGCTTGAATCAAAGCTCAAATATACATCAATCCTAGTGATTGGCCAGCTAGCAACTCAACGAACATGATTTACATCATCAATTCAAGCTTAAACACATAAATCAAAGTTCAAGAAACTCACATGGATGTGAAAATTGGAAACACGATTCCTTCACTCCAGAAGCAATCCAATGGTGCAGGCATGATCTCCTTACTTCACTGAAGCTGAATCACCAAGAATTTTGAAGAATGATCCAAGGAGAAGAGAGATTCGAAGCAATTTGCAGAGATACTTGGAAATTTTCAGATTTGCAATGTAGCGATTATGAGCCTCTTTCTTCACAACTGAGCCTTGATTCTTGTTATATAGCACGAGAGTAAGAGGATAGAAGTGGTATTAGGCACTCAAAACTGTTGGAGGGCAAGTTTGTTAGTTTTGGCCAAAAATGAGGATGCACATGGAGCCCGCGTTTCACTCGTGCATTTGCTTGCCTTTTGTGCATTTTGTGAGCCAAATGAAGTCAGAAATACATTCTCCAAATGCCAGCTCATGATTGTTTGAAATGAAGAAGTGTTGGGGAATTTGCAAAATCGGGCAAGTTTTGTATTTTTTCATTTAAGCAAGTTCAAGAAGCACATGGACACGAAATGGTGAGTGTGATGGGCCTCATCATGTCACAAATTATTCATGGGCTTGATTAAAAGTGAAGAAAATAGCTGAAAATGAAGTTCTCAAGAAATGGCCATTTTGCATACTTGTCAAAATTCAATAAAATGCCTCAAAATTCCAAAGTCCACAACTTGCTCATATTTTTGAATTTGGACAAAAATGAGTACAATTTGGAAAAGTATTGAAAAGATCTACAATCCCTTAGTTTTGAGTTTTTGTAATTGAATCCATTAAGGTCCTCAAAATTTGACATGAAATTTACTAAATTTGGAAAATGACCTATAATTTTGTGACTTCCAAGCTTTATAACTCTTGACTCTTTGCCAATTTGGACATGAAACCAAAAGGAGATGATAGACCATCCTCTTATCTTTCCAAGCATACTTCATTTGCATTTTTTTGATCAAAGGTGAATAAAATATGAATTTTTGAAATTAAGTCCTCATTTTCAAAAATTAGAAACTTTTAGGGTTTCTTCATGAACAAGTTTCAACCCAAACCTCAATCATTTTGATCCAATGATCCCAATGGACTTGAAATATGAAAAGTACACCCTTGAATTGATGGTTGTCCAAAAATTCACTTGGTCAACCTTGACTTTGACTGATTTTGACCAAAATGACCATTTTTCCCCTTTCTATCAATTGATCCACTTCCCTTTAAAATTTATGATCAAAACTTTAAACATATGATCTTCCAAACATATAGAGGACATGTACAAAGTTTCACTTCAAAATTCTCAAGAAATCTTGATGAAATCCCAAACCCTAGTTTTGGTTAAAACCTTAGGAGACTGATGAGTCATCTCTAAAATTTCAAATCCTCTGGGCATCTTGACCAATTTCTTGTACAAAGACTTTTCAAATACCAATGAGATGTTGTAGCTTCCAAATAAAGACTTGTACATTGATCAATAGCCTTGATCAAACAAAACCCTAATTTTACTGGTGAATTAAAAGAGTGATTCTTCTCATAATCAAACACAAACTTCAATCCTCGGATGATCCAAAGAGATGGATAAAATATCTTGAGATATGCAATAACTTGAGCTTGAAAGATCCAGAGGTTTAGATAATAAGATTCTACTTGAGCAACTTGTCAATGCAATCAACCTTCAAAGCTTGAGGAAGACTTGATAACCAAAGTATTTTGATCCCATCACAATGTATGAATGCAATGCAATATGATATTCATGATGAAACATAAGCCTAAATCAAGAGGGTAAATTTTGGGGTGCAACAACTGCCCCTGTTCAAATATTATCAACATGATAAGTGAGAAAAAGTGACAACTTTCGAGCGTTCAGAGTTGAAGATGATTGAATACAAAAGAACCCGAAAGTTTACACTCTTGAAGAAGAAAGAAAAAAGAGTAGGAAACCTCCCAAGACATGCGTCAGAATGAAACTATAACGCAGGTTGAAACAGAACAAAACAAAGAAGAGTTGAAGCAACTAAACTTCCGGAAAAATGTGCCAGGGAAAAACTGGGCTTCAAAAAAAAGGGTGAGATAAAACTCAAATCAAAGAGTATAGGCGAAACTAAGCTCTGGAAAAGAAAACGTACGCAGGTGAGGAGTCGAAACTCTGAGCTCGACCCAAAGCAAAGTGGCTAGAGTGCGTGATTCTAGGAGCACTTGCTAATCTCAACTAGGATAGACCGTATGAAGGAACTGAAGGAATCCCAGAAAAGAGGAACAAAAGCAAGACGAAACTCGACTCAATAACGAGTTAGACAAAACTAGACTAGATGAGTACTAGGGTGAAACTGGATTTCACGCACAGGTAACAAGGTGAAACTCGACCCATAGCAAAATGATGAGAGTGCATGTTTCTCAGAGCACCTGCTTGTCTCAAGTCAATGGATAAACAATGACGAAAATTGATAGAAGAATCCAAGGAACAAAAGAGACTGATCTCAAACCAGGGATGTAGTACGAACACTGTACTCGGTAAATGAACATCGTCAAAGGGTCCAAGGTATGAAAGAAAAAACGAGACAAAACTCGACTCAATAACTAGTTAGGCGAAACTAAACTTAGATGAGTACCAGGACGAAACTAGATTTCATGCGCAAGGTGAGGAGACGAAACTCTGATCTCAACACAAAGCAAGGAGATTAGGGAGTACACCTAAAAACCTGCTGAAAGCGAATATCAGGACGAAACTGGTATTCGAAAGGTGCATCAATAGACATTGGAATGAACCAGAGAGGGTAGTGAAGACTAAACCCGAGAAGACTACGCCAGGGCGAAACTGAACTACATTCAAGAGTAGACACTCAAACAAACAAATGATTGACATCAAAAAGATATTGGTATGGGGAGGAAACTGAGATAATGAGGACGAAGACCTCGCTGGGGATTTAATCCGAAGTATTAGCAAATTCACTAGGGACAACAGAAACAAAAAATGGCTTATGTTCTGATGCATGTTTGAATTCTTTTTATATAGCACAATGTTCCATATAATGGAAATGCTACGCGTTTTGGTAGATACAATGTAATGATGCATGTTTAAAAGTTTCACTGGGGAATGGCCAATTGAGAAGCCAATAACCAAGAAGTCAGAACTCTGTCATGTCTTGCAAAAATAAATTGCAAAATCCAAAGGAGAGGAGAAAATACGGGGAACCGCTAGAGAGGGAACCTCGGAGAGATGAAGCTTCACGGGGAATAACAATCGAGCAACTAGTAGAAACGGGCCACAAACATTGAAGGGAGCTGCAGGAATAACTTGTAAACTCCTAGAGAATATCAGATCGACACTGTAGCTTCTGGAGAGGGACGCATATCTGAAGATTAGACATTGAGGGAGAAGATCAGGGCAAGACTGTAATCTATGGAAAAAGATAGCGCGCGGCCGTGTTGAGGATGACACTAAGACAACAAACCTGACGTGAGGGGTGAAAACCTTTGTTGGGGGAACAAAGTTTTGCTGAGGAGACGGGACTTCACCGGGGATACAAAACTCTGCTGAAGATTTTTGCTGGAGATATTTCTTCTTGGAATGCAACCTTTAGACGGATCATGCAGATAGTCACACAGTAACGACCTTACTGGGGATAAGGAAAAAAATTAACATAAGGATGCCCAAATCAACAGACTGGTTGGGAAATGAGAGGTCATGGCGAGGGATCTCTGTCGGCAACTCTGTTGCGGATATGCGATATCCTCAAATCCGGAATCTCAGAATGAAGCCTTTAAAAGAAGATTCCTAGGGTAACAAAACTTCGCTGTGGAAATGAAACTTCACTGGGTATAGGTAAAGTCCTATTCATACATGGGCTTCGTCTAGCAGAAGAAAGACCAAATACTCCCTTCCTGACAATCATTAAGCTTTTTACAGGTGTTCAACGTGTAAACTCTTTTTTTGATGTCAAGCAACTGTTTTGCATGCAGAAAGATGTTTATTTTGGGAATGACAGACCTGATGCGATGATTATTCAAGCCTTGAAGTTGAAAACTTTAACAAAGTGTCGCATCTCTGTTGTGAATGAATCATTGGCTAGAGTGCAAAAAATTTTAAAACTTTCCTTCCCCTCTTTTTTCAAAAAAAATGAGTCAAGATGCGGGTGATAAGATACCAACATGGATATGCAACACATATTTGGGAGTTTAGGAAACATTATCCTGTTGTAGTATGCTTTCGAGTTAAACCCTTGTTTCAGTTAGGACTTTTAGAGGTTGTAACGTGGCCTGGTTCGAGGTTTTTTAGAAAAAACTTTTTCAAGGCTCAAGTTATTTGGTGCCCACCCCTTCGTGATATTCTCCTGTCCTAAGTTCAATTGAATTATCACAAGCATTCCTCTTTCAAAAGGATTTATAACGGTTGAGTGATCACGACAAATTCCCCAACATGATTGTTACTTAGCTTTGTTGTTTTTATTTTTGATATTATTATTCCTCTTCTTTTGATGAAAATTTTATTAGATTATCTTTTTTCTGGCCTTTTAGGCTCTTCTTTTCCCTAACTTTTTCCTGGACAAAATCTTTGAATTTCAATTTTGGGAGTCCAGCGGGATGCCCTATCTTTTGCCTAAGCGACTTGTTTTCAAGTTTCTACTTAGCGGGGATTTTTGTTTCTTTCTTATTCATACTTTCCACTTCGAACAAGTCAACATGACTTTAGGTCTTTGAACTTTTTCTTTCTTTCTCTCTTTTTTTTATGAAAAAAAATGCCTCATTCCTTGGTCGGCGAGGGATAGCCATTATTGTATCGATTCGATCTCGACCTCAGGACTTTTGTAAGGAAATGAACATTGTGGTTTTGGCATTTTTCCTAATCTCATGATGCGAAAGATAAAATGTGGTGATCCTCGTATGGGACATTCCTTCTGAAATTTGAATGCTTGGTCAAATTAACTGAACATCTACCCTTCCCCGGGTTAAAAAACAAGGTTTTTTTCATTAAATGGGAAAGAAACTCATACTTCGAAGGCTCAAAGGGGTTAACGAGGGTCTAACTCCCTTATATCTCCAGTGTTTGGGGATTGAAGCAATGCTTGTACATCGTCAACAGGGTTCTACTCAAAAGCATATCACTACAGTCATCGTTTTTAGCTAAACTCCTTCCTCCAAACTCTTGGCTAAGCAAAAGAATTGGCACAGTCGGTATCAAAATGCCCGAAAAATCGATTAAAGAGTGATACTGGATGGATTAAGTAAAATGAAACAATTTTTTTTCAAGGCAAAAATATTCAACGCATCAATACTGACATTCGATTATAAACAAAATCCTATATGCAGACAATGCTAAGACAATCAATCAAGATAACACATGAAAGTACGACAAAGAAACGCAATAAAAGTCATTATGGGGAAGAAATATTTCCAATTAGGTTCACCGATCTCGCCGACTTGCCGTAATCTTGATATTACCCTGACCCATGACCTTTACCAACAGCGCGGAGCTGTGAAACAAAATGGCAAGGAATCCACCAGTAAAGTGAAAGAGAAATCCATCAATCATAGAACCAAACATGCCCCTTGCTCAATAGTAGTTGTGTTTGTTATCCGTATTTCAAGCGATCAACTAACCATGACTTAGATTACCATTTCCGTGTAAGGTCCACGAAGTTTATATGCACATGCTTATCAAAAATATTGGACGTTTTTGCAAACAAAATAGTAAAAAGGGAGAAAAGAAAAGTATGCGTATACTTGAAAGAAGATGTTCTATTGATTTTGAGAAATCAACCTGTGAAAAAGGCATTTACATTTGGAAGCAAGTAATTACAAAATCAAAGCAAACAAGTGTTTACAAATGGCAATGTGAATGTGAATATCCATCAAGTCCCGACTCTACTATAACTCTTACGCTTTCATCTTCCCGCTTTCAGACATATCATTCTTAGATTAGCTGTGAGCTTATGCCAGGTGACAGAATGAACGAAAGAAACAAAGGATCTCATGCCAAGCGTAGTCATTTGCTTTAAGTCCCTAACTTTTTCTTGAATTTCCATTTCGGGTTTTCAATTCACCATGACACCCTTTTTTTTGCCTAAACCTCCCTTTCGGGTTTTCAGTTTAGCGGGTTTTTATTATTTTTTATGAAAAGTATTTTTTTAACTACGTCAGCACTCACAGGGAGAGGGAAGTACTCTCCATCCATAGTCGTGAGCATCATCGCTCCTCCAGAGAAAACCTTCTTGACCACGAAAGGACCTTCATAAGTCGGAACCCACTTGCCCCTGGGATCTCCCTGAGGGAGAATTATCCTTTTTAGCACAAGGTCACCTGGCTTGTAACATTGAGGCCGTACCCTCTTATCAAAAGCTTTCCTCATCCTTTGCTGATACACCTGACCATGACATACAATCGTCAACCTCTTCTCGTCAATAAGTTCCAACTGATCTAGCTGATTCTGTACCCATTCACTTTCATCCAGCTTAACATCCCTCATGATCCTAAGAGAAGGAATCTCTACTTCTACCGGCAATACTGCTTCGATGCGGTAAACCAATGAAAATGGGGTTGCCCCAGTCGAAGTACGCACAGTGGTGCAATAACCATGCAAAGCGAAAGGAAGCATCTCATGCCAATCTTTATAGGTTACCACCATATTTTGTACGATCTTCTTAATATTCTTATTGGCCACTTTGACAGCTCCGTTCATCTTTGGTCGGTATGGGGAAGAGTTATGATGCTTGATTTTGAAGGACTCACAAAGCTCCTTCATAATTTTGTTGTTCAAATTAGACCCATTATCGGTAATGATCTTTTCAGGCACTCTGTAGCGACATATAATATTGTGCTTAATGAACCGAGTTACCACCTGCTTGGTGACATTGGCATAAGATGCAGGTTCGACCCATTTTGTAAAATAATCTATGGCAACCAGAATGAAATGGTGCCCGTTGGATGCAGTCGATTCAATTTTGCCGATCATATCAATTCCCCACATCGTAAACGGCCAAGGGGAAGTCAAGACATTCAAGGGTACTGGCGGCACATGCACCTTATCAGCATAGACTTGACATTTGTGGCAAACCCGTACGTGATTGTAATAGTCAGTCTCCATGGTGGACCAATAATAACCTGCTCGCAAGATCTTTTTATCCATGGTAAGCCCGTTGGAATGGGTCCCGAAATCACCTTCATGTATCTCCTCAATGATTCTAGCTGCTTCTTTCTTGTCAACACATCTGAGCAGTAAACCGTCATGATGCCTTCTATACAACACACCACCACTGAGAAAGAACTTGGCTGAAAATATTCTCAAGAACTTCTTATCTATGACAGATGCCTCTTCAGGGTACTCTTGTGTTTCAAGATATCGTTTAACATCATAAAACCAAGGATTACCATCTGATTCCAAACTAGCCTCAAAATAGAAAGCTGGCTCACTCAAACTTCTGATGGTAATGAAAGGTGCCTCATTAGCCCACTTAACCTTGAACATGAAGGACAAAGTTGCCAGTGCATCAGCTAGATTGTTTTCTTCTCTTGGAATGTGCTCAAATGTGATCTCTTCGAAGTACAGAATCAACTTCATAACATGCTCACGATAGGGAATTAGGTTCTGATGGCTAGTCTCCCAATCTCCCTTGATCTAGCTGATAACGAGATTGGAATCCCCGTAAACTTTCAAAAATTTGATGCACAGGTTGATCACCGCTTCAATGCCATAAATGTAAGCCTCATACTCGGCCATGTTGTTAGTGAAATCGAAACAAATACAAGCCGTGAAAGGAATGTGGTATCCCTCAGGGGAGGTGATAATAGCTCCGACACCGTTGCCCATGGCATTGGAGGCACCATCAAAAACAAGCGTCGAACGCGATCCCGGCTCGGGTCCTTCGTTTGGGTCTGGTATATTACAATCCCGAATATACACAATTTCCTCATCTGGAAAATCAAACTTCATCGGTTCATAATCGTTCAAGGGCTGATGAGCGAGATGGTCGGCCAGTACACTACCCTTAATTGCTTTTTGAGTATTGTATTGGATATCATACTCGGTGAGTATCATCTGCCAACGGGCTACCTTGCCTGTAAGAGCTGGCTTCTCAAAAATGTACTTGATTGGGTCCATTTTGGATATCAAGTAGGTAGTGTGAGTTAACATGTACTGCCTCAAATGTTTGGCGGCCCAGGAAAGCGCACAACAAGTCTTTTCTAGCAAAGAGTACCTCGACTCGCATTCCATAAACTTCTTACTCAAGTAGTAAATAACATGCTCTTTCTTCCCTGTCTCGTCGTGCTGACCGAGGACACAACCCATTTAGCTCTCCAACACAGTTAGATACATGATTAGTGGCCTTCCTTCCACTTGCGACATGAGTATCAGAGGTTCCTGCATATACTCCTTTATTTTATCAAAGGCCTTCTGACAATCCTCATTCCATTTCACTGTCTGACTTTTCTTCAACAACTTGAACAAAGGTTCACAGGTGGCTGTGAGATGAGAAATAAATCTAGAAATGTAGTTTAACCTTCCCAAGAAACCACGTACTTCCTTCTTTGTCCTTGGTTCGGGCATTTCCTGTATCGCTTTTACCTTTCCCGGGTCCACCTCGATACCTTTTTCACTTACAATAAAACCCAATAGTTTGCTGGATCTCACCTCGAAGGTGCACTTATTCGGATTCAACCTCAGCAAGAGCAGCCTCAGTCTTTCAAACAATTTTTCTAGATGAACAAGGTGTTCCTCTTCCGTGTCAGATCTATCAATCATATCGTCCACATATACCTCAATCTCTTTGTGAATCAAATCATGAAAGAGAGTGACCATGGCGCGCTGATATGTTGCCCCGACAATTTTCAAACCAAATGACATCACTTTATAGCAGAAGGTTCCCCAAGGCGTGATGAATCTTGTCTTCTCCATATCCTCCGGAGCCATCTTAATTTGATTGTAACCCGAAAAACCATCCATGAACGAAAACACTTTGGAATGAGCAGTATTATCGACCAACACATCAATATACGGAAGAGGGAAATCATCTTTAGGGCTGGCCCTGTTCAAATCCCTATAATCCATGCACATCCTGACCTTACCATCCTTCTTGGGCACATGCACAATATTTGAAATCCATGGAGGATAATTGATGACCTTTAAGAAATTTGCGTCCAACGGCTTCTGAACCTCCTCCTTGATCTTCTTGGACATCTCAGGATGAGTTCTTAGGAGCTTTTGTTTGACAGGAGAACAACCTTCTTTCAGCGGTAATCGATGCACCACTATGTCTGTATCCAACCCAGGCATATCCTTATAAGACCAAGCGAAAATATCAGAATACTCACGGAGTAGCTCAATCAATCTGATCTTTATACTTTCTTCGAGATCTGCCCCTATCTTGACTTCTCTTCTTACCTCTTATGTGCCAATATTCACCACCTCAATCGAATCCTAATTCGGCTGGATAACCTTCTTCTCTTGTTTTAACAATCTTGCTAATTCCTCAGGAAGATCACAATTCTCATATGCTTCTTCTTCAGCCTGATAAATAGGAGTATCAAAGTCATAATGAGCCATATCAGAGTCTTTATCAATATGATCGGTGGTGGAAGTGCATCTGCATGAATGACATTTTGGCGTTTTTAGTGATAGTGTGTGAAAAGAAAACATTGCCATTTAAATAAAAAAGAAATGAAGCAAAATTTTGAATGCAAAAACGTCCTTTATTTCATGATAAACTTTTGAAAATAAACATGGTGGCCCTACACAAATGATCCACTACGCCTTGGGCAGAGCGTAGGAATTATGATATGATAATAAAATAAAACAAGAAAATTACTCCTCAGTGCTTGAAACTTGAATAAAATTCACAAAAGTCCAATTGTTGAATGTCTGGCCTGGAATACCCGGACGAATCCAATCTTCGATATTGTAACCATCAACCCTATCATCGTCAACTGCATTGACGTGTCCTTCTTGAGCAGCACAAGGGCGGGAAAACTTCACAGGAGTAGATAAACTAGATGCTCTGGGAATTACACTCTGCTGACCTGGGTTAAAACCAAGACCAAATTTATCAAATTTCGGGGTAACGTCCAGCACCTGACCCCAACCCTCAGGGTTACCATTTTCCACCACAACTCTCGCATCCTTGAGAGAATACATAACAGTTTCAGGTTTCCTTTTCTGCTCTGGGGGAGGAAATTTGACAACATGAACTGTCTGAAACGCCTAAAACGGAGTCTCATGTATCTCGCCTTCAACTTCAACATAGAGGAATGATGTCAAATGACTCACAATGTACTCTTCCTCGCCGCACACAGTTATCACGTTTCCCTCTGGAGGATACTTGAGTTTCTAATGAAGAGTAGAAGTGACTGCCCCTGCTCTATGAATCCATAGCAGCCCCAACAAACAAAAATACGCTGGTTGTATATCCATCACAAAAAATGTAGCCGTGAAGGTGCGAGGACCAACCTTGATTGGTAACTCCACCTCCCTAAACACTGACCTTCGAGACCCATCAAACGCCTTCACCATCAAATCGCTAGGGCACAACTCCAGTCTAGAATAATCAATTTTCATCAATGCTGACTTAGGCAATACATTTAAAGACGACCATGTGTCCACCAAAAGCCGGGATAAAGTAGTTCCCCTGCACTCCATTGTAATATGCAACGCTTTGTTATGGTCTCGGCCTTCCGGAGGAAGATCAAAATCCGTGAAGCCCAAACCATTCCCGACAGATATATTAGCACAAACATTCTCAAACTGATTGATTGTTATCTCATGTGGCACGAACGCATTCTTTAACAACTTCATCAAAGTATTTCTGTGAGGTTCTGAATAAATCAACAGAGAAAAGATAGACATCTTGGAAGGAGTATGGCTCAGATGATCAATTATGCTATAATCATTCTTTCTGATAATTCTCATTAACTCTTCAACCTCATCAGGAACTGAAGAAGCTTCTGGTATTGGAATTCGTTGAGTCACATTGGCTGGTGTAACCCTTGGATTACCAATCATCGCCTGTTGTTTTCCTTTTTCTCTTGCAGAAGCATCTGCCGCATCTTGCATATTGGAAGGACCAAATACTCTCCCGCTTCTAGTCATTCGACCCACACCAGAAAAGTTATGAACTTCCTCTTCATTATCTTCAACACGTTCTTCCTCAGACAAACGAGTACTTACCTCCTGCTTCACCTCATGGTAATAAACATCAGCGCCATAATGCCATGGGATGGCATTCTCACTGGTATACGGCATGGGACCAGGTACCGTAATCATCAAAGGAGGTTCCTTAGATAGGGTAGGAATGCGCATAGGGGTGTAAGGAATAGATACCAAAACAACATCTTCTTCGGTAACCTTACGGTAGCTCGGTTTTCTATCAAACTACAGGGAACCCTCCTTTATCATCAACTGGATACCGGCTTTTAAATCATCAGAGCCCTTCGGTTTCTCTCTACACTTGGCACACTCTGAAGTACAACCCGGGAAAATAGAACTGTCAAGCAAATACTTCTTAACATACCACAACGGAGTAGTTACTTGTTCCACATTCATGATTAAATTCAACACTTCACCATTATCATCAATCATATTAACAACACCCCCTCCATGCCTATGCATTGAGTTTTGAGTAACATTCGGACCAGTCACTGGAGTAAACTCAATTGCCTTAGCATCCAACAAGTTTTGTATTTAACACTTCAACGCAAAGTAATTGTCAGTAGAATGACCAACTCCGCCTGAATGGAATTCACATCTAGAATTAGCATCATAGTTAGGAGGAAGTCTTGCGGGGGGTGGTGGCATATTTCTCTAACCGATCAACTTCAAATCGAGCATATGGTGGAGTGCTTCAGTAAGAGATACTGGAAAGGGATCTAATTTTCTGGGCTGTCTCTGCTGTTGATTATTATACTGACGGGGAGCATCTTGTTGTCTTTGTTGTTGAGGCACTGTATTCGGTATCTGTTGTGAAGGAGCATTAATAGGAATAGAAACAACATTGATTTGTTTATGCTGACGATCCTCTCTTCTTCCCCTATGAGAGTAAACCATGCTTGCATCGCCTTCCCTTTTCTTAGGGTAAGTGTTGAATGGTTTCTTACTGCCCCCTGATGAGCCACTAGAACCTCCAACTTGAATTTTGCCCAATTTCAAACCTACTTCAATTCTTTCACCAGCCATTACCAAGTATGCAAATCCTGCTGAAGTACTTCCTATCATGTGCTCATAGAAAGGCCCTTGCAGGGTACTCATAACCATATCAATGAGTTCTCTCTCCATGAGTGGAGGTTAAACCCTCGTAGCCAACTCACACCACTTCTGAGCGTATTCCTTGAAAGATTCTCTTGGTCCCTGTGATAGATTCTGTAACTGAGTGCGATTAGGCGCCATATCCACATTATACTGATAATGTTTGACAAAAGCCCGAGCAAGATCATTCCAGCAACGAATATGAGTTTTCTCCAACTTCATGTACCACTCCAAGGATGCCCCAGATAGGATATCCTGGAAAAAGTGAATCAAAAGTCCCTGATCCTTAGTATGCACCGACATCTTTCGGAAATAAGCAGTTGCATGAGTAACAGGACATGACGTTCCGTTGTAGTTTTCAAATACAGGAGGTTTGAACTTTGGAGGAACTTTCACCATAGACACCAACCCGATATCATTAGCATCCATACCAAGGACTCCTTGCCCTTCCACAGCCTTCAAATGTTCTTCCAACAACCGATACTTCATATCCTCAACTTCAACTTCCGGCTCTGAATGCCGAACAAAAAATTGATCTTCTTCTTGATCAAAATCATAATCCTGCTCCTGATAGTTCCTTACTCCGCCCTGATTATCTCTTCTGTTCCCCACAAGACGAGGTCCCAAAGACGGGGGAAATTATGCTACGTTGCGTACAAAAGGGCTTCCGAGCATCCCGTGAAAATTTCCAACAGGCTGATCTTGCACATCCCCCAATCCTACAGAAATGTCCGGATAGAGCCCTTGATTTCCATCCCCTGGATAGCGGCGCTGGTTGTTGACAATGGCATCCAGTTCCTCCTGTCGGCGATTCACATTGGTGATGACCTCCATGAACTGGGTCATTTGAGTAGCCATCTAGGCCCTCATTTCAGCGAGTTCAGCTTGAACTTATTCCATCTGTCTTGGAAAATTGTTTTTGGTGGAATACCGATGAGTAGTCATCTTGAATTCTGAATAAGAAAAGCAGAAGAATAAGAATACCGTCTTGAGATAACCTGTAATGTTATGAAATGCATGATGTGCATGATATGTTTGTCATTTCTCGGTATTCAAGAGTCCTTTTATTCATCAATCACGGCACGCAACCAAAGATCAAACATACAATCAAGGGGAAAAAGGACAATAAGACAAACACTTAAATTATTTACAAACAAAAGAAACGATGTTCGAGTGACTTCGAACATTTAAGAGTGTAGCGATAAACAACAAAATACGTGTTTCAAAGTAAACTTAACAAAAAATGAATAATAAAAACAAACGATGGTCCCTTCCAACAATCCTGGGGGTGACCAAATACACCAAAGGTAAGTAACAAAAACTAAATCTCCGGAACAAGACATGCTTCAAGGTGTTGACAATACTCTTCAAGCTTGGCTTTCTCCTTCAAAAGTTGTGATGCGACTACTTTACTTTCTTGAAACCGATCCTCTGCGACACGCCTCTGGGCTACTTCCTTCTTAAGCTGAGCATCTTTGTCTTTGAGTTGTTTCTCCAAGTTTTGAATCTTCTTCCTGTAGCTATTCTAAGATGCCTGAAGCTTCTGGCACTCTTGATGGGTCTTACTCAACTCTTCTTCCATTTCAGCATGACATCTCTTCCTAAAACTGATTGCATCAGAAGTTTCCCCTTGAACTTCTTTGAGTTTGCGAGCTAAGTCAGCCCTTTCTTGATCTATCCAAAAGAGTTTCATCCCTGCCTCACGGTCTTTTCCACGAAGTTGAATGTTCTCAACATGAACCTGGGTGAACACCTCGATAGGCACCGTGTTACTCAGAATAGTAGGAGGTTGCTCACATATAGTAGCCGACCTTGCAAATGGTAACCGTAGAATCTTAACCCTGGCTCTAATCCATTCCAAGTAAGGAACCCTAGCAATAAGAACCTTCTTGCCCAAAGTAGTTCTATCCTTCTTGTGAATTCTATTCCAATCACTTGTCACTCTTTTCAACATCACAAGATCACTTCCTCTAACAAAATACACTGATTCAGACACCTCCTCAACTTTTGGAGGTCCATCCATTGCATATTCCAATTGGCGATAAGCAAGCACAGGATTATAGTTGATGCACCCCTTAGTTCCTATGAGGGGAACATTAGGGAAATCTCCGCAACTAGTGATAATACTTCGTACTTTCCCCATGTCATAATTCCACCGGATATCAAATGAAGTAAGGTTGACAAGTCTTGATGACCATCGGAGAGAATGTCTGGTATCCACGAAAGGGCCACTTACTGGTAGGTGCAACTTAAACCATTGATACAACATTGAATGACATAAACTTACATTACCTCCTTTTCCATGCCTGAAATGAATGGTGTAAAGAGTATCTGCCAAGAGTGTCGGTACCGGGTTCTTGTTTCTAAAAACACAAATAGAAGTCAAATCCACAAAATTTCTCTTGCGAGGGAAGAGGATGATCCCGTATATCATGAGAGCAAACAGAGAGCTGAAGTCATTCCAATTCCCTTTCTTTGCCCAGTCTTCCGCTTTCTTCACTAAGAAATCCAAATAAAACCCTATAGTATCCTCACTTGATTTCCAATTGTCTTTCACTTCTTTCTAACTCAAATGAAGAGTTTCAGCAATAACTTCGAACTTCGACTTCTCCGGCACTTGGAAAAAAGGAACTTCATCGTACAACTTTATATTAAGTAGGTACGCGTACTCTTCTAGTGTGGGAACCAGTTGATAATATTGAAAAGTAAAACACTGTAATTCCTTGTCATAGAACTGGAAGAGGGTGATCAAAGCCATTGGGTCAACTGGAGTGTTAAGGATTAGTAACAAATTGCCATAATTTTTGTTGAAATTATTCATAACATCACTCTTCAGATAAGAACTCAACCTCTTCAATTTGGACACATCAATAGTGGGAATGTGATAAGCGAATGTATGCATGTTGGGCTCTTTACCACGAATTGAATCAAACTCATCTGACGGGAGGCCAGCAATTTCTGATGGAAAGAAGACTCTTGAATATCCCTGGAAGATGACATGCGCATGCTAGTTATTTTTTATACATCATTTTTTAGAAATAAATATGCTATGATGCAACATGACAGGATCAAAGTTTCACACTGGATCATGGCTGGACCATTACAGAACAACACCACTCAAGATCAAAAGAAAATCCCAAAGCTTCAAAACTATCATGGGAACCTGAGTCACCTTCACAACACAAAGTCACCAACAGTACCTGTACCTGTAAGAAAATTTTGCCCGCCCCTCTCACGGTTGTAGTCTAGGTCAAGGTAAGGTTAAAAGCCAAATCAGTGTACATGAGCTCGACTGTCGGTATCATCATACGATAACACCTATCCGAACTACCTCTAAAGTCATGGGTCTCATGGTCAGGTCTACAAAGCATCCGCCTCATATCTACCATGGCCACTCTATTCCTAGTTCCTATGGAATTCACTCATAGCCTGGGTATGAGGCCTTTTACCTCATGGAACAACCCACCCACCAAGAAATCCAGAATCCAAACAGTCCAGCAAATCCAGTATGCAGAAAGTAAAGCGCACATAGGATGCAATGCAAACATATAAATATGCAAAGCGGTAAAAGAAACACCCAAAAAGAAAACAAACAAGAGTTAGGGCCGACTTCAGGATGGACCAGCAAGAGGTTAATCTTCCCCCAGTGAAGTCGCCAGCTGAAACCACCCGGCGGAACCTGTCATCTGGATGTAATGAAACATCAAAGAAGTCGCCACCGAACGTCTTTTATCCCGCCGAAAGGGAAAGGTAAACATCGAGAAAAACTGAAAAGGGAGAAATCACGGTCTTTCGACCGAGAGATCAACTAAGGGAGTATGTTACGCGAGGGGAAGGTATTAGCACCACACACGCCTGTAGTACTCTAAGGTATCCACTCTTGTTGTCTAATCTAATGGGTGTGGTCAAAACCTATGTCTATGCCTTAAAACTAAAAAGGGAATGCATGCGAAAGAAAAGGAAACAATGTAGGGAAAATAAAATTTATGCTCGATCGGGCCCTACCCCAATGCCTACGTATCCCTTTTAAGGAATCAGAGCAGCCGTAGTTTGGCTTACATATTTTTTGTTGGTTTGTGTTTTTTAGTTAAGACAACAAAAACAGTCAAGATGGAAAAACATCAAATGAAACAACAAACAAATGAGATGGTAAAACATCGGTTAAATAATAACAAAGTAACATGTCAAAGATGGCGAAACATCAAATGATAAAACATCACACCTAACAATGACATTGAGAGTCAAAGTAGGATAACCAACATGTGCGATGGAAAAACATCGGCTTCAAACAAGTATGAGATGGAGAAACATCGACTAAAAGGTAACAAGGTATCATGGCAAAGATGGTGAAACATCACACCTAACAATGATATTGAGAATCAAAGTAGGATAACAAACATGTTCGATGGCGAAACATCGGCTTCAAACAAATGTGCGATGGTGAAACATTGGTTAAAAGGTAGAAAAATATCATGGCAAAGATGGAGAAACATCACACCTAACAATGATATTGAGAATCAAAGTAGGATAACAAACATGTGCGATGGCGAAACATTGGCTTAAAACAAATGTGCGATGGCGAAACATCGGTTAACCAGGTTTAAAAACAAAGCCAAGAGGCGCACAAACAAATAAGATTGATTTGTATCTTTTACTTTGAAAAAGGGTTTGAGTTTATTAGAGGTGTTTTATGATTTGCCAAGAAAACAATTTTTGTTTTAAGATGAAAAATGCAAAGGAGTGAAAAACAACTAAGGGAAACTAGCCTAGCACTATCCCTAGTGTTATCATACAATGGTTGACCCTAAGGTTGAGGATAAAGGAAAACCCTACCTTAATTCCCATGTCAAAGGAAGCTTAACAAACTATCCTACAGGGAACATGCAATGAGAGCGAAGTCGTGATCTCAATTTCTAAATTGAGTGACTCATCGATCAACAATTAAAGAAGAAAAACAAGAAACATCCTATAGGGAACATGCACTGAGAGCGAAGTTGTGATCTCAATTTTTAAATTGAGTGACTCATCGATCAACAATTAAAGAAGAAAAAACAATAAACATCCTATAGAGAACATGCACTGAGAGCGAAGTCGTGATCTCATTTTCTAAATTGAGTGACTCATCGATCAAAAGTTGAAGAAACAAACACAACACATGTATCAGACAAAAAACCAGAGGGCCTCGTGACATATATCAGCAACAAAGGTCCCATCACGCAACATAGAACTATGAAAATAGAAGAAAGGAAATAGTTCAATACCAAACAGATAACTATCCGTAGCAACTGAGCAAGAATAAAAGAAACCCAGAGAACTTCAAGCAAGCTGGCATCAGTAGACAAATCAAGTCATAAATTACACCATCAGGATATAAATATTGAGATTTTCAGATATGAACAGATCCCAGTGCCAATATAATAAGTTGTGTTCCACAAATAAAGTGAAACACAGTAGCCTCAAGTCAAAAATGGAAAACCTTTCTCAAAGTACCTCGCACATTCAACAACCAAGTTAGTATTCCCATAAATTGAATGATGACTCAAACAAGGGATGGATGATGACACCATAATGTAATGAGAAAACATGATAACAACTATCAAAACATTAGATATGATAGACAAAAAGAAAGCAGACATATGCATAATTTAGTCAAAAGTTAGAGGAATGATGCTCCTTTCTATCACCATGTTGAGTTGACAATTGAATATTAATCAAGGATCATGGGAGCTTGAGAAGAATAAAATCAAAGACCATGAAGGTTAGTAGCAACCACAATTCAATCATGCACAATTAATTCATCACAGCTCACAAGCATAATAGAAGAGGAATCCCACACAATGCGTCAAAAGGTTCAATCATTCAAACATGGGGCATTAAGTGAAATAACTTGAGTTTACATGCATAAACAGAACCAACACGATCATTAGGTGCCCAATCATAGGCCTCACTCAAGTTCATTGGTCATCAAACAAATTGCAACAAGATATGCAACATTAATTGGGTACCTTCACTTCAAAAATACATCAAAAATAGAAAAGGATTTCAATAATTCAAACCACAAAATTCTTAGCATCTTTGAAGTGTGTAGAAGTCAGAAAGCAAGTCTTAAGTTCATGAATGGTTGAGGAGGGGATCAAATGAGGCCCAAAGTTCAAAACTAGTTGGCCAAACTATCAAAACTAGATAAGTTTTCAAAATAATTCATGGAAAAATATCAAACCAAGTCAAATAATTCACGAAAAATGGTTTTCAGATCCTCAATACATTTATGAACCATAATCAAGACTTAAATTCCATTTAAAATCTAGGGCATAATTGTTTTGAAAATGAAACTTGCAATGTAAGCTACAAAACCCTAATTATTTGAATTTTAATCTTAAATTTTAATTAGGTAAGATCAAAATTCAAACAATTCAAACCAAGATCATGCAAACCTCAAGGAAACCCTAAATGTCAGAATACATATTTTTTCACATTTTTTGAATTAAGGAAAAATCAAAAATAAAATCAAATTCAAACAAGTAATCAATTAAACAACTAATCACATCTCAAAAATAAAATCCTAATAAAAAATCAGAAAAAATATCCAACCAAAATTATATTCAAATATTAGAATTAAAAACACACATCCCTGATTTTTTTGTGGAATTTTTGAATTAAAGGAAATATTAAAATAAAAATCATACAAACAATTAACAATTAAACTATTATTTAAAGGCAAAAATTCAAACCCTAGCCAAAAGTCACAAAAAGGTCAAAATAAAAATGTATTCAGACTCTATGATTAAAAACAAACTTGCATGATTTTTTTGAGGATTTTTTAATTGAAGGAAGTATTAAAATAAAAATCATGAGACAAATATTTCTAATAAACTTTTGAGATTAAATTTATAATCAAAAGTAGAAAAAATGCTAAACAAAAATCAGAATCAATTTCTAAATCATTTTATGAGTGCAAAATATGTTTTGTGGAATTTTTTAGATCAAAGAAATATTAAAACAAAAATAATCTTTAAACAAACAATTATTTAATTTTATTAATTTTTAAACCAATCAAAACGTTGTTAAAAAATTCCAATAAAATTACACAAGATAGTGGAAATTATTCTGGACTTGTGATAATTGTTTCAGAATTTTTTAAATTGTTTTGATCAAGAAATAAAAATCAGAAAATCAATTAAAATCAAATAATATGAAATGCATTAAAATTTGAATCAAGCCAAACACAGTGCGCCACCTCACTTCATCTTCAACCTCCAGCATAGGGCAAAACGCATGCAACACAACATGTCATGAGCCTATGTTCAGATCCATCAATCATACTCGTTTCTCAACCAAAATCCATGAAATCAAGTGCAAATTAAAGCTAGCATATCATACTACATTATGCAATTTGAATCAATCTCAAAGATCAAGCATGGATCAAGAAATAAAGTCTCAAAAACTGAAAAAACTCACTGCAAACATCAAAGTCATGAACACGATTTCAATAATTCTGCTTGAATCAAAGCTCAAATATGCATCAATCCTAGTGATTGGCCAGCTAGCAACTCAATGAACATGATTTACATCATCAATTCAAGCTGAAACACATAAATCAAAGCTAAAGAAACTCACATGTATGTGAAAACTGGAAATACGATTCCTTCACTCCAGAAGCAATCCAATGGTGCAAGCTTGATCTCCTTACTTCACTGAAGCTGAATTACCAAGAATTTTGAAGAATGATCCAAGGAGAAGAGAGATTTGAAGTAATTTGCAGAGATGATTGGAAAATGAGGACTTAACTTCAAAAATTCATATTTTATTCACCTTTGATCAAAAAAAATGGAAATGAAGTATGCTTGGAAAGATAAGAGGGTGATCTTTCATCTCCTTTTGGTCAAAGTTGAATAAAATATGAATTTTTGAAATTAAGTCCTCATTTTCCAAAATTAGAAACTTTTAGGGTTTCTTCATGAACAAGTTTCAACCCAAACCTCAATCTGTTTGATCCAATGATCCCAATGGACTTGAAATATGAAAAGTTCACCCTTGAATTGATGGTTGGCCAAAAATTCACTTGGTCAACCTTGACTTTGACTGATTTTGACCAAAATGACCATTTTGCCCCTTTGAATCATTTGATCCACTTCCCTTCAAAATTGATGATCAAAACTTCAAACATATGATCTTCCAAACATATAGAGGCCATGTATAAAGTTTCACTTCAAAATTCTCAAGAAATCTTGATGAAATCCCAAAACCTAGTTTTGGTTAAAACCTTAGGAGACTGATGAGTGATCTCCAAAATTTCAAATCCTCTGGGCATCTTGACCAATTTCTTGTACAAAGACTTTTCAAATACCAATGACATGTTGTAGCTTCCAAATAAATAATTGTACATTGATCAATAGCCTTGATCAAACAAAACCCTAACTTGACTGGTGAATCAAAAGAGTGATTCTTCTCATAATCAAACACAAACTTCAATCTCTGATGATCCAAAGAGATGGATAAAATATCTTGAGATATGCAATAACTTGAGCTTGAAAGATCCAGAGGTTTAGATGATAAGATTCTACTTGAGAAACTTGTCAATGCAATCAACCTTCAAAGCTTGAGGAATACTTGATAACCAGAGTATTTTGATCCCATCACGATGTATGAATGCAATGCAATATGATATTCATGATGAAACATAAGCCTAAATCAAGAGGGTAAACTTTGGGGTGCAACACCCTCCTATAGGATGTTTTATTAACATCTCGTCCTACATATGGAACATTCCCGCGAAAGACATCTCATCATTATCCCTAAGCCCTTAAGGGTTACCTTTGTTATACTACAATCCCTAGCCTGTAGGGTTTTTCTTTGGTTTATGATAAACTCTAGTCAATATGGATTTTCTTTTGAAAATATTAATCCCTAGCCTGTAGGGATTTCCTTTTTTTGTTATAATCCCTAACCGGTAGGGATTCTTTTTTGTCTGTCATTTTCCTTAGAACCTTTATAGGATCTTGTTCTCAATATGGAACCTTCCCACGAAGGACGTTCTCGTTGATGCACGCCACGTGGCCTCTAGAAGGCCATGGGATATGGTGACCGTTGAACGGTCACCATGTGCTCTCTTCCATGCTATTCCATCAGTCAAACCTCCATCTCAACTATCCACTGGTCTATCATAATTCCTAGTCTATAGTAATTTCTGTATGCCTATTATAATCCCTAGCCTCATAGTCCTTGAGGAGTTTCCTTGTGTCTGTCACAATCCCTAAGTCCGTATAAGGAATCCTCACTTCAATATCCATTTTTGAACTTGTTTCGGTTTCCTTAGGTTTTTGATAATATATATCCCTATGTTTGTAGGGGTCTTATTATGTTCATCTTTATCTTACGCCCGCGTTGCATTGCATATCCTTGAAACTTTTAGCATCCCTTAAAAAAAATATTTTGCATACCCATGAATTTCCATACATACATTTAAACCTCATATGTGTTTCCACCTTCGCCCCTGACCAACATTAATCCAGCTAGCAGATTTTACGATGCTCGAGAACAAATTCCAAGCATGCTTCAAGAAAGCTGTGAAGGAATTTAATTAAATCCTAAATTGTTGATGGAGAAATTCAATCGATGAGCTTGGTCCTAAAGTCCTAAAAAAGAGATAAGGCAACCCTTTTTTCATACAAGCCAAAGGCGTACAATGCCTAAAATGAAATTATCATTGGTGATTCCTCCATATCATAGGAAACAATATCGACAAGAGAAAATTCCCTCACATAATAGGTGTGCCCAAGAAAAGTCAAGGGTCACTCCCATACTTTGTCAAATCCAAGAGCATCCAGAAGCTCATAAAGTGAAGTGGTTCAACAAAGAAGCTCTTCCATAGAATCAATAGACTTTATCAATTACAAATGGTAATATCCTAGTTGCTAAGTTTCATTTGTTATAACTTTGTATATTTTGACTAGTAATTCGAATAAAACCAAGATTGAGGAATCAATGAAGATAAAGTCCACGACGTCTTCTTCCTCAGTACATCATTCAAGATCGAGAAAACGATAAAGAAGAAGCTTTCAACAATCATCAAGACAGTCACAAGTGTTCAAAATCTAAAAATAAGAATAAATTCAAAATGAGAAAGCCCGCTAAGTCAAAGTAAACCAAAAAATTGATTTAGGAAAAAGTTAGGGTATCCCGATGGACCAAAATTCAAAAGAATTAGTCCATGCAAAAATAAGGGATTGAAAACAAATAAATTGGAGAACAATATTGTGACTGCCACCTCAAGAATCATCAAGGGTTCTCATTAATGTTTGGATCTTATCAATGCTTTTCATCGGTGCTTGGATATTTACTAATGCTTCTGCTCATCATCGCGAGTACCAAAATTCTCTTGCAGGCTGAATACATCTTTTGGATTAATCGAACTCAGGATTGGAGAATATCAAGGATAATGGGGTGGCTAAATAAATTTTGAGCCTTCTATCCTTTGTTTCTTAAACCATGAACCATGACCACGCTACAACCCTCAAAAGTCCTAATTGAAGCAAGGTCAAATATGAAAACATACTCGGCAAAATTTGTGTTAAACTGACTCCTATGTTTGTTAAAATTATTGCTAACCACTCCGCTTCTTCGAATCTACATCTCTAAATCATCCATTTCTTCTTCGTGAAAACTTCGATTTCAAAACATGCATGTGCATCACTAAGAAATACTTTTCAAAATGTACACTTTTATATACGAATCAATACTTAGCATCAAAGGGATCTCAAAAATTGGTTTAATCAAAAGCGATCCTTTCTAGGAAGCTCCTAACTCGGGGAAAATCATATAAAGAAGAAATCTATAATCATAACCAAGGCTAATGATTGTACGGCTATATCACATGAAAATCATATTGACTAGGGGCGATCATTCTAAGATTCAATCAACTTGGGTCACATTTCAAAGCACCGTTCAATCAGGGGCATTCCTTTCAAAGGGGCATTCCTTAATCAAGTCCATATCACAACATGGTAGAACTCAGTTTCCTCTTTTGAAAAATTCTCAAGGCCCTAATAATCAAGGGGAACCTTAGAGACTCAAATTTTGGGGCAGTGCATATTAAGTTCATCTTACAGAATGTAAGGTCCAAGTTCCCCTTCGAAGAATTTCAAGTACAAATTCTTATAAATTTGGATACTTGGGGAAATCTATATCAAGTTCATGGTGAGGTCCAAGTTCTTTATAAGGGTACATTCTCCAGATCCTTGGGATTGGGGGCATATCTTTCAAAATTCAAATGTTGGGGGAAATAACTGTGAGGCTCGATCAAAAGGAGTTGATTCAAAATGGCTCGTCAGAGACAAATATCTTCAAGAGTCCGTTAATACGTGGCATAGTTTAAGATATTGGGGCCATTCATATTATGATAAAAATACTTTCATGATCATATCAAGGAGAATCTCTACAATCAACAAATTGAGGTAAGACCCTCCACGAAGGGGAAAGTTCTCTGCGCACTTTCACAACCCCCAATGGATCCTTCTCTTACATCATTAATCTTCGAGTTAAAATCGAATATCGGGAAATCAGGTCGGCATAAAACCCTACCATAGTGTGACAAGAAGATTTGTTACACACTCAACCTTTCTACATCAGTAACATCACTTTAACTATCCCTACCACTGAGTGTGTCGTACAAGCATTCTTCGTCAAACTGAATCGTAAGCAGCCTTACCTACGACCGTTCATGACGTGAGGAGCCTTATGCACTTTCATCAGCCTAAGACATGAGCAACTTCACATACTTAAAAATAAGCCATAAGAAACCTCACGCATTCTTCTGTCAAGACATGATCAGCCTCAGGAATTTTCAATTATTAGCCTTAAGACGTGAGAAGCCTCACACATTTTCTTATCAGTGTTTCATAAAATACGTGAGACTCCTCACGTAATCTCATCCACTATTCATTTTTAGGCAGCCCTACGACGCATGAGCAACCTCATGTGTTCATCAACTATCTTACATAAAAGTCGTGAGCATCCTTACACTTTCCAACCCTCTGATTAATGTCACCAGATAACCTTACCGAAGTTAGCGGCTTTACTATCTATTTCACCTTTCCAAGCCACCAAGTTGATATTATTCCAATAAACCTTCGGATGTTTGTCTAAAGACCAGTTCCTGTCTGACATATCACCTTAAGCTTTGTTCCTGTCTGGCATATCACCTAAACGAGTTCTCGTCTGGTAGTGTTCCAAGTTCCATTTGGAATCTAATGCTTATCCCCAGTTCTCGGCTGGTAGCCTAACTTAAGAACTGGTTCTGCGGTTTAAATAACACGGGCATTGCATTTATCAATCATCGCATCATTTCAATTCATAACATTATCATATCAAGCATACATACCTTGCATCATGCTTACATCAAGCATAATCATATCAAACATGCATACATGCATTACATTCAATCATATATTCCCATGAAAACTGCGGAAAATCTCATGGCATGCTTACCAGCTAAGACGCACTCAAATTACAAATCTAAGCGCAACGCTATCCATTCTTCATACTATCACTATAGTCGCCTCAGTTGAGAACAGACACAACCATCAAAGATACTGCTATCAAAATATCACTAGGCAGCTTACCTTTAATTCATATTCAAAGCCTACTCATCACCAGCCTCCAGGAATTATACTTTCAATTACCAAAATCAAACTTTTCAAATTAAAACATTTCAAACATTCAACTTCTTTTGATTATCATATTATCAAGCCTTGGTTTAAAATAGACACAACCGACATCACCATCGAAACTTCGGTTTCAATCTTCAAACATAGCATTCTCCATGCTAATCGAGTCTTGGTTGATAATTGACACAACCAACATCGTTATTCTGAATTCCAAATATCTAGTTTCAAACTTTGCATCATTTATCCCCTAGGCCGTTATAAATGTCATGAAACTACAATATACCTTACTATGTTAGTCTCAAAGCATTAGTAAGTATTTTCAAACTCGTACTACCTACCCCCTAGGTTGTGGTAGATTTACAAAGTCTGTGATATAATTCATTGTGTTAGTCTCGAAGAAACAATGAACTAGCAAACTTGTGTTACTTACTCCCTAGGTTGTGGTAAATATGCAATAACTACGATATGACTTGCTGTGTTAGTCTCAAAGCAGCAATAAGTTATCTATTTTTCAAAACCTGTGTCGTTTATCCCCTAGGTTGTGTGATAAATGTTGCAAATCTACGATATAGCTTACCATGTTAGTCTCAGAGTGTTAGTAATATATTTTCACCTTGTGTTATTTACCCCATAGGCTGTGGTAAATATTCAATAACTGTGACATAACTTGTTGCATCAGTATCGAAGTAGCAATAAGTTATTTATTTTCAAATGTTGCATTATTTATCCCCTAGGTTGTGATAAATATGCAAAATCTACGTCATAACTTACCATGTTAGTCTCGAAGAGTTAGTAAGTTAAATATTCAAACTCGTGTCATTTATCCTCTAGGTTGTGGTGAATGTGTAAAAATATGCGATATAAGTCATTGTGTTAGTCTCGAAGTAACAACGAATTATCAAACATGCGTTATTTATCCTCTAGGTTATGGTAAATATGAAAAATATACGATATAACTCATTGTGTTAGTCTCGAAGCAACTATAGGTTATCTATTTTCAAAGCTCGCGTAATTTATCCCATAGGTTGTGGTAAATATACAAAATCTGCGATTACTTTTTCTAGATGTTGACGAGTTATATGCATCATCTCCTCTTGGTTACCTATGATATGTATGAGTTATTCGCGTCGTCATATCTAGGCCATTTATGTTCATGCTTTAGGCATTGGTGAGTTAACTATGTCGTCCTTGCCTATTTACTTTTTAATTTATCATACAGTTTATCTATTTCAAAGTCTTGGTCGAAATTTGGGATCTTCCATTATTTAATAATCCGAACGTGTGAAAACTTCGTATACTCGCACACTTCAATTGAAGAGTAATTAAATAGGGGCAATTGTCATACCCCAAATTTGTCAGCTCTATTTCTAGAGTCAAAATTATTTTCAAACTTGGATTTTATAAAAAAAATTGGTTGATTTACATTTGCATTTTGGGTTTTCTAAATATTCGTTTTCAATTTATTTTGTCTATTTAAAAATATATAATACTTTATTTAAATTATTTATATTTCTTAAATAACAAAAACTTGCTTACCCTTTATACACTATCAATTGACTTTTTATTTCAAATAAATAACATAGCATAATTGGTAAGGAAGCAGTGTTTGCAAGCATAAGGTCATGGGTTTGAATCTCACTTGGTGCACTTTGGATTTTTTTCTTCTGCTTATTTGTCACTAACTATTTCCATTTTTAATTATTTTCAAAATCACAAAAAATACATTTTTTTATTATTTAAATATAATTTTCTTATTTTTAATTAATGCATTTTTTTAAAATAATTATTTATTGGATTTTATGCACTTTTTATCAAAATTGAGTGTAAAAATATAAGAAATATAAAAAATATTTCTTTTTCTGGCTAATTGTTTCTAATTGGTCCATTTGTGCTAGTCTGTGTCATATTAAACTTCTCATTGGTTAACTTGCTGACCAAGATAAAATTTGGGCTTTCTGCGTGTCGTACCCCAAAGTTGCCCTACCGCGACGATTATATTTTTTGAGATTGAAATAAAGAAATTACTTAACTAAAGTCGGTACAACAGTATCTGGTGATCCGTCTTTATCTGGCTAGGGGGTGTATTTTTTAATTCAGGAAAATAAGGCTTTCTAAATCAGAAAGACTCGCGCGTCCGTGAATCCATTCAGGAGGCACGTTGGCCATTGGCCCATGCGATTCGAAAATTGAAAGCTATTTTGATAATAAATTATTGAGTTTTAATCGTATAGTTAAGTCCATTTAAATATTAGTTTTGTTAAGTAAAAGGGGAGGTGGAAATCCAATTTGGTTTGGTCCATTTCTATTTTGGGAGGTAGGTTCATCAATTTGCTAGCCCATTAGGGTTTTTGTAAGCTGGCCCATTTGTTTATTTTGAGAAAACGGTTTTCACTAAAAATTATTATTAGAATATTAATATTTTACTATTAATCCATTATAAGATATTTTCAAATATATTGGTTCACATTTCTGTTTTAGAGATTTATATATATGATATTCATTAAGAGTTTTGAGTGAATTTAACTGTTATTGGGTCAAAGGGGTTGTTTCGGGCCCAGTCTGCAGCTCATGGTGCAAAAATTCCGTTGGCAATAAGCAGTTTTGAACATAGGAAGTCTAAGGCCCAAATTTGGTTATGCTTTTGATGGGCAAAAGAAAGATTAAGTACGCAGGCCCAAAGTTACAAACTGGTACTGTTTGGATCAAGTAGAAAACGTGGAGATAATCACTTACTGTACAGATTTTGATACCAAATCAAATCTCTTCACATAATTAAAATAAATCAAATCTTTATCTAAAATACAACAAAATCAAGAGCCAAAAATTTCTTATTTTCAAAATTCATAATTCCTCATTACAAAGCGTGGAATCAAGTCCAAATCAAAGATACCAAATCAATTACATATACTGAATCAATTACATTAATAATCACTAAAACCTAATCCCTAATCTGTGCTAGACAGTTGGTAACAACAAAATTCTAAAAACCCTAAAATTAAAACATATATATATATATATATATATATATATATATATATATATATATATATATATATATACAGAGAACAAGAACAAGAGCGAGAGGGGGTCTTGATAGGAAACAGGGGACAGGAAGATTACGAAGACAGAGAAAAAGAAAGAGATCCGTAGACGGAGAGGTTGGAGGAAGAAACAGTTGTTGTTAAACAGTTTGGTGGTGTCGCCGTCACGATGAAGGAAGATGATAGGGTTAGGAAGAAGGTGAAGGAGAAAGGTTTTGGGTTTTAGCGAGAGGGAGAGTGAAGATAAAGACTTTCTTGAAAAATATAAGAACTGTAAAACGAAATGAACAAAAAGTTAAAACAAAAATATCTTATCCGTTCGTATCCCATGCACCGCGCCCACAGTAATAATCATGCTCCAGCGTTTATCATCCACGTGATTTTGATCAAACGGTCGTAAGGCTAAGCCACGTGATAATCCCATACTCCATCGCGCACTCAATCATTCAGGGTTCCAAAAGAATATGAAGTGGGCCAAGCCCAAACGTTATCCACACCCCTCTCTGTATTTTTGCTAAACTAGTAAACAAACTGCACCCCCCTACCTGGGCTCGTAATGGGCCTGACCCCATCTGTTTTTCACACCCCCCAACTCTTACTGCATAACTAGGCTTACACCCCCCCAGATTTTCTTAAATAATTATTATTTTTATCTCTTTTATATTTTTTATATATTATATTATATTTATATTATCATTATTAATTATTTATGTCCTTTTTATTAATAATTATAATTATTATTATTAATTTTTATTATCATATTTTAAATATTATTATTATTATTTATTATATGTAAGTATTACTATATGATCAAATAAATTTTTTTCATGTTAAAATTACATATATTATTTTCTATACTATTTGCATTAAATCCTTTCTAATCATGCATTAATCAAGATTTTTTCGCAATTAATACAATTAAAAACAACACACACAAATCTCAAACTATTTTTTGCAATAAAACTAAGCTAATCAACAGTCTTTTTGCAAATGGGTTTCAACTTGTTTGGCTTACTTCGCACACAGTCAAAATCTCCGCAATCACTACTCCCGACCGAGTGCGAAGTGATTCAAAATATGTTTGCAACCCCTAAAAGACAACAACCAACATACGAACTATGAATTGGGACTCTGATTCCTCATAAGAGGATACGTAGGCACGCAATCTAAAATCGTGGCGAGTCTTGTTAATTAAAACTTAAAACCCTGTTTATCCCAAACCTAAACCTAGAGCTTAATATCCTTGTGAACAAGGTGGATGAAAGGTGCCTAACACCTTCCTTTCGTCTAATTGAGTCCGAAACATAGAGTCTCTTTATGCGAATTATGGTTTTCTGCTATGCTCCCTTCCCTAGGATAAAAACTAATAGTGGCAACTCTTGATTAAAAAACCAGTTGCTACAGCTGGCGACTCTGTCGGGGACTCTCCTTAACCCTAGGATTTAGGTCTCTTTTGGGTTTTTATTTTTATTTATTTATTTGCATTAATTTATTTATTGCATTTTTTTATTTTCTTGTATATTTTTCTTTATTATTATATATTTACTATGTGGAGGGTTTTTATTTCAAAAAATTATTTTCGATAACCCGTAGAAAGAAGGTTCGTCTATTAGCTTAGGGTGTACATCATCCCTGCGAGTTTATATGACGACTTCGCCTAGAGTCGGTGAACTTCTGAAAAAGGAATACTTATCGAGAGACATCCTATTGACGAGTAGGACTTTGGATGGTCACCCATGACTCTTTGTAACGGCCTTAACCTAAAATCTCATGACAAGACCTTTCACGACTTTGAGACGAATGTTTCGGTCCGTAAAGAGGCTCCATCTAAGGGAGGACCTTGTGCCTTTTCCCTCCGGTGTTATTCATGACACCCTTTAAGGAAGCCACCTTTTGGGAGGGTAGATCAACCGTAGGTCAAGACTAAGGAACCTACCTTATAGGGGTACTTATTAAAAGTCCTGTCACTCAACCTTACACCCACGCATTCATATATTTTATGTATTCATCATACATTCATCATATATTTGTCACCCATTTCTTTATCTTATTCACGGGGTACAAAAAAAATATAATAAAATCAAGATCTTGGTGACTGTCTTTAAAAATGGATACCGAAGGAAATAACCTGCCTGTGTCAACACACCAAACATGTTTGAAATCAAAGGCCCGAAAAGGAAATAATGTGCTGAAGATTTTCTCAAGCTTTGTCAGGTCAAGGTGGATGACTTCCAGATCAGATATTTGTAGGCGCACCTAGAAGACTTATTTCCTTTTGCTTGATTTCACGCAAATAAAGTTTTGGTTTAAGATCGTAATATTTTTCAATATCTGAATTACGTTACTTTCAATAAAGGCATTTTGTTTCCCTATCTTATTGGCGTATCTATTTTAAAGCTGGTCACCGAATAAAAAATAAGTGAAAGACAAATACATACCCAAGTGAATAAGACATTCAAAACAAATAACCATTTCTTAATCATACATATTTATTCACATGCATGCATTCACAAACACCTGCATATCATATCAAAACTCATTTTTTGAAAGAAAAAAAAATCTCTTCAGCTAAGCCATGGATAGAAGAAGATCACCACCTCCTTGGCCTCCATATCAAGTAAGGGCCTATCAAAAAAGAACCCTGGAACAGATCGAGGAAAACCAGGCTGCATTCAAGGAAGATCTAAACCAAGTCAAAGGTGATGTGAGTTCGATGAAAGAAGATCTGAGTCAAGTTCTCCTAGCCTTAAAGAACTTCATTAACAAACAAGGCCAGATCCCCAGGGTAGCTTTCGAAGAAGTAGCTCAAAAGATTGGTGCATCAAGCGGTCACCAACTAAGAAAGGAGCCAGAAGCAGGACCCCTCAATCCAAAAAGGCCTGTTTCAGACCCCTCCCCCCCCCCCCCCCCCCCAAAGAGACAAGAGGGATAAATTAATTTCGTAGCCTCACAAGCAAGGATACCACGACCATCAGTGATCCCACAAGGACAACAGCAAGGCAGAAGGCCACCCAGTAAATTTGATCCCCTCCCGATGCCACCCAATGAACTATTACAACAGCTAGTTAAGGCATCCTTAGTGGAACTCAAGCCTCTAGCTCTTCCAGTCGGGCCACTCCCACGAAGATACGATGCCAACTCCATATGCGAGTATCATGCTAATTCTCCTAGACATACCATAGAGCAATGTTGGCCATTTAAACACACAGTGCAGGATTTGTTGGATTCTCAAGACATCACTTTTGAGAAGCCCAACATCACATCAGACCCTACGCTGTCACATGATGGGCTGACAATAAACGCAATTGAAGTAGTCACTGACTCAGGGGCAAGCAGACGAGCAAAAATCCCGATAAACTCGCCGAAAGAATATTGGTCGGGATATGGACTCCCGCCAGAACACAATGAATCTTTCGAAAGAGCTCTACAAAGGCTAAGGGACCAGGGGATAGTCCAGTTCTAACAATACCCTAAAGGAAAATTTAAAGCTATTCTGAAGGGCAAAGCGCACTTTCCTCCAACCCAAGAGACTTTTGTCAATGATGGAGTAGTGCATGGCAGACATGGGGAAAAAATATTCAACAAAGCCAACACCAAAAGGGAAACTGAATTCATCCAAGAATGCACCCCAAGAGAAAAAACTCAAAAGATGGACGACCATGGAGATTCCTGAGATCTTTTTCTTTCCTAATTAATTTTTCTTGTTTTCGAAAGAACCTATGTAAAGCCCGGGACATAGGGGTTTCTTGTAAGGGTTTCCCCGTTTTATTTCAGACAATATTTACGATTAATAAAAGTTGTGTTTTATTTTCAATCAAGATCCCTGTCTTTCTCTTGCATTTATGTCTTAAATTTTAAAAAAATGGCAATACTTTCTCTACACATGCATTTTCAAATATTCATATACTAAATCTACACCAAACATGATAAAGGTGCAAATTCATGCCCAAAACCACCGATAATGCTACTGTTGCAATCCAATATAGTTTTGATGCTCCTATCAACCAAGCTAAAGAGGAAGATGATAAAGATCTTGAACTCTTTGAGAAAATGGCGGGGGAAATAAAAAGAAAAGCTAATAATATGCAACCATATCAAGAGGCTGTTAAGGCCACCAATCTGAGCACATGGCAAGACCCAGAAGAAACCAAGCTAGGGAGAAATGTTAGAGCGGAGCCACAAAGAAGTTGATCAAGTTATTGCACATATCTACGGAAACAGGCCAATGCCAAATACAGACATTGCTGTAAAAATAAGCAACTACAAAATACCAAGACTTGACAAAGGACCCGAGCCAGGGGCACGTTGGACATCCACGTTCGATGAGGCTTCAAATACACTGGGGCACCATATGGGGGCAATTTTGACTTCTCCAAAGAATGCTCACAAGCCATATACCAAGTCAATAGTGAATGGGACACTAAACATCCAAAACTGATCCCATATCGGGATCATGTTTTGAAAGATGACTACGAAATTCACAAAGATCACTTTCAGTCACATGCCAGGAGAATAAAGTCAAATGACAGACGCCCCGACAACTATATCGTCTATGTTCAAAGTAACTTGGTCAAACCACGAACTGTGCATCACAAACAGACGCTTCGAAGAGCCCACACATTGCCTTGCTATTAAAAACGACAATATAACAAGCTTTGGTTTCACGGCATCCCGAAAATGCCTCTAGCATTGGAAAACAAACCCTACGAGAATTATCCGCGGAATTCTTTCAAAGTGACGGTATATTGTGCAAGATGAACCACAACATGGTCTAGTACTCAAGAAGATTCCGCTACCACGCTTCGACCCACGTGGTAAATGGACACCCAATTACGAAGGTCCATACCTAGTCAAAACAACATTCTCCGATGGTGGTCTTATCCCCACAACAATGGATGGGGAAGAACTACCGCACTCGGAAAATTCAGACGTAGTCAAAAACACTATGTATAAGAATCTCGCTAAGCTCGAACCTTAAACAGGCGATTTAGCCAAAAAGGAGCGCCTCGGTGGATCGAAAACCCTAAAGGGAGATCCAGGCAAAAATTAGGGGCATATAGACAAAAAAATTACCCCGATGGATTGAAAACCCTAAAGGGAAATCCAGGCAAAAATTAGGGATCATTCAAAAAAGAAGTAAAGAACAAAAAGACTGCAATCTAAGAACTACGATTGTGAACCAAGAAGGGAGAGATAGATTTGAATCATACAACTCAGAAGCAAAGGAGATAAGATCATTAAAAGGATATTGGGGAACAGCAGTGGCAATTATCATTTTTATTGTCATTTACAGTTTTAAAACCTTCTGTAATTACCTCTTTCTAGGAATTGCATGTTGTATTCTCGCCTATTCAAAGGCATATCAATAAAACATTTGCTTTCTTTGCATCTTTCAAATTGCATTTTTTCTTTTCTCGGACTTGTTTATAAAATACTACGATTATTACTTGTGAATATTGTCTTTAAATCATTTCGGGGGATTAACAAAATAAAAGAATTTGATAAAAGATCGAAAAAACATTTTGGTTAGAAAAAATATTAAAAGAAAATCCACGTCTACTTCCACGCACAGGGCTATTCCCGCGTCTACGCTCACAATACGAGGACTATACATACGTCTATGGCTACTCATACGTCTCGCAACACAAAAAATATATACACATGTCTACGCCTATATCTATGCTCACGATGCAAAAAGTCTATGCCCACACGTACATCTGCGCCTATGCTTGCACTCCACAATACAAAATCTATGCATATCTACTCCTACATCTACGCGCCCGCACACGAACTCTACGTCCATATAAATGTTAACGCCTATGCCTACACTTGCAATGCAAAGGCTACATCTGCACATGCATCCACGCGCATGTATACTCCTGCCAATTCTAGATATGTCTATGCTTACGCCTACGCCTACGACATACGAATCGACATGCTTCTACGCTTACGCCTATGCCCACGACACACGAATCTACATACAATTACGCTTACGCTTGCACCTACGACATATGAATCTACATACGTCTATGCTTACGCCCGCGCTTACAGAGACCACACATATGCCGATACATACGTCCACGCCTGCGCTTATAACATACAAATCTATGCATAGGCCATTATCTACGTCTACATCTACGTCAATGCCCGCAATACAAAATTAATGCTCAAACTTTGCTAACATTTTCCACTGTGTTCAAGTTCAACAATACTACGATGATACAACATACAACACAAGGAGTTGGTAACTCTGAGCCAATGGATTAAAGGAGAGAATGCCAGAAATAGTCTTCATAACATTTCAAGACATACACGCATCTTACACACATTTCATACATACACACATTTTGCATATCTCAAGCATACATACACTATGCATTCCTACATACAATACGCATATAGTCAAGGTTCCATATGAATGTCAAACATCATACATTTCGCATACATACAACATTCTATACGCATGCATACAAATGTATCGCCTAGCAAACAGATAAATAATTTTACCCTCGATTCAACTATCTAATGGTCAACCAACGCAATACTTATCATATGATTCAACCCGTCACCTCAGTCTTCATGCCGTGACACATTCAGCCCATCACCTAAGTCTTCCCGCAATGATGAGTTCCTTACAAGTCCCATTACATTGCCTCTAATCCGCAGTGTATTATCCAAGCCCAACACATTGCCTCTAAGCCGCAATGTATCCTCAAAACCCAGTACGTTGCCTCTAAGCCTCAATGTATCCTCAAAACTCAGTATGTTGCCTCTAATACGCAACATATTCTAAAAACTTCGTACGTTACTTCTAAGCCGTAACATATTCTCAAAGACCCATTACATTTCCTCTAAGCCGCAATGTATCCTTAAAACCCAACATATTGCCTCTAAGCCGCAATGTATTATCCAAGCCAACACATTGCCTCTAAACCGCAATGAATTCTTAAAACTCAACACATTGCCTCTAAGCCGCAATGTATTATCTAAGCCAATCATTGCCTCTAAGCCGCAATGTGTTCTCCAAACTCATTACATTGCCTCTAAGCCTCAATGTTTTTGCAAAACCTAGATAATCGCCTCAGACTTTACGCAGTGATGCTCGAAAACAAAACCTAGCTTATCGACTCAGACTTCACGCAACGATTTGTAAACCTAATCCATTGCCTCAGACTTCATGCAGCAATATATTTTTTTATGCCAAGTTCCAGACAATCGTCTCATACTTCATGCAATGATGTTCGAAACAACACATTTAGCTTATCACATCAGACTTCATGTAGTGATTTGCAAACATAACCCATTGCTTCAGACTTCATGCAGCAATGTGTTTCTTATTCTGCAACACAGATCATTGCCTCAGACTTCATGCAGCGATGTTTCGAAACATTAAATTTAGCTTATCACATCAGACTTCACGTAGTGATTTTCAAACCTAACCCATTGCCTCAGACTTCATGCAACAATGTGTTTCTTATTCTGCAACGCAGATCATTTCCTTGGTCTTCACGCAGTGATTCCAAAACCAAACTCATTGCCTCAAACTTCATGCAACAATTTATATCTCTTTACTCTATAACACAAACCATCGCCTCAGACTTCATGCAGCGATGTCTGAAAACCAAATCTAGCTTAACGTCTCAGAATTCAAGCAACGATTTACAAAACTGTAACCCAATGCATTAGGCTTCAAGCAACAATACCTTCCTTCATTCCATAAACACCGATCATTGTCTCAGACTTCATGCTGCGATGAAAAACAAAACTTTAACCCATTGCATAAGACTTCATGAAGCAATACATTTCATTATTCCATAAACACCGATCATCGCCTCAGACTTCATGCTGCGATGCTCAAAAGAAAACAAAACTCAACACATTTCCTCTAAGACGCAATGTATTCTCAAACTCAACACATTGCCTCCAAGCCGCAATGTATTCGCAAACTTAAAAAATTGCCTCTAAGCCGCAATACATTCTCAGAACTCAGAACATTGCCTCTAAGCCGCAATGTATCCTCAAAACTCAGCACATTGCCTCTAAACCGCAATGTATTATCCAAACTCAACAGATTTCCTCTAAGCCTCAATGTATTATCCAAACTCAACACATTGCCTCTAAGCCGCAATGTATTATCCAAATTAACACATTGCCTCTAAGCCGTAGTGTGTTCTTCAAACTCAAACACATAGCCTCTGAGCCGCAATGTATTCATGCTCAAAACATCGCCTCAGACGTCATGCAACAATTCACAAACGTAACCCATGGCCTCAGTCTTCAAGCATCCATGCATCATCAATCATTCTTATACTCACCCTCCAGATGGGTGAATAAGCCAAGCCATACAGAATTACGCCATTTACCTCGTTATCAAACCCGGGTAAGCGATATATCATCAGCTTTGCTTACTTCCTTGAGACTTATAAGGGTATGCTACATCAGTATAACCTTATGTTTGTCGGACAAATTTTGGGATACTTCAAGTATTCAATAAACTTTCAATTAAAATGCGCAAGACTCGAGTTTTCTCACGCTATTCGATTGAAAGATAATTGAATAGGGGCAGCTGTCGTACCCCAAATTTGTCCTACCGCGACGATTATATTTTTTGAGATTGAAATAAAAAAAATACTTAATTAAAGACGGTACAGCAGTATCTGGTGGTCCGTCTTTATCTGGCTAGGGGTGTATTTTTTAATTCAGGAAAATGGGGCTTTCTAAATCAGAAAGACTCGTGTATCCGTGAATCCATTCGCGAGGCACGTTGGCCATTGGCTCATGCGATTCGAAAATGGAAAAATATTTCGATAATAAATTATTGAGTTTTAATCGTATAGTTAAGTCCATTTAAGAATTAGTTTTGTTAAGTAAAAGGGGAGGTGGAAATTCAATTTGGTTTGGTCCATTTCTGTTTTGGGGGGTAGGTTCATCAATTTGCTGGCCCATTAGGGTTTTTGTAAGCTAGCCCATTTTTTTATTTTGAGAAAACGGTTTTGACTAAAAATTATTATTAGAATATTAATATTTTACTATTAATCCATTAGAAGATATTTTCAAAGATATTGGTTCACATTTCTGTTTTAGAGATTTATATATATGATATTCATTAAGAGTTTTAAGTGAATTTAACTGCTATTGGGTCAAAGGGGTTGTTTCGGGCCTAGTCTGCAAGTCATGTTGCAAAAATTCGGTTGGCAATAAGCAGTTTGGAACCTAGGCAGTCTAAGGCCTAAATTTGGTTATGCTTTTGATGGGCAGAAGAAAGATTAAGTACGCGGGCCCAAAGTTACAAACTGGTACTATTTGGATCAAGTAGAAAACGTGGTGATAAACACTTACTGTACAAATTTTGATACCAAATCAAATATCTTCACATAATTAAAATAAATCAAATATTTATCTAAAATACAACAGAATCAAGAGCCCATAATTTCTTATTTACAAAATTCAGAAATCCTCATTACAAATCGTGAAATCAAGTCCAAATCAAAGATACCAAATCAATTACAGATACTGAATCGATTACATTAACAATCACTAAAACCTAATCCCTAATCTGTGCTAGACAGTTGGTAACAGCAAAATTCTAAAAAACCCTAAAATTAAAACATATATATATACAGAGAACAAGAACAAGAGCGAGAAGGGGTCTTGACAGAAAACAGGGGACGAGAAGATTACTGAGACGAAGAAAAAGAAAGAGATACGTAGACAGAGAGGTTGGAGGAAGAAATATCTTGAACAAACTCTTTACGGTTGAAGACGAGATGAGAAGGCGATTAAGGTTTCCGGATCGGAAACCCTAATTACTTGTCGTTGCCTGCCGCGAGCCACCACTAAGCTCCGTCGCTCCATTACCACCACCTCAAGATTTTCGTCACCATTACCGCTGACCTGCAAATCCAAAAGAGACGGAGATGAAGAAATAGGAACTCCACGTATCAGATAAACCGCGATTAAAGGTAACAAAATTCAGCTTACAATTTACGCGTTATTGTTGTTAAACGGTTTGGTGGTGTCGCCGTCGCGATGAAGGAAGATGATAAGGTTAGTAAGAAGGTGAAGGAGAAAGGGTTTAGGATTTAGAAAGAGGGATAAAGAGGATAAATACTTTCTGGAAAAATATAAGAACTGTAAAACGAAATGAACAAAAAGTTAGAACAAAAATCTCTTATTCGTTCGTATCCCATGCACCGCGCCCACAATAATAATCATTCTCCCGCATTTATCATCCACGTGATTTTGATCAAACAGCCGTAAGGCCAAGCCACATGATAACTCCCATACTCTATCGCGCACTCAATCATTCAGGGTTCCAAAAGAATATGTTGTGGGCCAAGCCCAAAGGTTATCCACACCATTCTCTGTATTTTTGCTAAAATAGTAAACAAACTTCACCCTCCTACCTGGGTTCGTAATGGGCCTGACCCCAGCTGTTTTTTACACCCCCCAACTCTTACTGCATAACTAGGCTTACACCCCCCAAATTTGCTTAAATAATTATTATTTTATATTTTATATTTTATTTATATATTATATTTTATTTATATTATCATTATTATTTATTTATGTCATTTTTTTAATAAAAATAATTATAATTATTAATTTTTATTACCATATTTTAAATATTATTATTATTATTTATCATTATATGTAAGTATAACTATATGATCAAATAAATTATTTTCATGTTAAAATTGCATATATTATTTTCTATACTATTTGCATTAAATCCTTTCTAATCATGAATTAATCAAGATTTTTCGCAATTAATACAATTAAAAAAAACATAAATAAATCACAAACTATTTTTCGCAATAAAACTAAACTAATCAACAGTCTTTTTGCAAATGGGTTACAACTAGTTTTTTTTTACTTCGCACTCAGTCAAAATCTCTGCAATCACTACTCCCGATCGAGTGCGAAGTGATTCAAAATATGTTTGCAAACCTCTAAAAGACACCAACCAACATCCGAACTACGAATTGGGACTCTGATTCCTCGTAAGAGGATACGTAGGAACATGATCTAAAATCGTGGCGAGTCTTGCTAATTAAAACTTAAAACCCTGTTTATCCCAAACCTAAACCTAGATCTTAATATCCTTGTGAACAAGGTGGATGAAAGGTGCCTAACGCCTTCCTTTCATCTAATTGACTTCGAAACCTTGAATCTCTATCTACGAATTAGGGTTTTCTGTTAGGTTCCCTTCCCTAGGATAAAAACTAATAGTGGCAACTCTTGATTAAAAAACCAGTTGCTAACTGTGCAAGCTTATGGGCTCAAGCCCAACGCTATTTGAACCTCCCTTTTACTACCAAAATTCAAAAATACACCCCTGCACCTTTGGACTCAGATTTAAATGTGTGCTTAGGCTTTTTATTTTTACACCCTCCTGAATTAATTTTCGCACCCTACGCTAATTTGATTAATTAATTTTATTTAATTTTAATATTTTGTTTTTGTTTGATTTATTTATATCTCATGCCACTTTTTTCACATGTTGCATTAAAATGTTATTTGTGCATTTTGTCAAAAAATTGTTAATAAGTAAGTAATGGATTAATATTAAAAATATTTATTTTATTTTTTATAATATGAAAATAGTTATTTATTAAATATTTTCTAAAATACTAACCATATTTTTTTCAATTTTATCAAGCGTTCAAACTTCTCTTTCACATATTACACTATGCATTCTAAGACAGCTAACCCATCAAATACTAACATTTTTCTACTAACTTAATTCAAATTTAATTTTATTTTCAAAAAGGATTGTGGAGACATTTTATATTAACTGTGGACTGCATCTACGACTATGCTACTTTCAAATCTAGACAAGGTTCAAAGATAAATTCGAACATTTCCATAATCCATAAAAAAACTAACCAAACACATTCGAACTACGAAATTGGACTTTGATTCTTCATAAAGAGATATGTAGACACGCGGTAAAAACCAAGGCGAGTTCAGAACTAAAAAATTAAATCCTTCACGCAACATATAGAAATATTAACTACCAAATTCCTATTTTACCCTTAAACCTAAAAGCGGAGCCCCTTGAGAATAAGGGAGATGAAGGGTGCCTAACACCTTCCCTTCATCTAATTGACTTACAAATTTATAATCTCTATACGAATTAAGGTTATCCATTAATTCCCCATCCTTAGGATAAAAATTAATGGTGGCGACTCATTTTTTTGCCGGTTACGACAGCAGGCATGTTCTGAATGGCTTTGACTTTGTCAGGGACTACCACAATACCTCTTTGACTAACCATGAAACCTAGAAATTTTCCTAATCGAGCACCAAAAGTACACTTATTAGGATTCAAGTGGATTTAATACTTCCTCAGGCATTGAAACAACTTCAATAAATGTTCCACATGGTCTTTTTCATTTTGTGACTTGGCATTTATATCATCTACATAAACCTCGATCTCCTTATGCATCATATCATGGAATAGAGTAATCATAGACCTTTGATACGTTGCACCAACATTTTTCAAACCAAAAGGCATCACTCTGTAGAAGAATGTTCCCCTTGGTGTAATGAAAGCAGTCTTCTCCATATCTTCAGGTGTCATCTTCATCTGATTGTAGCCGTAGAAACATACATGAATGAAAAGACGTTGAACTTTGAAATGTTTTCAACTAATGTGTCAATATAGGGTAATCGGAAGTCATTCATAGAATTGGCTTTGATCAGGTCTCAAGAATTTACACACATTTGGACCTTGCCACCTTTCTTGGGAACAAGTACTGTGTTAGCTAACAATTGAGGGTATTCAGAAGTGACGAGAAAACCTGCATCAATCTGTCTTTGAACTTCCTATTTGATTTTGATGACCATATTTGGATGGGTCCTTCTCAATTTTTTTTAATAGGCAGACACTCTTGTTTTAACGGCAGATGATGTTGTACAATTTCAATGTATAATCCAAGCATGCTTCGATAAGACTAAGAAAATATGTCCACAAATTCTTTAAGAAGCTCTACTATATTTTCTTTAACTCTCAGGTCAAGTAGTTCCCCTAACTTTGACTTATTTTCA
Organism: Vicia faba; assembly: GCA_948472305.1. Lineage (NCBI taxonomy): Eukaryota > Viridiplantae > Streptophyta > Magnoliopsida > Fabales > Fabaceae > Vicia > Vicia faba. The sequence goes on along the minus strand of OX451739.1, from coordinate 953,678,523 downwards.
ATCCTCCTCGGTGCCTAGGTTGATCACTTCTACTTGTTCTTCATGAGGATGCATGGCTTTCTCTTCATTTTCTAGTAGTCGAGAAATTTCCTCAGAATTTCTTCTATATCTTCTTCCTCATCTTCAAACATAGGGAACTCAAAGTCGGGAGAGGGCATAGGATTGTGTTTTTCAATGGGTTTATGATTTAATATGCACATATGATTTATGTTTGACTTTAGAGACAAGTAAAAAATGTGGAATTTATGCAGATATTAAAAGTGATTTTTTACTTATCATTTTTTAGGTTTTTTAGGATTACCATTTTTTTTCAAAAAATAAAAAAATAAAAACAACAATATAGGAAACAACATGACTTTTATTAATGATGATAAACTAAAAACAAAAGCCCGACACAAGGTCTTTTCCACCTTGGGCATAATGGAAAGAGTTATTTTTAACAAATCCCTACACAACTACTCTTTCACCTTGGGCAGAGCGAACATTTTTTTTATAAATAACAAGATTATTACTCAATAATGTGAACAATAGAGGGAACATCAATGATGAGCTAGGTTTGGAAAAACCTTCCACGCGCCACAAGGTTTGGTGAATCCTCTTTAAGATCATCTTCAAGAATGGCATCAACTTCGGGCATTGTTAGTAAAATAAATCCAACACTAAGGAATGTCTCTTGGATTGGTCGGATGACAGTATCTCTCTTACTAGCTTTGTTGGATGTGGAAGAAAAACCCAGACCCTCACAGAACATGTTTTTAGGCAGGTCCAATACAAATCCCCAACCAGTACATGTACCATTTTGTACCATATCTTGTGCATATTATGAGTGCAAATTTCCTCTGGATAAATTTTGTATAATGTTAAAACTATACAAATATAGAATTTATGTACGAATGTAGCATTTCTGTATATTAGGTGGTATATCTGGTTTACATGGAACCCTTGGCATTAAGAAATCCTAGGAAATAGTTGAAAAATAGCAAAAAAATATACATGTCTTGAAAAATCATTTTACTTGCTTTTACATTTTAGGCCAACTCATAAAGCTTTACAGGTCGGCACATGTGCTGCTCTAGATAAGCATTTTTGCTTATGTCTTGTTCAAGCCGGCTCATGAAGCATTTCAGGCCGGCACGTGTGCTGATCTAATTAAGCAATTTTGCTTCTGCCATGTTCAGGCCGACTCATAAGCGTTTTCAAGTTGGCTCATGCTGTTAAAAGTAGCACTATGAGCCGACTCATCCAAGCTAGAGGCCGACTCATAATTTTTCAGGAGTTAAATATTTATTTTCTTTTTAAGTCCTAATTTCCATCTTTCATGCATCATTTCAACTTAATGATACCATAAAATTAGTCTGCATTTCCTCTTTATATTTAACCTCTAACCAATGCATACATACTGACAAACCATTGTAATGATTCTTTGTTGGGGTGCCATCTAGACGAGGATTGATAATATCCGATTAGTTTCTTATGTAGCCAAGAATATTGGGTTGAGAATTATAGGGGTCTTCATCCGGAAAAACCGTGGGTTTATCCTCCAAGATCATTGAGTAATTTAGGGATTTTTGTGAAAGAAATTCAAAAGAGGATTACTGCTAAGTGAAGCCCATTGGAGATAAAGAATGCAAAGGATTCTTTGGAGATAAAGAATGCAAAGGAAGTAGCGAGAAAAAAATAGATCAAAATTGAAGTCTTGTGTTGCAATAGGTGAAATTGATGGTACGTGGAAGCTTTGGAGATAAACTTTGCAAAGGAGTAGCAAGCTCCAAATAGTCAATTTTCATATATTGTGTCTTGGTATTTCTCAAAATCAAAGGAAGAGAAGGAGTTGAATCAACAACAAGAATTAGGGTTTGTGGAGTTTCTCTTGAACACTTCTCTGGTATCAACTTTTTGCATAGTAAGAATTATCCTAATTCTATTGGAATTAGGCGCAAACGTACCCACACGCGAGGGCGAAAGATGGGAACTGTGAAGACAAATCCTTGTGTCTCTTTTCCTTTATTGCTTTACTTGCTTTAATTTTCATATATCAATTTTTCAAATAGCATTGAGTTATCCATCGAAGCCTAGGAAGTTTCTGAAACTATTTTTTTTTGTTTTAGATTGCGTGTTCATTAGCTTATAATCACTTTTTATTATAAGTGCTTTTCATATCAACATAAACCAAGTAAAATTATGAAACTTTGATTCCATACCAAGTGTTTGAAAAATTGTGTAGCTTGTTTAAATCAAAAGAAAATTTTGAAAACTGTGTTGCACACCAAGTGTTCGACATATTGTTCAACATCTTCTTTTAGTTGTTAACATTGGAAAGCATTACTAGTAACTTGCTATAAACATTAAATAAGTTGTAAATTTATTGAAGTAGATTAATTCCATTTATCAATTTCATTCCATATTCGTTTTGTTATATTTGCATATCCGACTTCCAATAACGGTTCGTATAGATGACTTTTTTAAAAACCTTCCGCTCACACTCTTTGATAAATAAAATTTTCAAAACCAAGAATTTTCTGGAACTTTTAATTGGGTGTCTATTCATCCCCTCTAGGTACGAACCTAAAGGGGAGTGTAAATAAGTCCCGATTTTGATGGGAGAAAACTATAGTTATTGGAAAGCTTGTATGCAAATTCATGCCAACTCATATGACAAAGTTGTTTGAGAAGCCATTCAAAATGGTCCAACACCTGTGACTTATATTGTTAACGGTGCTACGGTACCCATGCCGCAAAACTAATGGAATGAAGATGATAATAAGAAGTGGGACATAATTTGAAAGTGAAAAATATTATCATATCTGTGTTATACCCCAAATTTTCCCTATCCTAATCTAGGAATTTTCTTCAAATAAATTATATTATTTAGTTTTCACGTTTATAGGTGTGTTTGAAGTCAAAGAGGATGTGTTGATGTAAAATTGACCATCAATATCTGATGGTCCATTAAGTCTTAAAATTTGTTTCAAGTTTAAAAGAGAGGTGTATTGTTTTAATCAAGGAGGTGTGAACAAATTCGTTTTTGATAAAGCCCATTACAAGTTTTTGATTCATTTTGAAAAGAAAATGTTTGTTTACCTACAGTAATAATTATTATTATTTTAGTAAGTTATTATTAATATTATTTTTTGAAGTTGTATTCATGATTTAAAAAAATGATGGATTAATCGTATGGCCCATTTCAAGTTTTGATATTTGTTTTGAAAAAATGTTTTGTTAATAACATTATTATTATTACTATTATTTATTTAGAGTTTATTATTATTATTATTATTATTATTATTATTATTATTATTATTATTATTATTATTATTATTATTATTATTATTATTATTATTATCTATTTAGAAGTAATGTCATTATTATTGTTATTAGTTTACAACTATTAACTATTCTGATTTTATTATTATATTTAAACATTATTATTATTATAAAAAAAATTTATTTATTGTTATTGAAAATCGTTTTCTTTTTTTAAGCATTAAGGCCCATTTTTACTATGTTGAAAACATTTATTTATTTTTTGTTGTTGTTCAGTCCGTTAGAAAGTTTCACAGCCCAAATTCAATCCAATTTCAATCAGTCCAAAACAAAACAATGATGTTGTATGGTCCAATAACCAAACAACAGGTGTTGTGCGGATTCTTTGAAGAAAACGAAATCAAATATTTTTTTTGTTCCTTATTCAAATGACTTTACTACAGAGACATCATCAAGCCTCATACAGAAACAAAATCAACTAAAAGCAGAAACGTTGTTAATAGCATTCAAAAGTTGTATACAAGATCATTTTCCTTACTTAAACAACAATCCTTAATCAAAGCAATTTAAAATGTTTATTATTTCTAAATTCCCAACAACTACTATAAAAAGAAGACAGCATTGTAGTGGAAAGAAGTGGGGAAGAAGAAACACAGAGAGAAAAATAACAGTGTACAAAACAAAGAGGAATTTTACAGTAGAAAAAAAATTACGAAAACTTGTAGTCTTCCTCGCCAAACCTTGTCCGTCGTACCTCCGTCGTCCCCTTCCTCCTCAAAACGTCACCGCTATCCTCACATCACAGTCACCTCCACCATCGTCGCATCCTCGAATCACCATCCATCGCGCCATCGCACCCCCACCACCACTGCTAACACCGCCGAACCTGAAACATAAAGAGAAAGGAATAGAGATCGATGAAATTAAGGGAGGACGCTGCCGCCGCCGGTGAGTATGCACGTTAGGGTTTCGCGACAGAGAAGAGATAAATCGCTGAGAGAGAGAAGTGATTGTTGTGTTTTTTGTGGAAAATGAAAGTATAACAATAAGTTAATCCCATGCATGTCTCCTCACCAGTCTTACCGTGTTCTTTCATTTATCATCGCATGATCATCATCACACGGCTCAGCATGCACGCTCACCGTAGTTACCAAGCACTTGCAGGTACCCTGGCTATACAGGCCTCCTCCAAGCGCTTCTAGGCCTAAGCCCAATTTTTATCCACACCCCTCTTAAATTGATCTTACTAAGGGCATACATTTTTGCACCCCCGTTGTCCATTGGGCCTGAATTCAAAATCTGAATTCAAGCCCCCTTTTATCCACACCTCCAAACTTTGCTACTATAAGTTAATTTAAACCCCCTGCAAATTTAATTTATTTTTAATTCTATCATATAATTTCATTTATATTTTCATTTATTTATTTTATTATTATATTTTTATATATATTTATATTTTCATGATTATAATATTTTTTATTATTGTTATACATAATTACTTATTTTTAAATTCATTTAAATATAAAAATATTCATTTATATTAAATCATATCTTTCAACTACATATTTAAAAGCATTTCTTCTCATATGATTTAATTTAATATTTTATATCAAAATATTAAAACCCCTAATTTATTAAATTATAATATCCGCAAGCGACACGTGGCCAATATCTGGCCACGTGATAGGGGGGATATATCAGACTCCCCAACAACGTCTAAAAGTATTCAAACGATCACCAAACTATTTTTCGCAATAAATTAATTCGAACAATTAATTTTCGAAAAAGAATACGAATATATTTAAATTAACTGCGTATTTGGTCTAACAAACTCCGCTATGCATACTCTTAGACCACGTATGCAGGAAATCCAAAATATATTATGCAATCCATAAAAATCACAAATACCCCCGCGAACTACGAAATAGGACTCTGATTCCTCCTAAGAGGATACATAGGCATACAATCAAAATCGTGGCAAGTCCCGCTAATTAAAATCCAAACCCTTTCCTCCTAACTAAAATTCAAACCCTTCCCCCCTAACTAAAATTCAAACCTATTACCGCTAACTCAAACTCAAACCTTTTTACCAATAATAACTAAAAACCCTATTTCCTAAAAATGCGCTTCTAAACCTAGTATCCTTCTGAACAAGGTAGATAAGGGGTGCCTAACACCTTCCCCTCGTGTAGAACCGAGCCTAAATCTAGAATCTCTGATCTTTAGGGTTATTCCTTTATACTCCCTTCCTTTAGGATAAAAATTAAGGGTTGAGACTCTGATCTAAAAATCAGTTACAACAGTTGGCGACTCTGTTGGGGACTCAACCCTAGGTTTAGAAGCCTTATCTTTCGATTTTAGGGTTTTTCTTATTTCTTTTGGGTTTTAGTTTTTCTTATTTAATTATTTACTTAATTTCTTTCCTATTCGTTATTATTCATATTATATATATATATATATATATATATATATATATATATATATATATATATTTGTGGTGGGATTTAAAAATTCTGCAATATTATTCTCAAAACCCTTAGAAAGAAAGTTCATCTATTAGCCAAGGGGTTACATCAACCATATGAGTTTATGTGACGACTTCGCCTAGTGTCGGTGGAATTCTGTAAAAGGAATACCTCTCGAGAATCATCCTCTTGGGAAGTAGGAATCTGGAATGATACCTATGACTTATTGTACGACCTTTAAACCAAAATCTCGTGATGAGACATTTCATGACATAGAGACAAAAGTTTCAGTCTGTCAAGAGACTTCGCTTAAGTGAGGCCCTTGTGCCTTTCCCTCTAGTGTCATTCATGATACCCTTAAGGAAGCCACCTTATGGGGAGGGTAGAATTTCCGTAGGCCAATACTAAGAACCTACCTTATAAGGATACCTTTCACAAATTCCACTACAATCTGCAAACCCGCAAGGGTTATCCCTTCATTCACTACTATCTCTAGCCCGTAGGGCTTCCGTCAAAATAAATATTTGGTAAATTTAATATGAGCCATGAGATATCTACATCTGTCTTTAACTGGGAGAAGTATCAGAATAAATGTTTGGTCGATTTAATTTGATCCAGAAAAGGTCTACTGAGAGAAGTATCAGAATAAATCTTTGGTCGATTTAATCTGAGCCCGCAGATGTCTTTAAATACTTAACTAGGAGAAGTATTAGAATAAATCTTTGGTCGATTTAAACTGATCCCGAAAAAGTATCTACTGGAAGAAGTATCATAATAAATCTTTGGTCGATTTAAACTGAGCCAGAAGATGTTTGTGTCTGTCTTTAACTAGGAGAAGTATCAGAGTAAATCTTTGGTCGATTTAAACTGAGCCAGAAAAAGTATCTACTGGAAGGAGTGTCAAGATAAATCTTTGGTCGATTTAATCTGGGCCAGAAGATAATAGTGCGCTTCTTCAACTGGGAGAAGTATCAGAATAAATCTTTGGTAAATTTAGTTTGAGCCATAAAAGTATCTACTGGAAAAGTATCAGAATAAATCTTTGGTCGATTTAATCTGAGCTAGCAAAGGTCTATGCTTGATTGTATCTAAAAATATATTAGAATGAGTCTACGCCTAACTGTATCTAAAAGTGGATCAGAATGAATCTTCGCCCGGCTGTATCTGAATAATGCTTTCTAGAGTGATACTCTAGGAAAGTTGTTTGATTAGCTGCTCGTGATGTAGATAGTTGCCCAATTCCTGACCAAAGAGAAAGAAAGATAGTTTCTCCATCCTGTTTCGGGAATTGATCTACGATCAATTTTTTGGTAAACCCATCTTGTTTCGGGAGTTCATACCATTGGTGATAAGGATAGTCGCCCCATCCTGTTTCGGGAATTGATCTTTATCTGACCAAAGAGAAAGAAAGATAGTTTCCTCGTGTTGCTTTGGGAGTTAATCTTCAATCTGTTCATGTAGATAGTCGCCCCGTCCTGTTTCAGGAATTGATCTATAATCAATTCTTCACAGATAGTTGCCTTGTCTGGTTTCAGGAATTAATTTACTGCTGGTCATCCAGATAGTTGCCCCGTCTTGTTTCGGGAATTAATCTCTGACCTATTTGAGAATTATTACTGATATTCGTCTGTTGATTGATATTTCCTGAAAAGGTAAAGAGTTAGTTGTATGCAATGTCATGATGTATGAACTGCATTGCGTAATGACGTTCTCAAAATAAGTGGGACTGTGTTATATGTGTTTCGTATGCATATGTTATGACATATGAATGTAAAATGTTATTGAAGTATATTTGTAAACCCGTGCAATATCTCTGTCTGGGAAAATAAATCCCTGACTATTGCTGGGGGTGAAGAGTATGTGTATCTTTAATCTTGTCTAGAATGCTTCCGTTGGGGATTCCTGCTTACTTGTTTTGAGAAAACTCTACAGGGGATGTTGATTTCTTGTTTGGGGAGTAGAGTCTTGGAACCTTGGTCGTTCGTTTCTCTATTAGGGAATTTATTTCTTTTACACCCTAAATGGGGATAAAAGAGATGGTTAAACTTCTGACTTGTCTGGGGAGGATAAAGTTAACTTGTATTTGGTCAGATTCCAGGTTTTGCAGCAACTTTTTCGGGATAATGATGACTTTACTGGGGAGAAGAGTAGTCTGAGGAATAGACTCAAGCTGGGGAATATATAGGTTATTAGGGACATAAACCCTGTTGGGGAAATAAACCCTTGTTGATGGAGAAATATTCTGCTGAGGAAACTAGCTCTCTTGGGGAAATTGAATTTGCTAAAGAGAAGAACTCTGTAGATTTTTTTCCAGTTTTCGAGGACCAAACTCAGCTAGGGAAGAGAATTTCCATGAAGTGTACTAATTGGAAACTCTGTAGGTTATGAAAGATATTATACTCCTTTATTTGCTGGAGCAATCTGCCAGGGAGATTGCGGGGAAGGTACCCTTATTTGTGAAGACTAATTTGTGGGGGTAATCTTATAAAAGTATCTCTGTAGGGATAATCTTATGAAAGTGACTCTGCGGGGATTTATGGACAACTCGAATGTCAGTCTGGTTCCTAGAATTTTGAGTAAATGCTTATTCATGATTTTATGCACTTATTTGTTAACAGTTAATCATATTCATATGCATATGCTCATTCAATTTTAGTCATTGGACGCTTTTGCAAGCAAAATAGAAAAAATAAAAAAGTTTGAACTTTAAGGTGTATTTGTATTGATAATTTGCCTGTAAACAGGCGATTTTGTACAAAGAGACGGAAATCCTTGTAAAAGGAATTCGTCGTGAAATGAAAAGAGTACAAAGTGAAAACAAATATATAGCCATGTGGAAGTGATCTCATTGGGTTCCAACTACGTTATTGCCTCTATGTCTTTGAATATCTCATCCCTTGTTGTCGGAAGAAGTTGATTGAATTGATCTTGTACCATTTGAACTTTTGACCTTGGTAATAAAGCTAACTGTAAGTGATCTGACAGGACATAGTCGTATGCTTTAATCCCTAATTTTTCCTGGACCGCCCTTTCGGGTTTTCAGTCCACCAAGATACTCTTTTTTTCCCAAGTTGTCTTTTCAAGTTTTCAACTTGCCAGATGTACAATCTTTTGTATATATCCCTATTTTTTTGCCCGAACCCTTTTGGTTCGCCTGAATGCCCTTATTTTTGCCTAGGTATATCAACCTAGCGGGTCGTTCTTATGCGTAGTATTTTTTGACTATGTCCGCATTCAAAGGGTGCAGGAAATCTTCACCGTCCATGGTGGTTAGTATCATAGCACCGCCCGAGAATAATTTCTTGTCAACAAATGTCCCTTCGTAGGTGGGAGTCCATTTCCCCAGGGATCATCTTGTGGTAGAATGATGTGCTTTATTACCAAGTCCTCAGCCTGGTATACCTGGTGCTTGATCTTATTATTGAAAGCTTTGATCATACGTTTCTGATACGTCTGACCGTGACAGATAGCAGCCAGCCTCTTTTCATCATTCAAATTCAACTGATCCAACCTAGTTTGAATCCACTTGTCTTCGTCTAAGTCTGCTTCTTTCATAATCCTTAGAGAAGGGATTTTTACTTCGACATGAAGAATAACTTCCATGCCATAGACTAGAGAGAATAGGGCTGCCCCAGTTGATGTTCATTCCGAAGTATGATAGCCATGAAGATCAAATGGTAACATCTCATGCTAGTCTTTATAGGTCCCAACCATCTTTTGCATAATCTTCTTTATATTCTTGTTGGCAGCTTCCAGTGTGCCATTTATCTTTGGTCTGTATGGAGAAGAGTTGTGGTGTTTGATCTTGAACTGCATACAGAGTTCAGTGATCATGGTGTTGTTTAGATTGGTTCCATTGTCAGGGATGATTCTCTCAGGGAGACCATACCGACAGATAAGGTTATCCTTGATGAACCGGGCCACCACATTCTTGGTAACCGAGGCAAATGAAGCTACTTCAACCCATTTTGTAAAGTAGTCAATGGCGACGAGAATGAAACGATGTCCATTAGAGGCATTATGCTTGATTTCCCCGATCATATCAATGCCTCACATTGCGAATGGCCAAGGAGCAGTAATCATATTCAAAGGAATTGGAAGCACGTGAACCTTGTCAGCATAAATTTGGAACTTGTTGCAAGTCCTCGAGTGGTGATGATAGTCGATTTCCATGGTCGACCAATAGTAACCAGCTCTCAGAATCTTATTGGCCATGGTATGTCTGCTAGAGTGGGTACCAAAGATGCCTTCGTGCATATCCTCTATAATTTTATATGCTTCTTTCTTATCCATACAAAGAAGCAGGGATGAATCATGGTTGTGCTTGTACAAAATCCCATTGCTCAGGAAGAACTTGGACGAGAATCTCGCCAGGAATTTATTGTTGTTGATTGACGTTCCTTCAGGGTATTCTTATGCTTCAAGATATCTTTTCACTTCCTGAAACCAAGGCTTCTCCTCTACCCCATCGGTGTCAATCTCATAGCAATGTTTCGGTTCGTCAAATATTTTGATAGTAATTCAGGGAGTTTCGTTGTCCCATCTGACCTTGAACGTAGATGACATAGTGGCTAAGGCATCTGCCAACTGATTTTCTTCCCTTGGGATATGTTCAAAGGTAATCTCTTCAAAGTGTGGGATCAAGGTTAACACAAGTTCTTTGTAAGGGATATGTTTTGGATGTTTTGTTTCCCACTCTCCTTTAACTTGACTGACAACCAAGGCTGAGTCTCAATACACGTTTAAGAATTTGATTCTTAGGTCAATATCAACCTTAAGACCAAGGATGCACACATCGTACTCGATCATATTGTTGGTGCAATCAAAGCAAAGTCTGGCAGGGAAAGGTGTATGGAAACCTTCGGGGGAAATGATCACAGGACCAATTCCATTACCAAGTGCATTGGAAGCTCCATCAAAAACCATAGTCCCTCAGGATCCTAGCCCAGGTCCATCATACGGTCCAAGTTCTTCACCATCTGCTATTAGCATGATATTCTCATCCATGAATTAGAAGTTCATAGATTGGTAGTCATCTACAACTTAATGTTCCAAATGATCTGCCAATACAATTCCTTTAATTGCTTTTTGTGTAGTGTACTGGATCTCATATTCAGTTAAAATCATTTGCGATTGGGCTATTCTTCCGGAGAGAGCTGGCTTCTCGAAGATGTACTTGATGGGATCCATCTTAGAGATAAATAGAGTGGTATGAGTCAACATATACTGTCTTAGTCGGCGAGTAGCCCATTCCAAAGTGCAATAAGTTTTCTCAAGCAGTGGATATCTTGTTTCACAGTCGGTAAACTTTTTTCTAAGGTAGTATATTGCATGCTCTTTTCAACCAGACTCGTCATGCTGCCCCAACACACACACACCCATTGAATTCTCTAACATTGTCAAGTACATAATCAGAGGTCTCCCTTCAACTGGTGGCATCAGAATTGGAGGTTCTTTAAGGAATTATGTAATCTTATCAAAATCTATTTGGCAGTCGTCATTCCATTTTACTACTTGGTCTTTCTTCAACAACTTAAAGAGTGGCTCACAAGTAGAAGTCAAATGAGAAATGAATCGGGAAATGTAGTTTAGTCGTCCTAAGAAACCTCTGACCTCTTTCTCAGTACGGGGAGCTGGCATTTCTTGGATAGCTTTGACTTTTTCGGATCAACTTCAATACCATTTCCACTGATGATAAAGCCTAGGAGCTTACCAGACCTTACCCCAGAGGTGCATTTTTTTGGATTCAGCTTCAGCTTGTATTTCTTCAGCCTCTTAAATAACTTGTGTAGATGGTCAAGGTGCTCTTCCTAAGTTTGGGATCATTCTATCATGTCATCAACATAGACTTCTCTTTCATGATGAATCATGTCATGAAATAAAGCCACCATAGCCCGTTGATAAGTTGTGCATGCGTCCTTCAGCCCAAAAGGCACGACCTTATAACAGAAGGTGGCCCACTGTGTGACAAATATAGTTTTCTCTATGTCCTCAGGTTCCATTTTAATTTGGTTGTACCTGGAGAAGCCATCCATGAAGGGGAATACCTTGTGTTGAGCAATGTTGTCTACCAAGACATCAATATGTGGTAGTGGGAAGTCGTCGTTGGGATATTTAAATCCATGTAGTCTACACACATATGGACCTTACAATCTTTCTTTGGAACTGGAACAAAACATTTGTAACCCATTGGAGATACGACGTCACTGCCAAGAAACTGATATTGAATTGTTTCATTACCTCAGCCTTGATTTTCTCTAACATATCAGGACACATGCAACGAATCATTTGTTTGATCGGAGAACAACCCTATTTCATTGGCAGGAGATGAACAACGATATTAGTACTGAGCCCTGGCATGTCTTCGTATGACAAGAGAATACCTCAACATAGTCATGTAACATCTGAACCAATCTACTCTTGACACTGTCTTCAAGGTTGGGGCCAATCTTCACCTCTTTCTTATTTGTCTCAGTACCCAAATTTATCACTTCGACCAGTTCTTCATGTGGTTGGATGGACTTTTCTTCTTATATCAAGAGTCTGGCGAGTTCTCAAGGCATCTCACAATCTTCTTCACCTTCGTCTTCGGCTTGATAGATTGGATTTTCGAAGTCTTAGATGACAATAGAAGAATTGTTGTGAATGAGATCCGAAGTGGATGTGGATCTGCAAATGTATGTGTGTGCATGTAAGGTCACATGGCTATTTAAAAATGCAGTAAAGTTAAATAAAGACAAGGAGTGCAAAATTTGAATGCAAAATAGTCCAATGTTTTCATCAAATGAGCATATTATATATTGAATGACAACCCTTAACAAATGGACCATTGTGCCCCGAGCAAGGCACAGGGTTTAAAGTCATTATTTTGAAGGAAATTATATAGAAAAAGTTCTTAAAATAAAAAAGGGAAATAGCAATTACTCCTGGATGAAGGAGATTGAGATGAAGTCTTTGGCCTTCCAGTTATTGAGTCCACCGTCAATAGTTGGGAATATCCAGTCGTCCAAGTCACCATCATTATCAATGTCCTCTAAAGCATTGACTTCAATGTTGCTAACCTCCAGCACGAACACGACGAACCTCTTTCTGAGCTTTTGAAGTGAAACCCAATCCAAACATGTCGGACTTGTAGGGGATATCAGGAAGTTGTCCCCAGATAGTGCAACTCCCATCTTCTACAACAACCCTAGCATCCTTCAGAGAGGCCATTCTTGGTGTGCCCTTCGAGATCTCAGGAATAATAGCTTTAGCAACAACTATCGTTGGAGGGTGTGATACGGTGGCAGAACTGACTGTTAATACTGGTTTGTGTTTTTTGTTCGCAAATGTCGCGGTAAGCAAGAGTCGCCATCGACTTTTATTTTATCCAATCAGGAAAAGAAAAAAGAACAAAAAAAACCTTTTTTCGAGAGTTTCTGAGTACGGGGGGTAGATTATAGAAAGAGAAGGTGTTAGCACCCTTTCTATCTGTGGTTTTCCACGGGCTCTTAGGTGCTTGCTCATTTTGAAAACTGCTTGTGTGTGCTTTGTTTTGAAAAGTTTTGTTTTACTTCGTATTAACCCTTATTTCTGTCCTCAAGAGTGTTACGAAGTTGTTTTTGAAAACTTTATTTAAAAAGTGTTGGTGAGAAAAAGTTTTTGTTTGTTTGAGCAAGTACCTAGGAACTAATCTACCTACTCGAAAAAGGTTTGTTCGTTTTCCTTTTAGAGAACACTATCCCATTATTGAGAAATAGATAGCATCGTCGTTTGAGTTTTTTAGGGACATTCCAAGGGACAAATACGATCGTAAAAGAAATGTTAGGAAATGTTAGTAATCATCCTAAAGCCTTAAAGATATTTTTCGGAGGCAACATCTGAATGGGTTATTTTAGATCTTTCGGGGCTAGAGGACAACCACTAACAAACCTTATACTTCATGACCGTTTACTGAAGGAAACAGAAGTGGAGTAAGCCCTAGGAGTGAGCATGTGCGAGTGTAATTTTAAGTTAATTATCTTTGCACATTTAGGGTTTTCTACTATTTTAATTTCAGTTAGTCTTTCCATAAAATCCTATTAACATTCATCTAAGCAGTTTATAGTTTGAAAAATTACAGCGAGAAAGTAAAAGTCCTAGCTATTACAGGGCTTTTGAAGATACATAATTATTTTGACCGAAAATAAAGATGCGGAATTGAAACGCTAGTTACTATTACAAACTCGGAGCAGTTACAATAATAATAAAAAGGAAATTAAAAAATGCGCGTGGCGAATTAAATGTGAAAATAATTAGCAAAAACCTAAAAATCTAGTTGAAAAAAGATTTAGGTTATTTTTGAGAAAAAATTAATTAGGTTATGTACAAAATTAAACCCTAATCCTAATTATTGTTAATTATAAAAAAACAAAGTTAAATTGCCCTAATTTTAATTAAACTAATTAATTTGAGAAATAAATTTTTTTTATGAAAATAAATGATTTTTAATGTTTTTATGATTTTTTGATTAAATAAAAAAACTAATTTTTGTGTTATTTTTGTAAAAGAAAATAATTAATGAATAATAAAAAGAAATTAAAATAGAAAAAGAAAAGAGATGGGCCTGTTAGAAGCTGAATGGGGGTGCAATGTTGAAACATCTAGGCCCAAGAATGCTGAGCCCACTCCCTGCTCTAGATTCAGTGCATCCTCTTTCTGTGGTGTACCATGGTCTTTCCTTGATTGAGCATTGGACATGGATTAATGATGATCCAGTGGCTGGATTAGTGGAGTGCATGATAGACGCATGGCAACATAATGTACAGAACCTGCAATTAAATGTTAAGAAAAATAGAGAAAACTTTGGGACCTGGGATCGAACCCAGGTCCTTTCACTTTCAAACGTACGCCCTTGCCATCTATACTACGTGGCTTAGTTGTTAACATAATGACAAAAATACATAATATATAAAACAAAATGGATAAAATGGGAAAAAAATAAAAAGCGCGCGTTTTATTCAAACATGCCAATAGGGTTGTGCCACATATCTTCTTCTTCCCCTGTTCGTCGTCTTAGGTACAATAGTTCTACCTACGGACAAAACTCCATGGCTATAGCACTGCAAGGTTCCAAAATTCATAGCATGCATGATAAATCAATTGTGAGTACATAGATCAACTCATCTTGATCTCACGAGCATCATGGTACCCTTTTCTTGGGCCAATTTAACCTGTATAGAAAAACCCTAAAATGACAAGGTAAACCCTAACAATGGCAGTTGGCAAAGCAGTTATCAAAATGCAAAAATACTTAAACCAAAACATTCCAAATGATGATACCAATGTAATTCTATGCTTAAAAGTGATTAATCATGCGTAAATATGCAAAGTCAAATTCAAAAGAATTGCCAAACCGTGAGAGGCGTGGAGGCTGATTCAGGGTGTCTCAGGACATTCAAGCGGTCGTGTTAGCTTCAGGAGATGTCCAGGAAGGGATTTGTGGCTTTGAATTGCTTTGAGTCGTCCTCTAGGCTAGAAATATGATCCATACTTTTTGTCAAATTTTTCAGTTTTGTTTGATTCTTTCCACGACTGCCACCCTTCTTCTTGCACATTGTTCTTGTTCAGTATATATAGTGTGATGAATTAGGGCAACAAAAATGGTTTAAATCTTTGTAAATCATGGAAATTTGATTTGGTTTCTCTCTTATATCATATCTTTCTAAATGCCTCCAAATCATGCCAATTTTGATTCAATTTTCCTTGATTTGATTTGGTCTGACTAATCCAACTTGAATAGATTTGATTCCTACAAAAAAATCAAATCAAATTCAATCTTTTGTATTTTTTGCCATTTATTTGATTTAATTTGAATTTTAAATAATAAAAAATCAAAATAAAATAAATATCGAAACAAATAATGTGTGGATGCTGATTTGGGTCGTGGTCCATGTCTCTAACAAGATGCAATCATGAGAAGCTAGGCCCATTTGACAAAAAATGCACTTTTGAGCACATTTGACTTTTTGCAATTGTGCAAAAATGGTCAACTTTGACAAAGCGTATCTCCTCCAATTTTAACCCTAGAGAGGTGTTCTTTGACTTTTTAGAATGCTTAGAATGTCCCCTAAACAACCCTTTTAGTTTCATATCAATTGGGTCTTCCATGTTCATGTCAGAAGCTTTGACCCGAAAGGTGTTTTTGTTGACTTTTCAAAAAGGACCTATAATGTAGAAATTCATATCTTTTGATGAGTGCATATTTTGAACTTGTGGGATTAAGATGAGTTGCATGGAATTGCATCCTATTCAAAATGAGACTTGGATGGAAAATTTCTGATAAAGTATAAAGAAGTTATGCCTGGTCAAAGTTTGGTTGACTTTTCCTATGAAACCCTAATTTAGCAACTTTTGGGTATTGATGAATTTAGGGGCATTCCTTGAGGAATCATGATCAACCCTTGATCAAATGATGGATATATCTTCAAAATGTTGATGTTGACCAAAAATCTTGAAGTTTGACTGTATGTGGGCTGTAGTTGACTTTTGACCTAGTATAGTTGATTTTTAGGCATCTAGGAAATTGACTGAGCAAACTTCTTGTGCAAGGCATGAAACTTGACATGGATGATCTTGAGAACATATTGGGACCATGGAAGGAATTTTGGACCTTTGTAGTTCACACACCCTGATGAAAATGGAAACCCTAGTTTGAGGTACATTGCCTTAGGAGAGAGTTTGTCTGGTCAACTCTTGGGCATCCTTGAGCAAGTTGAGGACCTCAATGGGCATGTGTTGAGTAAAATGAGAGGGAAAATTTTGGGCTACAACATCTTACCCTGTTAAATCTTCTTAAACCTGACGATGTAGATTGGTTGTCTGCCTTTCGTAATCTGAAGGTGGAAGATGATTTAATACTAGAGTGCCCAGAAATTTGCACTCGTCTGAGATGGTGCTGGACTGTGTAAGTAGTATCAGGAATTGGCTTATAGATGCCATTTAGAGGACATGGTGGAAGGTCACCAGAGATGGGCTTAAAGATGCCATCCGGAAGATATCACGGGGAATCGTCAGAGATGGGCTTAAAGATGCCATCTAGAGGATGGTGATTTCCCGAGATATTCCTTTGATGAGAATTCATGTTCCTTCCGTTGAGGAGGAATCTGCTGAGGAATGTTGATCTCTATCTTGGGAGAAATGTAAATTTAGGAACTTCAGTTGTCCGTTACTCTATTAGGTAATCATCTCTTAGTCGAGGAGATGAAAATGAACTGTTATCTGGTCGTGCTCCAGGCCTTACAGTGATTTGCTGAGGATAATAAGACTGACTGCTATCTGGTCGTGCTCCAGGTTTTAGTGACTTCCTGGGGAGATGAGATTAAACATGCTATCTGGTCATGCTCCAGGCTTTGCAATCTCAAAAACTGTTATCTGGTCGTGCTCCAGGCTTCAGAAGGAATTAAGTGGTTATCCGGTCACATTCGGGTTTCAAATTGAATTTAAGGCATATTAACATCCACTTGTTTCCAGGCTTCAATAGTAATTGGCCGAGTAAACTGCTATCTGGTCGAATTCCAAGCTTCGCAGTACCTTATATTGTTATCTGGTCGTGCTCCAGGTTTCACAGCATCTCCTACCGCTATCTAGTCGTGCTCCAGACTTCACAACGTCTTATACCGTTATCTGGTCGTGCTCCAGGCTTCAGTAATTTGGGGAAATTAAGCTGTTATCCGGTCAGTTTCCGGGCTTCATAGCTTTTTTAACTGGAATAGAAATCTTAGTATCGATTTGACTGAACCAGGGAAAGGTCTCGAGCTGTCTTCAACCGGGAAAGAAATCTTAGCATTGATTTGACTGAACTGGGGGAAGGTCTCGGATTGACTTTGACTGGAATATAAATCAGGAGAATCTTAGCGGCGATTCGGCTGACCCATACGAAAGTCTTAGAACATCTTCAACTAGAATAGAAACCTTAGTGTCGGTTTGACTGAACCAGAGAAAATCTTGAAAAGTGTTGGAATAACTTCAACTGGAATAGAAACCTTGGTGTCGGTTTGACTGAACCAGAGAGAACTTATGAGAACTTGATTGCATATTTCCCTGAAAGGTAAAGAGTTAGTCATATGTAATGTCATGATGTATGAAATGTATTGAGTAATGATGTTCTCAAAATAAATGAGATTGTGCTGTATAACATGTATGCACATGCCATGATGTATGGATATGCAATGCTATTGTGATATTCTCTAGCTGGGGAAAATAAATCCTGGACTGCTGCTGGAGACTATAAGGAGTTAAGTTCTTCGTTTACACTGAGGATAGTGACCGAAGATGATTAGCTGGGGATATACATCCATTCTTCTTGAGAATATTCTGCCAGAGGAGACTTTGTCTGAGAATAATCCTACGTGGGAATGACTCTGTGGGGAAGAGAGATACTCTGTTGGAAGATCTGCTGATTTGGAGAAATAAACACAACTGGGGATGAACTTCCATTGCTGGAGAGAAGAGCTCTGTTGGAGATTGAACTTCCACTGTCAGAGAAATAAACTCTTCTCGGGAGATGGCTTTATAAACTGCTCATGATTATAAAACTCGGCTGGGGAATGCAGATATCAGCTTTCTGAAGGAACCTGCTGGGGAAAGAATTCCTGCTTGGGGATACGGAGGTCGGACCTTGGTTGTCTCGGCTCTATGGGGAATATAGGTTTCACTGGCTTGTATGTGATAGTTACTTCGCTTCCAACTATCTTTACCCCTTGTACCATGATGGACGGGGTAACTATCAGTATTTAGGTTTTGTACCAGTTTCTTTGAGTTCTTAGTAACTGTCTTTCGGTTTTATATGCAGATATTTGTGAATAGTAATCATATTCAAATGCATATGTCAAGAATAAAACATTGGACTTTTTTTTTTGCAAAACAAAACAGAAAAAAGAAAAAACAAACACAGAGTTTTGTACTCAAAAGACGCTTTGTATTGATTTGAAATTTGCCTATAACAGGCGTTTTTTACAAGGAGTCTGACACTCTAGTAAGAGAATGTTGCCGTAAAAATGGAAATTATTACAGAAATTGTGTACAAAAAGAAAACAGCTATGTGTAGTGATCCCATTGGGTTTCAATTCTGCTATTGCCCCTATGTCTTCGAGCATCTCATCACTTTGCTGCTTGTCCGAAGCTGACTGGATTGATCTGTACCGTTTGAGCTTGATATCTGATTACTGAGGTCTGATCGCAAGGTGATCCAATGGGATATAGTGATACGCTTTAATCCCTATTTTTTCCTGGACCGCCCTTTCGGGTTTTCAGTCCACCGGGATACCCTTTTTTGCGCAAGCCGCCCTTTCGGGTTTTTGACTTGCCGGGTGTATAATTTTTTTCATTTTTTATCCCTAATTTTTACTCGAACCCTTTTGGTTCGCCGGGATTCCCTTATTTTTGCCTAGGTATGTCAACCTAGCGGGTATTTATTATGCGTAGTATCTTTTCACTATGTCCGCATTGATAGGGTGTGGAAGGTCGTCACCATCCATGGTGGTAAGAATCATGGCTCCACCCGAAAATATGTTCTTAATTACAAATGGTCCATCATAGGTGAGAGTCCATTTTCCCCTGGGATCACCTTGCGGCAGTATGATGCGCTTGATTACCAGATCCCCTACTTGATACACTTGTTGTCTGACTTTCTTGTTGAAGGCCTTGATCATCCACTTCTAATACATTTGACCATGGAAGACAGCAGTAAGTCTTTTCTAGTCGATTAAGTTCAATTTATTAAGTCGAGTCTGGATCCAATCGTCTTCGCTCAAACCCGTATCCTTCATAATCCGTAGAGAAGGGATCTGTACCTCCATGGGTAGGACAGCCTCCATGCCATATTCCAGAGAATATGGTGTTGCCCCTGTCGACGTACGTGCTAAAGTACGGTACCCGTGAAGAGCAAACGATAACATCTCATGCCAGTCTTTGTATGTCACTGTCATCTTCTGTATGATCTTTTTAATATTCTTATTAGCAGCTTCGACATCCCCATTCATCTTCGGCCGGTAAGGAGAAGAGTTGTGATGCTGAATCTTGAACTATTTATAGAGTTCAGTGATTATCGAGTTGTTGAGATTAGTACCATTATCCGTGATGATTCTCTCAGGGATACAATAACTACAAACCATGTTATGCTTGATGAATCGTTCCACCACATTCTTGGTAACCGTAGCAAAGGAGGAAGCCTCAACCCACTTCATGAAGTAATCAATAGTCACTAGGATGAAGCGATGCCCGTTGGACGCGGTAGGTCTGATCTCACCGATCATGTCAATGCCCCACATTGCAAAGGGCCAGGGAGCTGTCAAGACCTTCAAGGGAAATGGAGGTACACGCACCTTATTGAAACCACCTGGCCGAACCGTCATCTCGTAATGAAACATCAATGAATTCGCCACCGAACGTCTTTTATCCCGCCAAAAAGGGAAAGGTAAACATCGAGAAAACCTGAAGAGGGAGAAATCACGGTCTTTCAACCGAGAGATCGGGTAAGGAAGTATGTTACACGAGGGGAAGGTATTAGCACCCCACACGCCCGTAGTACTCTATGGTATCCACTCTTGTTGTCTAATCTAATGGGTGTGGTCAAAACCTATGTTTATGGCTTAAAGCTAAAAAGGAAATGCATGCAAGAAAAGAAAACAATGTAGGGAAAATAAAATATATGCTCGGTTGGGCTCTACCCCTTTGCCTACTTATCCCTTTTGAGGAATCAGAGTAGTCGTAGTTCAGCTCATATATTCTGGTTGGTTTGTGTTTTTTAGTTAAGACAACAAAAACAGTTAAGATGGCAAAACATCAAATAAAACAACAAAACAATGAGGTGGTAAAACAACAGCTAAATAATAACAAAGTAACATGTCAAGGATGGTGAAACACCAAATGATAAAACATCACACCTAACAATGACATTGAGAATCAAAGTAGGATAACAAACATGTGCGATTGTGAAACATCGGCTTCAAACAAATGTGTGATGGTGAAACATTGGCTATAAGATGACAAAGTATCATGATAAAGATGGAGAAACATCAATAAAACGGATGACAAAACATCACACCTAACAATGATATTGAGAATCAAAGTAGGATAACAAACATGTGCGATGGTGAAACATCGACTTCAAACAAATGTGCGATGGCGAAACATCGGCAAAAATATAACAAGGTATCATGGCAAAGATGGCGAAACATCGATAAACCGGATGACAAAACATCACACCTAACAATGATATTGAGAATCAAAGTAGGATAACAAACATGTGCGATGGAGAAACATCGGCTTCAAACAAGTATGCGATGGTGAAACATCGGCTAAAAGATAACATGGTATCATGGCAAATATGGCGAAACATCAATAAACTGGATGACAAAACATCACACCTAACAATGATATTGAGAATCAAAGTAGGATAACAAACATGTGCGATGGCGAAACATCGGCTTCAAACAAATGTGCGATGGCGAAACATTGGCTATAAGATGACAAGGTATCGTGGCAAAGATGGCGAAACATCAATAAAACAGGTTTAAAAACAAAACCAAGAGGCGCACAAACAAATAGTATTGATTTGTATATTTTACCTTGAAGAAGGGTTTGAGTTTATTAGAGGTGTTTTATGATTTGCCAAGAAAACAAATTTCGTTTTAAGATGCAAAATGCAAAGGAAGGAAAAACAACTAAGGGAAACTAGCCTAGCACTATCCCTAGTGTTATCATACAATGATTGACCCTAAGGTTGAGGATAAAGGAAAATCCTACCCTATGCTAGCATACATGGATTCCTACCTTAATTAACATGTCAAAGGAAGCTTAACAAGACTATCGTATAGGGAACATGCAATGAGAGCGAAGTCGTGATCTTAATTTCTAAATTGAGTGACTCATCGATCAACAATTAAAGAAACAATAAACATCCTATAGGGAACATGCACTGAGAGCGAAGTCGGGATCTCAATTTCTAAATTGAGTGACTCATCGATCAATAGTTAAAGAAAAAAGACAATAAACATCCTATTGGGAATATGCACTGAGAGCGAAGTCGTGATCTCAATTTCTAAATTGAGTGACTCATCGATCAACAATTAAAGAGACAAACACAAACACAACACATAAGTCAAACAAAACAGAAGGCCTCCTGACATATATCAGCAACAGAGGTCCCGTCATGCAACATAGAACTATACAAAATAAAAATATAAGAAAGGAAATATTGCAATACCAAACGGATAACTATCTGTAGCAACTGAACAAGAATAAAAGAAACCCAGAGAACTTTAAGCAAGCTGGCATCGGCAGACAAATCAAGTCAGAAATTACGCCATCAGGATGTAAGTATTGAGAATTTCAGATATGAACAGATCCCATGGGCAATGTATAACATTCATAATCACATACATATATCCTACATAGACTATCAAATATTCCGAGCACAAGAGCAGTTCCAATATAATAAATTGTGTTCCACAAATAAAGTGAAACACGGTAGCCTCAAGTCAAAAATGGAAAACTTTTCTCAGAGTACCTCGCGCATTCAACAGCCAAGTTAGTATTCCCATAAATAGAATGATGACTCACATAAGGGATTAATTATGACACCATAATGAAGTGATAAAACATGATAGCAACTATCAAAACATTAGATAAGATAGACAAAAGGAAACAGGCAATATGCACAATTTGGTCAAAAGTTAGAGGAGTGTTGCTCCTTTCTATCACCATATTGAATTGACAATTGAGTATCAATCAAGGATCATGGGGGATTGAGAAGAATAAAATCAAAGACCATGAAGGTCAGTAGCAACAACAAATCAATCATACTCAAATACTTCATCATGGATCACAAGCATAATAGAAGAGGAATCCCACACAATGCATCAAAAAACTTATATCTCAAGCTAACCATGGAAGAAAGTCAAACAAGGACAAAATTAGAGAGTTTGTAACAATCAAAGATTTGAAGTAAATCTTCCAAAACATGACTTGGACATAATAAAAAGGTTAAAGTGTTGATTCTAAAACATGCTGCACAAATGCATTCAAAATGCCTCAAAAATTCAACAAGGATAAAAGAAAGAAGTCAAACTCTATTCATGATTAGAACTAACTTAAGTAATAGGGATAAATTACTCTCAAGTCTTCATGAGACTATCATTGAAGTATCATTTCCCTTCATGTTATCATTGGCCATCTAATGACCTCAAACTCAAATTGAAGGCTCAAGTTCCAAAGTGAAGATCAACAAGAAAGCAAAAAGTCATAAATCATGCATCAAAAGGTTCAATCATTCAAGCATGGGGAATTAAGTTAAATGACTTGAGTTTATGTGGATAAACAGAACCAACATGGTCATTAGGTGCCCAATTATAGGCCTCACTCAAGTTCATTGGCCATCAAGCAAATTGCAACAAGATATGCAACATTAATTGGGTACCTTCACTTCAAAAATACATCAAAGATAGAAAAGGATTTCAATAATTCAAACCAAAATTTCCATAACATATTTGAGATGTATATAGGCCAGGAAACAAGTTTGAAGTTCATGGATAGTAGAGGAGAGGATCTAATGAGGCCCAAAGATCAAAACTAGTTGGCAAAACTATCAAACTAGACAAGCTTTCAAAATAATTTATGGAAAAATATCCAATCTAGTCAAATAATTCAAGAAAAATGGTTTTTAGATCCTCAATACATCCATGAACCTTAAACAAGATCCAAATCCCAATGGAAACCCAAGGAAAATTGGTTTTCAAATTGAAACTTGCAATGTAAGCTACAAAACCCTAATTGTTTGAATTTTAATCTTAAATATTAATTAGGTAAGATCAAAATTCAAACAATTCAAACCAAGATCATGCAAATCATAAGGAAACCCTAAATATCAGAATACATATTTTTTCACATTTTTAGGATTAAAGAAAATTAAAAAATAAAATCAAAATTCAAACCATTAATCAATTAAACAAATAATAACATCTCAAAATAAAATTCTAATCAAAAATCATAAAAATATCCAACCAAAATTATATTTAAATATTAGAATTAAAAACAGACTCCTTGATTTTTTTGTGGAATTTTTGGATTAAAGAAAATATTAAAATAAAATCAAAACAAAACAATTAAACAATTTAACTATTATTTAATGGCAAAATGCAAACCCTATCCAAAATCACAAAAAGGTCAAAACAAAATTATATTCAGATACTATGATTAAAAACAAACTTATATGATTTTTTTGAGGATTTTTGAATTAAAGGAAATATTAAAACAAAAATTATGAAGCAAACATTTCAAATAAACTTCTCAAATTAAATTTCTAATCAAAAATAGAAAAAATGCTAAACCAAAATCAGAATCAATTTTATAAATTATTTTATGAGTCAAAGATAATTTTTGTGGAATTTTTAAATCAAAATAACTATTAAAATAAAAATAATCATTGAACAAACAATTAATTAAATTTGATGAAATTTTGAACCAATCAAAACATTTTTAAAAATTCCAAAAATAATATGACAAATACTAGAAATTATTATTAGCCTATGGTAATTTTTTCATGATTTTTGAAGATGTTTTGATCACAAAATAAAATCAGAAGAAAATCAATTAAAATCAAATAATATGAAATGCATTAAAACTTCAAATGAACCAATCAGAGCGCGCCACCTCACTTCGTCTTCAACCTCCAGCATATCAAAATGTGTACAACAAAACTGGTCATGAGCCTATGTTCATATCCATCAATCGTGCTCGTTTCTCAACCAAAATCCATCAAATCAAGTGCAAATTAAAGCTAATATATCATACTATATTATGCAATTCGAATCAATCTCAAAGATCAAGCATGGATCAAGAAATCAAGTCTACAAAACTGAAAAAACTCACTGCAAACATCAAAACTAGGAACACGATTTCATCCATTCTGCTTGAATCAAAGCTCAAATATTCATCAATCCTAGTGATTGGCCAGCTAGCAACTTAATGGACATGATCTACATCATCAATTCAAACTAAAACACATAAATCAAAGTTCAAGAAAACTCACATGGATGTGAAAACTGGAAACTCGATTCCTTCACTCCAGAAGCAATCCAATGGTGCAAGCTTGATCTCCTTACTTCACTGAAGCTGAACCACCAAGAATTTTGAAGAATGATCCAAGGAGAAGAGAGATTCGGAGCAATTTACAAAGATACTTGAAAATTTTCAGATTTGGAATGTAGCGATTATGAGCCTCCTCCTCCACAACTGAGCCTTGATTCTTGTTATATAGCACGGGAGGAAGAGGATAGAAGTGGTATTTGGCACTCAAAGCCGTTGGAGGGCAATTTTGGTAGTTTAAGCCAAAAGTGAGGTTGCACATGGGGCCTGCGTTTCACTCGTGCATTTTCTTGCCTTTTGTGCGTTTTGTGAGCTAAATGAGGTCAAAAATACATGCTCAAAATGCCAGCTCATGACTACTTGAAATGAGAGAGTGTTGATGAATTTGCAAAATTGAGCAAGTTTTTGATTTTTTCAATCAAGCAAGTACACCAAGCTCATGGGCACGAAATGGTGAGTGTAATGGGCCTCAGCATGTTACAAATTGGTTATGGGCTTGATTAGAAATGAAAAGAGTGGCTAAAACTTGAGTTTGCAAGAAATTGCATTTTGCTTGCTTGGTCAAAATTCAATAAAATGCCTCAAAATTCCAAAGCTCATAACTTGCTCATATTTTTTAATTTGGACACAAATGAGTACAATTTGGAAAGGTATTGAAAAGATCTACAATACCTTAGTTTTTAGTTTTTGCAATTGAATCCAATAAGACCCTCAAAATTTGACATGAAATTCACTAATTTTGGAAAATGACCCATAATTTTTACTTGAGGCATGAACTTCCAAAGACCATAACTCTTAACTCTTCGTCTATTTGGAAATGAGACCAAAAGGAGATGAAATATCACCCTCTTATCTTTCCAAGCATACTTCATTTGCATTTTTTTGATCAAAGTTGAATAAAATATGAATTTTTGAATTTAAGTCCTCATTTTCCAAAATTAGAAACTTTTAGGGTTTCTTCATGAACAAGTTTCAATCCAAACCTCAATCTCTTTGATCCAATGATCAAAATGGATTTGAAATATGAAAAGTACACCCTTGAATTGATGGTTGACCAAAATTTCACTTGGTCAACCTTGACTTTGACTGATTTTGACCAAAATGACCATTTTGCCCCTTTGAATTAATTGATCCACTTCCCTTCAAAATTGATGATCAAGACTTCAAACATATGATCTTCCAAATATATAGAGGCCATGTACATAGTTTTACTTCAAAATTCTCAAGAAATCTTGATAAAATCCCAAACCCTAATTTTGGTTAACACCTTAGGAGACTGATGAATCATCTCCAAAATTTTAAATCCTCTAGGCATCTTGACCAATTTCGTGTACAAAGACTTTTCAAATACCAATGAGATGTTGTAGCTTTCAAATCAAGATTTGTACATTGATCAATAGCCTTGACTAAACAAAACCCTAATTTTTACTGGTGAATCAAAAGAGTGATTCCTCTTATAATCAATCACAAACTTCAATCCTCTGATGATCCAAATAGATGGATAAAATATCTTGAGATATGCAATAACTTTTGAGCTTGAAAGATCCAGAGGTTTAGATGATAAGGTTCTACTTAAGCAACTTGTCAATGCAATCAACTTTCAAAGATTGAGGAAGACTTGATAACCAAAGTATTTTGATCCCATCACAATGTATGAATGCAATGCAATACGATATTCATGATGAAACATAAGCCTAAATCAAGAGGGTAAATTTTGGGGTGCAACAGCTGCCCCTATTCAAATATCTTCAACATGATAAGTGAGAAAAGTGACAACTTTCGAGCGTTCACAGTTGAAGATGATTGAATACAAAAGAACCCAAAAATTTATACTCTTGAAGAAGAGAGAAAAAAGAAACAGAAAACCCCCAAGACATGCGTTAGAGTGAAACTGTAACGCAAGTTGAAACAAAACGAAAACAAAAGAAGAGTAGACGCAACTAAATTTCCGGACAAATGTGCCAGGGCAAAACTAGGCTTCAACAAGGATAGGTAAAACTCAAATCAAAGAGTATAGGCGAAACTAAGCTCTGGAAAAGAAAACGTATGCGGGTGAGGAGACGAAACTCTGAATTCGACCCTAAGCAAAGTGTCTAGAGTGCGTGATTCTAGGGGCAGTTGCTAAACTCAACTAAGATAGACAATATGAAGGAACTGAAAGAATCCCAAAAATGAGGAACAAAAGCGAGACGAAACTCGACTCAATAACCAGTTAGACGAAACTAAACTGGATGAGTACCAAGACGAAACTGGATTTCACGCACGGGTAACGAGTCGAAAGTCAACGCATAGCAAGATGATGAGAGTGCATGTTTCTAAGAGCACCTGCTGGTCTCAGATCAATGGATAAACAGTGACGAAAACTGATAGAAGAATCCAAGGAATAAAAGAGACTGATTTCAATCCAGGGACGCAGTACGAACACTGCACTTAAACAAACACCGTCAAAGGGTCCAAGGTATGAAGGCAAAAACGAGACAAAAATCGACTCAATAACTAGTTAGACTAAACTAGATGAGTACCGGGACGAAACTGGATTTCATGCACAGGCAACGAGGCGAAACTCGACCCAAAGCGAGAGTGATGAGAGCGCATGTTTCTCAGAGCACCTGCTGGTCTCAAATCAAAGGATAAAGAATGACGAGAACTGATAGAAGAATCTAAGGAACAAAAGAGACTGATTTCAAACCAGGGACGCAGTACGAACACTGCACTCGGTAAACCAACACCATCAAAGAGTCCAAGGTATGAAAGCAAAAATGAGACAAAACTCGACTCAATAACTAGTTAGGCGAAACTAAACTAGATGAGTACCAAGACAAAACTGGATTTCATGCGCAAGGTGAGGAGACGAAACTCTGAGCTCGACCCAAAGCAAGGAGATTAGGGCGTACACCTAAAAACCTGTTGAAAGCGAATATCAGAACAAAACTGGTATTCGAAAGGTGCATCAATAGACATTGGAATGAACCGGAGAGGGTAGTGAAGACTAAACCCGAGAAGATTGCGCCAGGGCGAAACTGAACTACAGTCAAGAGTAGACACTCACACAAATAATGGCTTATGTTCCGATGCATGTTTGAATTCTCTCTATATAGCACAATGTTCCATATAATGGAAATGCTATGCATTTAGGTAGATGCAATATAATGATGCATGTTTAAAAGTTTCACTGGGGAATGGCCAATTGAGAAGCCAATAACCAAGAAGTCATAATCTGACATGACTTGCAAAAATAAATTGTAAAATCCAAATGAGAGGAGAAAATATGGGGAACCGCAAGAGAGGGAACCTCGAAGAGATGAAGCTTCGCGGGGAATAACAACTAAGCAACTAGTAGAAACGGGCCATAAACATTGAGAGGAGTTGCAGAAATAAACTGCAAACCCCTAGAGAAGATCAGATCGACACTGTAGCTTCTGGAGAGGGAAGCAATCCGAAGATTAGACATTGAGGGAGAAGATCAGGGCAAGACTGTAATCTCTGGAAAAGACAGCATGCGGACATGTTGAGGGTGACACCAAAACAACAAACCCGACGTGAGGGGTGAAAACCTTTCCGGGGGGAATAAAGCTCTGCTGAGGAAATGGGACTTCACCGGGGAGACAGAACTCTGTTGAAGATTTTTGTTGGAGAGAGATTTTTTGGAATGCAACCATTGGATGGATCATGCAGATAGTCATACAGTATCGACCTTACTGGGGATAAGGAAAGATCTTAACATAAGGATGCCCCAATCAACAGATCGGCTGGGAAATGAGAGGTCATGGCGAGGGAACTCTGTTGGCAACTCCGTTGGGGATATGCGATATCCTCAAATCTGGAGTCTCAGAATGAAGTCTTTAAAAGAAGATTCCTGGGGCAACAAAACTTCACTGCGGAAATGAAACTTCATTGGGGATAGGTAAAGTTCTATTCATACATGGGCTCTGTCTAACAGAAGAAAACCAAATATTCCCTTCCTGACAATCATTAAGCTCTTTACAGGTGTTCGATATGTAAACTCTTCTTTTGATGTCAAAAAAATGTTTTGCATGGAGAAAGATGTTTATTTTTGGAATGACATACCTGATGCGATGATTATTCAAGCCTTGAAGTTGAAAAACTTAACAAAGTGTCACATCTTTGTTGTGAATGAATCACTGGCTAGAGTGCAAAAATTTCAAAACTTTTCTTCCCCCCTTTTTTTAAAAAAAAAAAACGAGTCAAGATGCGGGTGATAAGATACCAATATGAATATGCAACACATATTTGGGAGTTTAGTGAACGTTATCCTGTTGTAGTATGCTTTCGAGTTAAACCCTTGTTTCAGTTAGGACTTTTAGAGGTTGTAACGTGGCTTGGTTCGAGTTTTTTTTAGAAAAAAAGTTTTTCAAGGCTCAAGTTATTTGGTGCCCACCCCCTTCGTGATATTATCCTGTCCTAAGTTCAGCTGACTTATCACAAGCATTCATCTTTCAAAAGGATTTATAATGGTAGAGCGATCACGACAAATTCTCCAAAATGATTTTCACTTAACTTTTGCTTCTTTTATTTTTGATATTATTGTTCCTCTTCTTTTGATGAAAATTTTATTGAATAATCTTTTTTTTGGCCTTTTAGGCTCTTCTTTTCTCTAACTTTTGCCTGGACAAAATCCTTTGAATTTCAATTTTTGGAGTCCAGCGGGACGCCCTAACTTTTGCCTAAGCGTCTTGTTTTCAAGTTTCGACTTAGCGGGGCTTTTTGTTTCTTTCTTATTCATACTTTCCACTTCGAACAAGTCAATGTGACTTTAGGTTTTTGAAATTTTTTCTCTTTTTTCTCTCTCTTTTTTATTTGAAGAAAACAAATGCCTCATTCCTTGGTCGGCGAGGAATAGCCATTATTGTATCGATTCGATCTCGACCTCAGGACTTTGTGAGGAAATGAACATCGTGGTTTAGACATTTTTTATGATCTCATGATGCGAAAGATAAAATGTGGTGATCCTCAAATGGGACATTCCTTCTGAAATTCGAATGCTTGGTCAAATTAACTGAACATCTACCCTGCCCCTAGTTAAAAAATAAATAAGGTTTTTTGAACGGAAAAGAAACTCCTACTTCGAAGGCTCAGAGGGGTTAACGAGGGTCTAAATCCCTTATATCTCCGGTGTTTGGGGATTGAAACAATGCTTATACGTCATCAACGGGATTCTACTCAAAAGCATACCACTACATTCATCATTTTTAGCTAAACTCCTTCCTCCAAACTCTTGGCTAAGCAAAAGAATTGGCACAGTTGGTATCAAAATGCCCGAAAAATCGATTAAAGAGTGATACTGGATGGATTAAGTAAAATGAAACAATATCTTCAAGGAAAAAATATTCAACACATCAAGAGTGACATTCGGCTATAAATAAAATCCTATATGCAGACAATGCTAAAACAATCAATCAAGATAACACATGAAAGTGCGGCAAAGAAACGTAATAAAAGCCATTATGGGGAAGAAATATCTCCAACTAGGTTTTCCGATCTCACCGACCTATCGTAATCTTGATATTAGCTTGACCCATGACCTTTACCAATAGCACGGAGCTGTGAAACAAATTGTCAAGGCATCCACCAGTAAAGTGAATGAAAATCCTATCAATCACAGAACCAAACACGCCCGTTGCACAGTAGTAGTTGTGTTTGTTATCCGTATTTCAAGCGATCAACTAACCATGACTTAGATTACCAATTCAGTGTAAGGCCCACGAAGTTTATATGCACATGCTTATTAAAATATTGGACATTTTTGAAAACAAAATAGTAAAAAGGGAGAAAAGAAACGTATACGTATACTTGAAAGAAGATATTCTATTGATTTTGAGAAATCAGCCTGTGAAAAAGGCATTTACATTTGGAAGCAAGTAATTACAAAATCAAATAAAACGAGTGTTTACAAATGGAAATGTGAATGTGAATATCCATCAAGTCCCGACTCTGCTATGACTCTTATGACTCTTACGCTTCATCTTCCTGCTTTCAGACAGATCAATCTGGGATTAGCTTCGAGCTTATGCCAGGTGAAGGAAAGAAGGAAAGAAATAAAGGATCTCATGTTGAGCGTAGTCATTTGCTTTAAGTCCCTAACATTTTCCTGAATCGCCCTTTTGGGTTTTCGATTCACGAGGACACCCTCTTTTTGCCTAAACCACCCTTTCGAGTTTTCAGTTTAGCGGGTTTTTATTTTTATTTTTATTTTTTTATGCAAAGTATTTTTTAACTATGTCAACATTCACAGGGGGAGGGAAGTACTCTCCATCCATAGGTGTGAGCATCATCGCTCCTCTAGAGAAAACTTTTTTGACCACGAAAGGACCTTCATAAGTCGGAACCCACTTGCCCATGGGATCTCCCTGGGGGAGAATTATCCTTTTTAGCACAAGGTCACCTAGCTTGTAACACTGAGGTCGTACCCTTTTATCAAAAGCTTTCCCCATCCTTTGTTGATATACCTGACCATGACATACAACCGTCAACCTCTTCTCGTCAATAAGTTCCAACTGATCCAGCCGATTTTGTACCCATTCACTTTCATCCAGCTCAATGTCCCTCATGATCCTAAGAAAAGGAATCTCGACTTCTACGGGCAATACTGCTTCCATGCCGTAAACCAATGAAAATGGGGTTGCCCCAGTCGAAGTATGCACAGTGGTGCGATAACCATGCAAAGCGAAAGGCAGTATCTCATGCCAATATTTATAGGTTACCACCATCTTCTGTACGATCTTCTTAATATTCTTATTAGCCGCTTCCACAACACCGTTTATCTTTGGTCGGTATGGGGAAGAGTTATGATGCTTGATTTTAAAGGACTCACAAAGCTCCTTCATCATTTTGTTGTTCAAATTAGACCCATTATCAGTAATGATCTTTTCAGGAACTCCGTAGCGACAGATAATATTGTGCTTAATGAACCGAGTTACCACCTGCTTGGTGACATTTTCATAGGATGCATCTTCGACCAATTTTGTAAAATAATCGATGGCAACCAAAATGAAACAGTGCCCGTTGGATGCAGTCGTTTTAATTTTGCCGATCATATCAATTCCCCATATTGCAAACGACCAAGGGGAAGTCAAGACATTCAAAGGTACTAGCGGCACATGCACCTTATCAGCATAAACTTAAGATTTGTGACAAACCCGTGCATGATTGTAACAGTCAGTCTCCATGGTGGACCAATAATAACCTGCTCGCAAAATTTTTTTAGCCATGGTATGCCCGCTGGAATGGGTCCCGAAATCACCTTCATGTATCTCTTCAATGATTCTAGCTGCTTCTTTCTTGTCAACACATCTGAGCAGTAAACCGTCATGATGCCTTCTATACAAGACACCACCACTGAGAAAGAACTTGGCTGAAAATCTTCTCAATAACTTCTTATCTGTGACAGATGCCTCTTCAGGGTACTCTTGTGTTTCAAGATATCGTTTAACATCATAAAACCAAGGATTACCATCTGATTCCAAACTAACCTCAAAACAGAAAGCTGGCTCACTCAAACTTCGGATAGTAATGGAAGGTGCCTCATTAGCCCACTTGACCTTGAACATGGTGGACAAAGTTGCCAGTGCATCAGCTAAATTGTTTTCTTCTATTGGAATGTGTTCAAATGTGATCTCTTCGAAGTACGGAATCAGCTTCATAACATGCTAACGATAGGGAATTAGGTTCTGACGGAGAGTCTCCCAATCTCCATTAATCTGGCTGATAACAAGATTGGAATCCCCGTAAACTTTCAAAATTTTGATGCGCAGGTCGATCGCCGCTTCAATACCATAAATGCAAGTCTCATATTCGGCCATGTTG
Organism: Vicia faba; assembly: GCA_948472305.1. NCBI lineage: Eukaryota > Viridiplantae > Streptophyta > Magnoliopsida > Fabales > Fabaceae > Vicia > Vicia faba. Next base: position 953,645,866 of record OX451739.1, on the reverse strand, counting down.
TTAGTGCAATCGAACCAAATACGAGCCGTGAAAGGAATGTGGTACCCCTCAGGGGAAGTGATAATAGCTCCGACACCGTTGCCCATGGCCTTGGAGGCACCATAAAAAACAAGCGTCCAACGTGATCTCGGCTTGGGTGCTTCGTCTGGGTCTGGCATATTACAATCCCGAATATACACAATTTCCTCATCTGGAAAATCAAACTTCATCGGTTCATAATCGTTCAAGGGCTGATGAGCAAGATGGTCGGCCAGTACACTACCCTTAATTGCTTTTTGAGTAGTGTATTGGATATCATATTCGGTGAGTATCATCTGCCAACGGGCTACCCTGCCTGTAAGAGCTGGCTTCTCGAAAATGTACTTGATTGGATCCATTTTGGATATCAAGTAGGTGGTGTGAGTTAACATGTACTGCCTCAAAGGTTTGGCGGCCCAAGCAAGCGCACAATAAGTCTTTTCCAACAATGAGTACCTCAACTCGCATTCCGTAAGCTTCTTACTCAAGTAGTAAATAGCCTGCTCTTTCTTCCCTGTCTCGTCGTGCTGGCTGAGGACACAACCCATTGAGCTCTCCAACACAATTAGATACATGATTAGTGGCCTTCCTTCCACTGGCAGCATGAGTATCGGAGGTTCCTGCAAATACTCCTTTATTTTGTCAAAGGCCTTATGACAACCCTCATTCCATTTCACTGTCTGACTTTTCTTCAACAACTTGAACAAAGGTTCACAGGTGGTGTGAGATGAGAAATAAATCTAGAAATGTAGTTTAATCTTCCCAAGAAACTACGTACTTCCTTCTCTGTCCTTGGCTCAGGTATTTCCTGTATCGCTTTCACCTTGGTCGGGTCCATCCATTGCATATCTTTTTCACTTACAATAAAACCCAACAGCTTGCCGGATCTCACCCCGAAGGTGCACTTATTCGGATTCAACCTTAGCAAGAACTGCCTCAGCCTCTCGAACAATTTTTCCAGATGAACATGATGTTCCTCTTCCGTGTCAGATTTAACAACCATATCGTCCACATATACCTCAATCTCTTTGTGAATTAAATCATGAAAGAGAGTGACCATGGCGCGCTGATATGTTGCCCTGGCATTTTTCAAACCAAACGGCATCACTTTATAACAGAAATTTCCCCAAGGCGTGATAAATGTTGTCTTCTCCATATCCTCCGGAGCCATCTTAATTTGATTGTAACCCGAAAAACCATCCATGAATGAAAACACTTTGGAATGAGCAGTATTATCGACCAATACATCAATATGCGGAAGAGGGAAGTCATCTTTAGGTCTGGCCCTGTTCAAATCCCTATAATCCATGCACATCCTGACCTTACCTTCCTTCTTGGGCACAGGCACAATATTTTCAATCCATGGCGGATAATTGATGACCTTTAAGAAATTCGCGTCCAACTGCTTCTGGACCTCCTCCTTGATCTTCTTGGACATCTCAGGGTGAGTTCTTCGGAGCTTTTTCTTGACAGGGGAACAACCTTCTTTGAGCGGTAGTCGATGCACCACTATGTCTGCATCCAGCCCAGGCATATCCTCATAAGACCAAGCGAAGATATCAGAATACTCACGGAGTAGCTCAATCAATCTGACCTTTATACTTTCTTCGAGATCTGCCCCTATCTTGACTTCTCTTCTTACCTCTTTCGTGCCAATATTCACCACCTCAATCAAATCCTGATTCGCTTGGATAACCTTCTCCTCTTGTTTTAACAATCTTGCTAATTCCCCAGGAAGATTGCAATCCTCATATGCTTCTTCTTTAGCTTGATAAATAGGAGTATCAAAGTCATAATGAGCCATAGCAGAGTCGTTATCAATATAATCGGTGGTGGAAGTGCATCTGCATGAACGACATTTTGGCATTTTTTTGTGACAGTGTGTGAAAAGAGAAACATTGCCACTCAAATAAAAAAGAAATAGAGAAAAATTTTGAATGTAAAAACGTCCTTTATTTCATGATAAACTTTTGAAAATAAACATGGTGGCCCTACACAAATGATTCACCAAGCCTTGGGAAGAGCGTAGGAATTATGATATGATAATAAAAGAAAACAAGAAAATTACTCCTCAGCACTTGAAACTTGGATAACATCCACAGAAGTCCAATTGTTGAGTGTCTGGCCTGGAATACTCATACGAATCCAATCTTCGATATTGTAGCCATCAACCCTATCGTCGCCAACTGCATTGACGTGTCCTTCTTGAGCAGCACAAGGACGGGAAAACTTCACAAGAGTAGATAAACTAGATGCTCTGGGAGTTGTACTCTGCTGACCTGGGCTAAAACCAAGACCAAATTTATTAAATTTTGGGGTAACATCCAGCACCAGACCCCAACCTTCAGGGTTACCATTTTCCACCACAGCTCTCGCATCCTTGAGAGAAGACATAACAATTTTAGGTTTCCTTTTCTGCTATGGAGGAGGAAAATTGACAGCATGAACTGTCTCAAACGCCTGAAACGAAGTCTCATGTATCTCGCCTTCAACTTCAACATAGCAGAATGATGTCAAATGACTCACGATGTACTCTTCCTCGCCGCACACAGTTATCACCTTTCCCTCTGCAGGATACTTGAGTTTCTGATGAAGAGTAGAAGTGACTGCCCCTGCTTTATGAATCTACGACCACCCCAACAAACAATAATACGCTGGCTGTATATCTATCACAAAAAATGTAGCCATGAAGGTGCGAGGACCAACCTTGATTGGTAACACCACCTCCCCAAACACTGACCTTCGAGACCCATCAAACGCCTTCACCATCAAATCACTAGGACACAGCTCCAGTCCAGAATAATCAATTTTCATCAATGCTGACTTAGGCAATACATTCAAAGACGACCCTGTATCCACCAAAACCTGGGATAAAGTAGTTCCCCTGCATTCCATTGAAATATGAAACGCTTTGTTATAGTCTCGCCCTTCCGGAGGAAGATCAAAATCTGTGAAGCCCAGACCGTTCCCGGTAGATATGTTAGCATAAACATTCTCAAACTGATTGACTGTTATCTCATGTGGCACGAACGCATTCTTTAACAACTTCATCAAAGCATTTTTGTGAGGTTCTGAATAAATCAACAGAGACAAGATAGACATCTTACAAGGAGTATGGATCAGATGATCAATTATGCTATAATTACTCTTTCTGATAATTTGCATTAACTCTTCAACCTCATCGGGAACTGAAGAAGCTTCTGGTATCAGAATTGGTTGAGTCACATTGGCTGATATAACCCTTGGATTACCAATCATCGCCTGCTGTTTTCCTTTTTCTCTTGCAGAAGCATCTGCCACATCTTGCACATTGGAAGGACCAAAACTCTCCTGCTTCTAGTCATTCGACCCACACCATAAAAGTTATGAACTTCCTCTTCGTTACCTTCAGCACGTTCTTCCTCAGACAAACGGGTACTTACCTCCTGCTTCACCCCATGGTAATAAACATCAGCACCATAATTCCATGGGATGGCCTTCTCACTAGTATACGGCATGGGACCAGGTACCGTAATCATCAAAGGAGGTGCCCTAGATGGGGTAGTAATGCGCACAGGGGTGTAAGGAATAAATACCACATCAACATCTTCTTCGGTAAACTTACGGTAGCTCAATTTTCTATCGAACTGCAGGGAACCCTCCTTTATCATCAACTGGATACCGGCTTTTAAATCATCACAGCCCTTCGGTTGCTCTCTACACTTGGCACACTCTGAAGTACAACCCGGGAAAATAGAATTGTCTAGCAAATACCTCTTAACATACCACAACGGAGTAGTTACTTGTTCCACATTCATGATTAAATTCAACACTTCACCATTATTATCAATCATATTAACAACACCCCCTTCATGCCTAGGCCTTGGGTTCTGAGTAACATTCGGACCAGTCATTAGAGTAAACTCAATTGTCTTAGAATCCAACAAGTCTTGTATTTTGCACTTCAACACAAAGAAATTGTCAGTAGAATGACCAACTCCGCCTGAATGAAATTCACATCTTGCGTTAGCATCATAGTTATGAGGAAGCCTTGCGGGTGGTGGTGGCATATTTCTCAAATCGATCAACTTCAAATCGAGAAAATGGTGGAGTGCTTCAGTAAGAGATACCGGCAAGGGATCAGATTTTCTCAACTGTCTCTGCTGTTGATTATTATACTAACGGGGAGCATCTTGTTGTCTTTGTTGTTGAGGCACTGTATTCGGTCTCTGCAGCGGAGGAGCATTAATAGGAATAGAAACAACATTGATTTGTTGGTGCTGACGATCCTATCTTCTTTCTCTATGAGAGTAAACCGCACTTGCATCACCTTCCTTTTTCTTAGGGTAAGTGTTGAATGGTTTCTTACTGCCCCCTGATGAGCCACCAGAACCTCCAATATGAATTTTCCCCAATTTCAAACCTACTTCAATTCTTTCACCAGCCATAACCAAGTCTGCAAATCCTGCCTAAGTACTTCATATCATGTGCTCATAGAATGGCCCTTGCAGGGTACTCATAAATATATCAATGAGTTCTCTCTCCATGAGTGGAGGTTAAACCCTCACAGCCAATTCACGCCACTTCTGAGCGTATTCCTTGAAAGATTCTCTTGGTTCCTGTGACAAATTCTGTAACTGGGTGCGATTAGGCGCCATATCCACATTGTACTGATAATGTTTGACAAAAGCCCGAGCAAGATCATTCCAGCAACGAATATGGGTTTTCTCCAACTTCATGTACCACTCCAGGGATGTCCCAGATAGGCTATCCTGGAAAAAGTGAATCAAAAGCCCCTGATCCTCAGTATGCACCGACATCTTTCAGAAATAAGCAATTGCATGAGTAATAAGACATGACGTTCTGTTGTACTTTTCAAATATAGGAGGCTTGAACTTTGGAGGAACTTTCACCCTAGACACCAACCTGAGATCATTAGCATCCATACCAAGGGCTCCTTGCCCTTCCACAACCTTCAAACGTTCTTCCAACAACCGATACTTCCTATCCTCAACCTGAACTTCCGGTTCTAAACGCCGAACAAAAAACTGATCTTCATCTTGGTCAAAGTCATAATCTTGCTCCTAATAGTTCCTTACACTGCCCTGATTATCTCTTTTGTTCCCCACAAGACGAGGTCCCAGAGACGGGGGAAATTGCCCTATGTTGCGCACAAAAGGGTTTCCAGGTATCCCGTGAAAATTTCCAACAGGCTGATCTTGCACATCCCCTAATCCTACAAAAATATCCTGATAGAGCCCTGGATTTCCACCATCCCCTGGATAGCAGCACTGGTTGTTGACAATGGCAGCCAGTTCCTCCTGTTGGCGATTCACATTGGTGATGACCTCCATGAACTGGGTCATTTGAGTAGCCATCTGGGCCCTTATTTCAGCGAGTTCAGCTTGAACTTGTTCCATCTGTCTTGGAAAATTGTTTCTGGTGGAATACCGATGAGTAGTCGTCTTGAATTCTGAATAAGAAAAGCAGAAGAATAAGAATATCGTCTTGAGATAACCTGTAATGTTATAAAATGCATGATGTGCATGATATGTTTGTCATTTCCAAGTATTCAAGAGTCCTTTTATTCATCAATCACGGCGTGCAACCAAAGATCAAACATACAATCAAAGGAAAAAAAGGACAATAAGACAAAAACTCCAATTATTTACAAACAAATGAAACGATGTTCAAGTGACTTCGGACATTTTAAGAGTCTAATGATAAAATACGTGTTTCAAAGTAAACTTATCAAAAATTGAATAATAAAAACAAACAACGGTCCCTTCCAACAATCCTGGGGGTGACCAAATACACCAAAGACACGCTTCAAGGTGTTGACAATACTCTTCAAGCCTGGCTTTCTCCTTCAAAAGTTGTGATGTGACTACTTTACTTTCTTGAAACCGATCCTCTATGACAGGCCTCTGGGCTACTTCCTTCTTAAGCTGAGCATCTTTGTCTTTGAGACGTTTATCCAAGTTTTGAATCTTCTTTCTGTAGCTATTCTCAGATGCCTGAAGCTTCTTGCACTCTTGCTGGGTCTTACTCAAATCTTCTTCCATTTCAGCATGAGACCTCTTCCTAAAACTGGTTGTATCAGAAGTTTCCCCTTGAGCTTCTTTGAGTTTGCGAGCTAAGTTGGCCCTTTCTTGATCTACCCAATAAAGTTTCATCTCTGCCTCACGGTCTTTTGCACGAAGTTGAATGTTCTCAACATGAACCTGGGTGAACACCTCGGTAGGTACCGTGTTACTTAGAACAGCACGAGGTTGCTCACATATAGGAGCCGACCTTGCAAATGGTAACCGTAAAATCTTAACCCTGGCTCTAATCCATTCCAAGTAAGGAACACTAGCAATAGGAACCTTCTTGCCCAAAGTAGTCCTATCCTTCTTGTGAATTCCCTTCCAAGCACTAGTCACTCTTTTCAACATTGCAGGATCACTTCCTCTAACAAAATACACTGATTCAGACACCTCTTCAACCTTTGGTGGTCCATCCATTGCATATCCCAATTGACGATAAGCAAGCACAGGATTATAGTTGATACACCCCTTAGTTCCTATGAGGGGAACATTAGGGAAATCTCCGCAGCTAGTGATAATACTTCGTACTTCCCCCATGTCATAATTCCACCGGATATCAAATGAAGTAAGGTTGACAAGTCTTGATGACCATCGAAGAGAATGTCTGGTATCCACGAAAGGGCCACTTACCGGTAGGTGCAACTTAAACCATTGATACAACATTGAATGACATAAAATTACATTACCTCCTTTTCCATGCCTGAAATGAATGGTGCAAAGAGTATCTGCCAAGAGTGTCGGTACCAGGTTCTTATTTCTAAAAACACAAATAGCCGTCAAATCCACAAAATTTCTCTTGTGAGGGAAGAGGACGATTCCGTGTATAATGAGAGCAAACAGAGAGCTAAAGTTACTCCAATTCCCTTTCTTTGCCCAGTCTTCAGCTTTCTTAACTAAGAAATCCAAATAAAACCCTGTATTACCCTCACTTGATTTCCAATTGTCTTTCACCTCTTTCCAACTCAAATGAAGAATTTCAGCAATAACTTTGAACTTCAGCTTCTCCGGCACTTGGACAAAAGGAACTTCATCGGACAACTTGATATTAAGTAGGTACGCGTATTCTTCTAGTGTGGGAACCAGTTGATAATCTTGAAAAGTAAAACACCGTAATTCCTTGTCATACAACTGGAAGAGGGTGATCAAATCCATTGGGTCAACTGGAGTGTTAAGGATTAGTAACAAATTGCCATAATTTTTGTTGAAATTATTCAGAACATCACTCTTCAGATAAGAACTCAACCTCTTCAATTCGGACACATCAATAGTAGGAATCTGATAAGCGAATGTATTCCCGTTGGGCTCTTTAACACGAACTGAATCAAACTCATCTGACGAGAGGCCAACCATTTCTGATGGAAAGAAGACTCTCGAATGTCCCTGGAAGATGACATGCGCATGCTAGATATTTTTATACATCATTTTTTTATAGAAATAAATATGCTATGATGTAACATGACAGGATCAAAGTTTTAAACTGGATAATGGCTGGACCATTACAGAACAACACCACTAAAGATCAAAAGAAAATCCCAAAGCTTAAAAACTAACATGGGAACCTGAGTTATCTTCGCAACACAAATCACCAATTGTACCTGTACCTGTAAGAAAAGTTTTCCCACCCCTCTCATGGGTGTAGTCTAGGTCAAGGTAAGGTTAAAAGCCAAATCAAAGTATAAGAGCTCGACTGTCGGTGTCATCATACGATAACACCTATCCGAACTACCTCTGAAGTCATGGGTCTCATGGTCAGGTCTACAAAGCATCTGCCTCATAGCTGCCATGTCCACTCTATTCCTAGTTCCTATGGAATTCACTCATGGTCTGGGTATGAGGCATTTTACCTCATGGAACAACCCACCGACCAAGAAATCCAGAATCCAAACAGTCCAGCCAAATCCAGTATGCAGAAAGTAAAGCGCACATAGGATGCAATGCAAACAGATAAATATGCAAAGCGGTAAAATAAACACCCAAAAAGAAAACAAACAAGAGCTAGGATCGACTCCGAGATGGACCAGCAAGAGGTCAACCTGTCCCCAGTGAAGTCGCCAGCTGAAACCACCTGGCCGAACCGTCATCTCGTAAGGAAACATCAATGAAGTCTCCACCGAACGTCTTTTATCCCGCCAAAAGGGAAAGGTAAACATCGAGAAAACCTGAAGAGGGAGAAATCACAGTCTTTTGACCGAGAGATCGGGTAAGGGAGTCTATTACGTGAGGGGAAGATATTAGCACCCCACACGCCCGTAGTAATCTACGGTATCCACTCTTGTTGTCTAATCTAATGGGTATGGTCAAAACCTATGTCTATGGCTTAAAGCTAAAAAGGGAATGCATGCGAGAAAAGAAAACAATGTAGGAAAATAAAAGATGTGCTCGGTTAGGCCCCACCCCTTTTCCTACGTATCCCTTTTGAGGAATCAGAGCAGCCGTAGTTCGACTCATATATTCTGGTTGGTTTGTGTTTTTTAGTTAAGACAACAAAAATAGTTAAGATGGCAAAACATCAAATAAAACAACAAAACAATGAGATGGTAAAACATCGGATAAATAATAACAAAGTAACATGTCAAGGATGGCGAAACAACGAATGATAAAACATCACACCTAACAATGACATTGAGAATCAAAGTAGGATAACAAACATGTGCGATGGAGAAACATCGGCTTCAAACAAATGTGCGATGGCGAAACATTGGCTATAAGATAACAAAGTATCATGATAAAGACGGTGAAACATCAATAAAACGGAAGACAAAACATCACACCTAACAATGATATTGAGAATCAAAGTAGGATAACAAACATGTGCGATGGCGAAACATCGGCTTCAAAAAAATGTGCGATGGCGAAACATCGGCTAAAATATAACTAGGTATCATGGCAAAGATGGTGAAACATCGATAAACCGGATGACAAAACATCACACCTAACAATGATATTGAGAATCAAAGTAGGATAACAAACATGTGCGATGGAGAAACATCGGCTTCAAACAAGAATGCAATGGCGAAACATCGGCTAAAAGATAACAAGGTATCATGGCAAAGATGGTGAAACATCAATAAAC